>JACEFZ010022903.1:0-67500 GCA_014155875.1 Cepaea nemoralis
CAGAAGAATGTTACTTGTGGAGTTGAGTGGAAAACCTTCTGATGTCAAGGTCATACAAGTTTATGCACCAACAACAGACAGCAGCGACGACAACATCGGTGAATTTTATATTGATTTACAGAATGCCTTAAAAATGCAAGAATTCTGAAGTAAAAGCATCATAATAGTTGACTTGAATGCCAACATTGAAAAGCAACAGTATGGATGCGTGGTATGCAATTATGCACTATGGGAGCTTAATGGAAAAGGTTGCAGACTTGCACAGTGGGCAAAAGAGCACGGTATGATTATTGGAAAAACCTGTTATCAACATCACCCAAGGAGATTATGGACATGGATAAGTCTTGGTCATAAGATCAGAAATCAGATTGATTACATTCTCATTAACAGAAGAGTTTGAGATGCCTTAAAAGACGAAAGGAGTTGAGTTGAGCTAAGAAACGACATCACTGCATTCAGGACATCCCTATATGCGCTCCGTCCCCTCGTTCATTAGCACGTAAAGATTCACACTACTAATCGTTCCCACCGTTATCTGATTGAAAGTTGTCCTTTTCTACCCACTAAATTTTGAGACTCTACCAGAACCCCTGCCAGTCCCTCGCAATACCATCCTCTCCACATCCGGGTTCTCAATCTGTTCCTCCACTTACTACACCTGGTCTCACAGGCGAAATACACCCTCTCCCATGTCCATAGGTAATCAACCACCAAGAGGTGCATTCCCTGCCAGCCTTATCAGCCTGTTCATTTCCCCGAACTCTCGCATTGGTATTGCAAAAAATCAATACAGTTCTTACAATCTGTGACCTCTGAAGCAAGGTGAGCCATTCCACACGAGACATTCCTTTCTCCACTTTACTAAGCATACTCCTTGAATCGGTGATGAAGACAATGTGTATTGCAGTGGTCTCCTCTAACCAATTAAATGCAGCTGTGACTACTTCCACCTCCATTCTCATGCTGAAGTTCGTAGCATCATATGCCATACTCCCCTTTTTCAAGAATCGTCCATTGGCTTTCGTAATGAAACCCCAACCACTCCGTTTGTTTCTCACCACCGACCCATCAGTATAGATCACCATGTGACGTTGATGCGTGTTACTCTGGATCAGTTGTTACACCTCAGACTCTGTGCGGCCCGCTGCCCATTCTCTATACTCACGACCCAATGTTGCTATTGCATTGTGCCTGTCCGTCCTGTTTGCCTGTACTTCAACCCACTCTCTTTCACGATTGATGGTCTCTAGATCACAAACCTGACGTATAGATATTTCCGCCTGTGCCATCCATGACCTTCCGCGTCTTAGTCGATGACCCTTGACCATATTCATGACTTCATGCAGAGAGTGATTCCTATCTGCGGCAACTCTCAAGTACCATTTGGCCTAAAGGACCCTATGCCTACCCGCCAGTGTTGGTAACGATAGAATATGCCTAATGCACATTATTGGTGTGTCCTTTGTGCACCCCAGAATCACCCGCATGGCCGCATTTTGTATTCGCTCCAACCTTTGGCTGTTTGATACTGTCAGGAGCCCTAAACCATACTCAATGGCATAAATTATTAACTGACGAAAGAGCCTGTAATGCATCCTCTGCTCTACCCGGTTGCTGTCATCGCCCTCAGAGAATTAAGTCCTCTTACCAGCTTCCACCACCTAAGCCTCACATGATCTTTAAAAGACATACACCTGTCGAAGGTGATACCCAAGTACTGTAATTTAGTCTCTCTACTAAGAGGAAAAAGTCGCAAAAACTATACCAAGAGCAGACTGCTTCAGCGACCTTAGATTAACCATAAGCATTATAATACAAAATTGAAGAAAGTCAAATATACACCAGGAAGCATACAATTTGATCTATGGGCACTGAATAGTGAGGAGATAAAAGATAAATTCAACGTCGAGGTAAAGAACAGTTTTGATGCATTGTCCAATATGCAAGTATTATTTGAAGATGTCAGACACCAATGGGAATATTAAAGAAATCAGTCAACCAAGCTGCAAAAACAATCATACCAAACATAAAGATAATGGGACGCATGAAATGGATGGCGGAAGACATTTTAACTCACCGAAATAAGAAGGCATAGTATAAACAAAATTAACCATGGAAAATACGAAGAGATTCCCAAGAAAATTAGGAAACTACGCAAATTGGCAAAAGAAACGTGACTTGAGGAACATTGCGGGGAAATTGAAAACCAACACAACACCCGAAATATAAAATTAATGCACACAAGAATTATTGACACCACTAACAAAAGAACAAAATGGGTTGCTTAAAAACCAAAGATGACAAAATCATAATAGAAACAGATCAGATATTACATGCTTGGTCAGCTTATGTAAAAGACCTGTATGATAATACAATAGAAGAACAGTAGGATCTTCAGAATAATAATTAAGGACCATCACTTTTGAAGATGGTAGTTCAGAATGCTCATAATCATAAGAAAACTGGCAAAACCCTTGATCCCGATAACATCACAACAAAAATGATCAATGCATTATACGAATATGGAATAGGCCAGGTCACCAGACTGCTGAACGCAATATCTGATACTAGAGATATACCACATGAATTACGTAATTCTATATTTATTGCAATCCCGAAGAAATCATGAGCCATGGAATGTGATCAAAATCGAACAGTTAGTGCACCGGGCAGCTGGACTAAAATGTTGACCTGTCGTCCTTGACATGGGGACGTTAATTACAAGTACCTCTGAAGTCGGAGTGGGTTCGCTTGATGGCGAGGGGCACTGTTAATAACGAAAGCTAATCCATACGCAAAATTCAGTCCATCATAAATAGTGTGTATGAACTACGCTTGAGTTCAAAGCGAGCGAGCAAACAAAAAATAGTATAATGAGCCACATAAGGAATGTTTTGCAAAGAATTTGCATGCAACATTTAGGAAGAAAATACAACCCGAAATAGGAGAAGAACAATGAGGATTTCTAGAAGGCAATCAATCAATCATGTGCCATGCCGGAAAGCGTGGGCGGTCATGACTCGCCATTTCACTCGATCACCAGAGTCGTGGATCAGCTCAGTGTTCCTGTCTCGACCATGCCATGTGGCCAAGCCATCCAGGTATTTACTTCTCGGTCTTCCCCTTGGTCTGTTCCCTTCGATCTTGCCAGTTGTCACCAAGTTCTCCAATTCATTTCTTCTCATAACATGTCCAAAAAATGTTGACTGTCTACGTCTAATTTCTCTAATCAATTTACGATTTTCATTTGTCTCCTGTAGTACTTGGTCATTGGTTTTTCTGTCTGTCCATGGTATTCTTTGCATTTTCCTCAGAAACCACATTTCTGCAGCCATCAGATGTTTTTCAGCTTGACTGCTCATTGTCCAAGTTTCACATCCATACAAAAGAACAGGCTCTATGTAGCACCTCAACACTCTTTTTCTCAGTTTCAATTGACATCTTTTTATTGGTCAGTATGTTTTTCATCTTGCTAAAGGCTACTTTCGCCATGGCGATTCTTGTTCTAATCTCTTCAAGGCATCTCCCATCAGATGTTATGACTGTTCCGAGATAATTGTACCGATTCACTTGTTGAAGAATATTCCCATTTACTTGTATATTACATTGTGGTATTTCTTTCTTCCTAGTGACGACCATAATCTGTCTTTTTACAATTTAATTCTAACCCCAGTTGTTCACTGTGTGCAACAACCGCATCTACTAATTGTTGCAGATCCTGCTCATTGTCTGCAATCAATACTGTATCATCTGTATATCTAATGTTATTGATGTTTTGTCCTCCAATGCTGATTCCATTTATATCTTCTACATTTCTGAAAATATTTTCACTGTATAGGGAAAAAAGATCTGGAGACATTACACATCCTGCCTAACACCTCTCTTAATAGGCTGATATTGTCCCACTTCATTATCAATCCTTATGGCAGCTTCTTGTTTCCAATATATGTTTTTTAATAAATCTAATGTCTTTTCCATCAATTTGTACATCTGCAAGCATCTCTACCATGTTGACATGTCTTACTCTATCGAAAGCCTTTGTGTAGTCAATAAAGCAAAGATGTACATCTTTGTTTACTTCTATAGAACTTCAATAACTGATCGCAGCATATACACAGCATTTATTGTACTCTTTCCTACTACAAACCCACATTGTTCTTCTCCTATTTCAGGTTGTATTTTCTTCATCATTAGTTTCATGATAATTCGTAGCAAAATGTTCGTGATGTAACTCATTATACTCAAGAAGGCAAGGGAACAGTAAATTCTGGATGTATGCTGAGAACAGTAACTGAACGTTCTATAGAAGTAAACAAAGACCTACACTTTTGCTTTATTGACTATGCAAAGGCTTTCGATAAAATAAGACATATCAGCATGATAGAGATGCTTGCATATCTACAAACTGATGGGAAAGACCTAATATTCATTAAACAATTATTGGAAACAACAAGCTGCCATAAGGACTGATGATGAAGTAGGTTAATATCAGCCTATTATGAAAGGTGTGAGGCAGGTGTGTTTAATGTTACCATATTTTTTTCCCTGTACAGTGAAAATATTTTCAGAAATGTAGAAGATATGAAATGAATCATCATTCGAGGAAGAAACATCAATAACATTAGATTTGCAGATGATACAATATTTAGTGCAGACAATGATCAGGATGTAGAACATTTAGTAGATGCGATTGTTGTACAGAGTGAACAACCCTGGTTATAATTAAATTGTAAGAAAACACATGTTATGGTCGTCACTAAGAAGAACGAAATACCACAGTGTAATAAACAAGTAAATAGGACTAATCTTACGCAAGTGAATCTGAACATTTATCTTGTAACAGTCATAATATCTGATGTGAAATGTCCTGAAGAGATTAGAACAAGAATCGTCATGGCGAAGGTAGCCTTTTGCAAGATGGAAATCATAATGACTTATAAAAAGATGTCAGTTGCAACGAGAAAAAAAATGTTTATGTGCTACATAAGACTTGTATTTTTGTATGAATGTGAAGCGTAGACAATGAGCAAACAGGCTGCAAACAAATGATGGCTCTTGAAATGTGGTTTCTGAGGAAAATGCAAAGAATACCTAGGACAGACAGAAAAACCAATGGCCAAGTCCTACAAGAAATAAATGAAAATCCTAAACTGATTAAAGAAATTATACGTACTCAATCAACTTTGTTTAGTCACGTTAATAGAAGAAATATATTGGGAATCATGGTGATAAGTGGAAAGATTGAGTGGGGGGGGGGGGGGGGGGGGGGGGGGGGGGGGGAGAACAAGAGTAAGGCAGAGACGAAAATACCTGCAAGGCTTGACCATGTGACATGGTCGAGACAAGAACACTGAGCTGATCCACGACTCTGATGATCGAGTGAGATGGTGAGACATGACCGCCCACGCTTACCGGCACTGCACATGATGATGGAGAAGAGGAGGATATATGTTGAATTCAATTAACAGTCGGAAACTTCCCTCGTTGTCGATAGCCAGGAACGTTTTGGAATCTGGCCATGTAATTGATAGAGATAATGAGTGTCATGCTTTGTTGAACACACAACATGGACAAATGTTAAAGGTGGCGGAAGCCATTGTGTTCATATAGAAAAGCCAACTTTCTACAAACAAAGATATAATAGTCAGTTTAAATCACCGTGTAGACAAATTAAGGTACTGTGAGAATATGGCACCCTTGGTCAAGATGGAGTACCTGTTTAGACCCCCCCCCCCCCCCCCCCCCCCCCCCCCCCTGAAAAAAAAAATCATTGTTACGTGAAGCCATGGAAGCAGGTGGTGGAAAAAGCGTGAGAGCAGCCAACATATTGTTGTTGGTTATGGTCTGCACTTTGCGGCGATAGGCAAACGATCTCATCAGTAGAGACAATGGCTATGGCCACCGGCTAATACAGTCACGGCCCAGAAGCAATGGCAAACTACCTTCTGCAAAACCTGCCAAGAAACTATAACAACCATGAATAAAACAACGAAGTGAACTGGAAAAGAAAGGAGAAACTGATAACAGTAGGATGAAATATAATTCTTTAACACGAGTCTGGCGTATGATGCCACAACATCTAGCTTAAGAATGGAGGTGGAGTCGGTCAGTCCAGCTTTCCGCTGGATGGAGAACACGATACATGCAGGCTGGCTTCGTAAAGAGTGGCTTGCTTCGCTTCGGAGATCACGGGTAGCAAGCATCACCTGGATCTTTTCTCTGGGGCATGCCGGTGTGCTGGGGAATGAACAGGCGAACAGATTGGCTAGCTCGGGAAAACTTGGTGGAGTATTGATGCATGACAAGGTAGACGTGATTGTGGCCTTGTGGGAGCACGTGTACACCTCGGAGGAGCAAATGGATCACCATAGTCTGGTAAGAATGAGGCAGCAAGGTGTGACGAGGGGATCTGGCCGCCGCTCGACGCTCAGAGTAAAGGCGAGACGGACATATAATCAGATTGCTACTGGAACTATTAGTGTTGGAACTCGTCGCTGTCAGCTGAGGATGGGGGATGGGGCGCTTATGGGAATGCCCCGAATGCTGTTATGTCGGTTCCTAAATCAATCAATCAATCAATCAATCAAACAATCAATCAATCAATATATCAATCAATCAATCTTTAACACGAGAAATAAGAAAGAAAAACAGGAACAACACAAATCAATATATACAAGAGTGTTGGATTAAAATTGAGCAATATCATAAGAATGGAAGAGATTACGAAATGTTCAAAGAAATGAAGTTATTGACAAGAAATGTTCACCCTCAATTAAATGTTATCTGTGACAAGTTGGGAAATACCTTAAGAAAACCTAGACAAATTCTAGAACGATGGCAGGAATAATACTGCAGTGGAATGTATGATATGAATGACTGTGAGGACATAAACGATTTACATGAACCAATGGCTGCAGAGAAAGAACCTGAACCCTCATTAGATAAAATTTCATGGGTAATAAAGAACCTGAAGAATGGTAAATCACCAGGGTATGATGAGATACCAGCTAAACTAATAAAAGCAGGAGGAGAAAGAAGAGAGCATACAAATCTATCACACATTATGTAAAAAGATATGGAAATAAGGTATATGGCCAAAAGATTGGAATAGAACTATCTTCATTCCAATATCAAAAAGGGCAACCTGATATTATGCACCAACTATTGAACTGATAAGTTATGCAAGTAAAATTCTTCTAAACATCATAATGGGAAGACTTCGTAAGAAAATGGAAAAAGAGATGAACGCGGTTCAAGCTTGATTTAAACAAGGAAGAAGAACAAGAGATCATATATTCAACATGCCTTTAATGATAGATAAGTGCAGAGGATTTAATGTAAACCTATTTTCGTGTTTTGTGGCATTTTACTGTGTATTTTTTACTGTGTACATCATCATAAACTTTGGGAAATCATGAGGAATATGGTCTCTTCAGCACTTTTAGTGCAACTCATAAACATGCTATATCTAGACCATCAAGCAGCGGTTAGAATAGATGGCGAGACATCAGAATGGTTTGACATCAAGCAAAGAATCCGTCAGGGATGTGTGCTGTCATCCTATTTGGTTAACCTTACGCAGACAATATAATCAGAAATGTCAGAGATGATATAACCAGGGAGCAAGATGATGCCCTAAATATCAGTGGTCATGAAATACCAGAGATTCAAAATGCTGATAGTATTGTATTACTATCCACCCATCACAGAACGGTATAGAAAACTTAATTACAAAAACCCAAAGAAATAGGGAAAATCACAACTTATATCTTAACACAACAAAAGCAAAGATATTGCATACAGATAAAACTATTATGGAGAAAGAAATATATGTTAAAGAGGAAAGATTGGAGGTGGTGGAAAATTTCGAATATCTTGGGTCATTGATTACCAATAACGGTGACATAATGAAAAACAATTAAACGACGACTATCAATTGCTCTTCAAAGACTAAAACAACTGAATAAAGTATGGAGTGGGACAAACAGAACTACAAAAATTAGATTTATAAGAGCATGCATCTATCCCATTGCAACATATGCCTATGAGACACTTACTAAAAAAAAGCGGACCAACGCATATATGCCTTCGAATATAAATATTATAGACGGCTTCTATGAATATCTTGAGTAAAGAAAAAAAAATGTACCCATACTTCAAGAGCTGAAATAGTGAAGAAGCTTGGCTATTAAAGAGAATAAAACAAAGACAATTTATATCTGTTGGTCACTTGGAACTTTATGCAAGTTTGGAGAGAACCATAATGGAGTGGTATGTGCCTTTCGTTTTAATTTGGAGTAAAATATGGAAAAGCTTTAAAATAAGAATACGTTTCTATTCGATTATTTTTTGAATGAACTAATATACTGCATTTCAATGTCATTCAGCGTGCCATAGTTTATTACTTGATACGCTTGGCCAGCGTTCCGTGTGTTGCCAACGCCCTCTATGTGATACAATTCTTCTAAACGTTGATTTCTAACGGTTATTACAATTCTATTGTTACAGTTCTATAGAGTTAATACTCTGCGTACATATCCAAAGATGATAAAGTAACTACACTAAAATTATAACAGACTGAAACAAATTATGTCCATGCACGCAATATTCACCTGTGACGTCATATAGAAACTAATATAAAGAAGACAAATTGAGGCTCATTCTCATTTGCACGACTTTATATATTTTGTTTCTACACCAGGCAATATCGTGTGCAGGAGCATACATTTTCATAATTCCCCGAATAAGGGGGACAGCTACTTCGGGGATATTTCCCTCGTTAAGGTGACGTTACTACTTCCGGGCGGGCTTAACAATTCAAGCACGTGTTAGGTTCCATTTAACGGAAGTTCCTTTTCTCAACTTTAACGCATGCATAAGAATAGCTGTCACCAAGAAGTGGTGGTAATTGCCCACTCATACTGAATTTCAAGCCAACAAACTTAAGCTTTTTCACGAAAAATATGCCTTACCAAAACGTAACCATTCTATCACTTGGACATACAAACAAAAATGGTTATGAAAACATGAACTTACAAGCCAAACTGATGCTAACGAAATGGACTTATCAAAACATGAACAGCCGAAGACATGAACTTGCGAAAAATTTCTAATGCCGATATGAACTTACAAACAAACAACAATCTTATATTGAAGAAATCAACTTACCAAAACATTAACTGCATAACACTTGTACTTAAAAAAAAATGGTGATGAAGACATGAACTTACTAACAAAACTCTTACAAACAGAAATCGGTGGTTGTCGATTTCATTGTGTCTGTTGCATTTTTAGTTTTGTTTACGTAATTTTGGCTTTCTTTGGTTGTGTCAGTTTGTCGTGTCATTTTTGAGTGGTTTGTCATTTTCAGTTGTGGTCTATTAAATTTGTATGGCATTGGTTACACTTCTTTGATTTATTCGGTTCTGTAAGTCTGTAGCTACAGCAATTTTAGTGGTTGTCATTTTGTAATGTGTTTGTCTGTTGTTGTGTAATTTGTTCAGTAATGCGTAAGTTGTATTTGGTGTCTATTTCTTTCTGTTGAGTTGAGTTGAATTAAGAACCGACATCACTATACTCAGGACATTTCCATATGTGCTCCGTCCCCTCGTTCAACAGACAGCGAAGAGTCCTACTACTAATCGTTCCCACCGCTATCTGATTAAAAATTCTCCTGGTCTTCCCTCTCAGATTTGAGATTCTTCCAGAACCCCTGCCGATCCACCGAAATCTCATTCTTTCTACATATGGGTTCTCATTCTGTTCCTCCGCCTACTCCACCTGGTCCCACAAGTGCACGACCACCTCCCCCTTGTCCATAGGCAGACTACCACCAAGAGGTGCATTCCCTGCTATCCTACCAGCCTGTTCATTCCTCCGTACCCCCGCATGGCCAGGGCAAAATATCCATACAATTCTCACAATCTATGACCTCTGAAGCGACGAGAGCCATTCCACACGAAACATTCCTTTCTCCACCTTAGTAAGCATAGTCTTTGAATCCGTAATGAATACAACGTATGTTGCAGTGGTCTCCTCTAGCCACCGGAATGTCGCTGTTACTGCCTCCACCTCCATTCTCATGCCGTTACTGCCTCCACCTCCATTCTCATGCTGGTCGTAGTCTCATATGCCAGACTTTCCTTTTTCAAGACTTGTCCATTAGCATTTGCAATAAAGCCCCAACCACTACGTCTGTTTCTCACCACTGACCCATCGGTGTAGATGACTATGTCACCTTGATGTGTATTGCTCTGGATCAGCTATTGCACTTCAAACTCAGTGCGGCCAGCTGCCTATTCTCTGCACTCACGACCCAGTGCTATTATTACATTGTGCCAGTCCGTGATGTCTTCCGGACCTTCACCCCACTCTCTTTCACGATTGATGGTCTCTAGATCACACACCTGACGTATAGAAAGTTCCGCCTGTGCCATCCAGGACCTGCCTCGTCTTAGTCTATGACCCTTGACCATATCCATTGCTGCATGGAGCGGGTGATCCCTATCTGTTTATGTGTCTGTTACATATTTTGATGGTTTGCTTTCCTTTAGGTGCATCGTTCAGTGTATGTGTTGTGTATTTCCTTTATTGTGTTGTCCCTGGAGTGAGGGGAATCAACACCCACATTATTTGTAACCCCATATCATTATTCTGGAGAATCCACCAGATTTCGTCCACAACACTCCTTCAGTCAATGGATACCTCTCTCTCTCTCTCTCTCTCTCTCTCTCTCTCTCTCTCTCTCTCTCTCTCTCTCTCTCTCTCTCTCTCTCTCTCTCTCTCTCACACACCCCTGGATCATGCCCCCTCTCACACTTCCCCAAAACAATATACTAAACAATTCTAGCTTCTAATATTAATAACACATTAATTTAATGAAGAAAAGTGTATGTATGTGTGAAGTGTATGTGCAGAATGTATGTCGTATACTCTAGTGTGTCTGCAGAATCAGACCGAACAGCTCAGGAGCAAAGTCCTATCATCCCGGTAGGACTACACAACATCATCAGAGTCAGCACAAAATGACCTCACCAAACGATGTGTCCCTCCTGCTAGATGTTGACTATCTCCAATAGCTTTTGATAACCACGATACCTGGTCACCAATCTCAGATATAGTTCGGTACTGATCCCAAATTAATCATACACAATGTTCCCTAAATGTCCTTAGAGTCGGAGACTTCACAATCCCTGCATCGTGAAGATATGGAACACTGTCCCGTGAAATAACATTATCCCCGTCTAAAAAATGTCCTAAAGTTTTCAACCTTACACAGTTATTGTACATAGTCTCATAGGAATATACTAATTTCCTAAATACTCCCTATTGTTCTTTTCCCATGTGATATGAAAAAACAAATAAAATTGATCTGTTCACATGTGATGTGGAAACACTATCATTATCGTTAAGAAGTCATCGTGTGTCGGATACTTATATGTATCGGCTCAACAGAGCCCTGTTCCTTCAGACCCTTTTTTTTTTATTATATGCCCAGTGCAAAGGACACTGAATACATCTTCCTGCACTAGTTTATCCATGATCTGAAAATTGTGATGTTTCAATTGGTTTTCTTGATAACCTGAGGGAACTTGTGAAAGAGAGAGAACACACCTGGCGAGAGCAACCGGACACTGATCCCTATTAGATGAGTGTAGGCCGATGGCCTCACTCAGATATATACAGTGAACCAAACTCTGCCATGGGACAGAGGAGCTCATCACATCGGTCTGAATTAGGGTAAGACAAGGAAAGACCATATGTAAAGTGCAGAACCCCAGTAGATCCCCACTCCAAGATCCCACCATTGGACATTTCCCCTATCCCCCAACCATCCTCAATCCTTCTAAATATCATCCCACTTAACTATTTCCAACCAGCTGAGTTAATTGACCTTTCACACTAGTTAGTTTTAACAATGTGACTTCCTACTGTCGCCGACACTCCTTGAATACCTAACCACAACGCAACAACACAATGTTAAAGTCCTACACTCTATTTATCACTAGACTGTTCTACATTATTTACATCTAATTGCTATTTGTAAATACTTTATGAAATCCTAGCTCAATCCTGAATTGAATCTACACTTTGCCATGAAAGACACATGTTCCTCAACATTAATTGATACCGAACACACGAAATTCTTTTTCAATATTAGAACAGAGCCAGCTAACACGTCAGTCTAGTTAAATCACATTCTTCACATTGGCGGCAAATGAAATTATGTTTTCTGCCGTCGGAGATTGTCCGAGTGACGTCATTCTCCTGTCAACAACATGTAGCCCCAGGGGCAGACAATCCGTCCTTACCTTCACAAGAATAGTTGTCTCTCTTCTTACAACGAACGCACCCGTCTTTCCTTTAAAATTGCGATTCGGCAAAACAACAGGCCGACATATTTTCCCATTTCCTAGGGAATTCTCAAAGACTGGCGGTTTCCTTTGATCCGTCGTGAGTGTGTCCCCACTAGTAACAAACAATTACAGCTGTGAATATAGTTATCTCTGTTATTTTATCATCTTATCGTTTATTACAGTGGTTCCGTGACAGTATATGCCAGTTTTCGTTGTTTGTGTCAGCAATTTTCATTGGTTCTATCAGTTTCCATTGGTTGTGTCAGTTTGTCATTGTTTATATTTTCAGTAGATGAGTCAATTTCAGTTGTTTTCTGTTACTTTTGTGGATGTTTTGCTATTCTTTTGGTGCATCATTCATTGTTTGTGTCAGTTTTAATTGGTTATTTAATTATTTTTTTTGGTGCCATTTTTCAGTGGATGTGCCATTTTTAATTTCAGACTGTTACATTTTTATATGTAGTTTACATTTGAAAATTTTGGTTTCTTTTGCTTTGGTATTTTTCATTGTTTTGTGTCGGTGTCATAGTATCATACATGTGTGTTTGAGCGAGTAATCTGATGTCTTAATATGCACCCATTTATCGACCGTCATGAAATGGTATCTGAAAACCGATTATTCAAAATTCTTGTATGTTACGTTATACCCAACGCTATTTTGCCCTATAGATGATACGTCACCCCTTCAGCTGTCACATCGTTGTGTGCTCCTAATGGTCATGCACCTAGAGTGACGAAGCACCATAGCTGCCCCGAATGTATCACTCGTTTGACAGTAAAGGAATAAGGACAGTCTAACAAGGATTGAAACTAGGAGACAACTACTTAGTCACGGAGCGCCAGCGATATAATTTATATAACACTACATTGCGCTCGTAGATCGTAGATCAAAGCAACGTCTGGTTTCTACATCTGAAGAATTTTCACTTTGATGGCCTGACCAAACGTTACAGAGAGACAGAGAGACTCGCCGCGTTAGTTTACAAACCCATGGTCGGACTAGGAACACAGGCTTAACATCTCACCGCAATACAGGGAGATAAGATTCGCAGTCAGCCAGGCGTGCGAGAGAAACACTGGTAAAGTATGAACACATGCCTAATATCTACACAAAGTCCAGACTTTGCTGAGATGGAAAACGTCTGTAGATGCAGCAACAAGCGAGTTCAGCGGACAGACGTGTGCTCTTAAGACGGATGGAGTAGCGCTGACACATTCTTGCCAAATAAAGATAAAGACTGTGTGAATTCCAGAACACAGAGAAAGCGAAACGAAGCACTGTTTTAGACAGTGGCGGGGCATCGGTCAATTTGATTGACCGATGAAACTACAGTCCACGATGAAAGAAGAGGAGGGGTTAAAAGAATTATGGACTTAAGGCGTCCCGATAACCTGTCCAATGTGGAAAATAGGTGGAGTTAACGAGTAGGGGACATACGTAATTAGCTCACGTGGAAAGGGGAGCAGTGAAGACATAAATCTCGTCATAGGAGAACAGAATATTTAACGACAAGCATGGCCTACACGCCTCAGATGCAAACGCACGTATGGCGTAAAAAGGTAACCAACTTTGAAAGATGTTAATTTCTTGTTCTGTCTGACTAAAAATCTTAAGTTCAGTGGCGGGATTTCCAACGATATAAACTCAGCTCCCTTAGGAGCCATGGACAGTCAACAACTTATATCAGGGAATTATCGAACCTAGTGAAGGGACAAATTTGGACTCCTTCAAGCCTTAAGTGAACTGCGTCTCACCGGGTAAAGCATGACTTATGTACCCTCACAAGTTGAGTTATGTATAACATCATTATAATCATAATCATCATAATATCATCAGGAATAGCAATAATAAACACAGTTGTTGTATTTTAAATTCAGTTTGTCCGTATAAATTATCAGTCTCTATAAATGTTTGTGTAGCTTAAATAAGTTCACACATTGTTAAAACATTTAGTGGCGGTTCGAACATATATTCCAGGAGTAGAATATGTCAGGGAGGTACCTTGCCCATGTAGCCCTTATATAACAAGCTTATTCTGCATATCTTACTTCCCCTTTCTCATTCCTGGTGATACTAAGAACAGCAAAATCTATCTTTTCAACGAGCAACGTCTTTGCTGTTTTCTTGAGTATATAGGGACGGTGTCTTCAGGCAGAAAAGTAGACATTTGTCCCGCATTTTCTCTCTGGATTCTTGGATGGCAATTAGTCCCATCTGACAGGAATCTCAAACTGCACCCAGAACTAAACACAAGTAGGATAAAATGATTTGTGACTGAGTGGTTGTCCGCACGGTAGCTACTTCAGCCAAATTTGTGACATATTGGTCTGCTCGTCCGCGATAGAATCCGGGAGTAAACCCTAGAAAATTTGATTAGCTCGCAAGGAACGAACCTATTTCAAATCTGTTAATCTGGTAGTATTGTGGTTTTGTCCGGGTAAAGACCCTAAGTCATTATCATTTACATTCTTAGCAGCAATAGTTAGTTATCATTTATTTCTAACTTACTAGCTTGCTCGATCGTAGGCAAGATCTTGACACATTAGGACTTCTCGTCCACGAGAGAATCAGGAAATACATCCTAGACTAGTGGTTTCCATAAACCATTCTTTCATTCTTCACCGATTACATTTGCTAAGTATTAACGTTGGAATTTCTTTCTAGGGAAGTTTGTAGAATGTAAATATCTTGTTAAAAAGTTAATAATGGAGGATAATTTCATATGAGTTAATTTACATCATTCACCATTGTAGAATTAATAATCACATTAATTAGTGGTGTTAATTAGTATATTGATGATTTATTTGATGATTTGTTTGTGTACATGCTTTATCATTTGATTTAATCATGAATAATTTGATAATGCTAAGTCAATTCAGTGTATGACGGACTGCTTTGCACCAGCTTTCTCACTCAATTCACCACTATCAATCTCATAGCATTGTCAGTGCCTATTGGCACTATCCTGCTATAGTATAAATTTGACTAGCTAGCTCTGTGTAGAGTAATGATATAATTACTTGCCTGACTAAAGCTGAAGCAGGGTTAGGATCATTTAGCCTCTCCCAGAAGGGGTGAAAAGTGAAAATTAGTAGCCTGCTGATAACCCGCAGACTAAACAAGTCAACCCCACCTCCACTTGGTGCAGACTGGGAAACCATGACTGCGAGGTCGTGGGTTAACGGGGATATGGCTCGCCAAAAGGAATGGACTCCCTATGGTCAAATTGTTCTGCTAATCCTGCGACTGGCCTTACAAGCCGGCATGGGATCTTCATACTGCTCGTAGAAAAATTAAGAATTATAAACGGACTGACCCTAATGGTTATAGACCCCGCAATGTTACTGGACTACGAGATAGATCAGCGATTGAAAAATAGGCACAATGAACGTCTGCGGTTTTAATAGTAAAGAAGAAGATCTTACAGAAACAATGAAAGAGAGGACAAATGGACTGATGGGAATAGCAGACACCAGAATAAAACGGAAAGAATGGAAGGAGATCCACCACAGTTACACGTTTGTCTACTCTGTGGAGTGGGACAGCAAGAAAGGGCAAGACAATGTGTGGGAATAGTCATTGAACCACGGCTAGCAAGAGGAATACTAGAAATTATATATATATATATATATATATATATATATATATATATATATATATATATATATATATATATATATATATATATATACTAGCTGACCCGGCCCGGCTTCGCCCAGGCCCTGGAGGGGATCTATCTATCTATCAGTCTGTCTGTCTGCTTGTTTGTCTGTCTGTCTGTCTGGCTGACCCGGCCCGGCTTCACCCAGTCCCTGGTGGGGAGCATCTCATTTAATTCATATACGTAGTCATATAAGCTCTCCCGTTCCCGACTATCTGTTTGTCTGTCTATCTGTCTGTCTGTACTGTCCCGGCCCGGCTTCACCCAGTCCCTGGTGGGGAGCATCTCATTTAATTCATATACGTAGTCATATAAGCTCTCCCGTTCCCGACTGTCTGTCTATCTGTCTGTCTGTCTGACCAGGCCCGGCTTCACCCAGTCCCTGGTGGGGAGCATGTCATTTAATTCATATAAGTAGTCAAATAAGCTTCCGTTCCCGACTATCTGTCTGTCTGTCTATCTATCTGACCCGGCGTGGTTTCGCCCAGCTCCTGGCCACAGTAACTTAAAAGAATGTCCTTCCACACACCATTCATTATTTTTAATGAAAACTGTTTTTAATCACCGACATGACAGTTGATAAGTTCTTTAAGCAGAAAAAGATGGGTTACAATGTTATGCATTATGCATTATTTTTATGCAAACTTTGAAAATGCCTTAAAGATTATATCATTATTTATTATAACTCATATGCCAGAAAATAACTATAGACAAAGAGTTTAACAATAGTGCAGGTAAGTCCAACAATATGACTATAAAGTATATAGAAATGTTATTAAAAGTTATGCCCCTTGAAATAACTTTTCTAGAGTGAAGTCCCCCTGCTATATAGAACTTATATAATGAAAAATGAAAAAGTAAATGTTATTAAATAAGTAGAAGATTTTACACTATGAAACTATTATAGTCGGTTGCACAGGAATGAAAGGAAGACGTGTAGAAAATTTCATCTCAATCGGATGTACCGATATCGAACGCATCCAATACAAAGCTACCCCCACACACACAAAATCACATACACTCTGTTTTATATATATATATATATATATATATATATATATATATATATATATATATTATATATATATCAGAAAGAATCATAACAGTGAGAATAAAAGAAGAAACAATTACAACATATGTACACATATATGCAGCATGTAATACAGACAATAATGAACAAGAAAGCGAGAACTTCTACGAAGACATCCATGACGTGCTACATAAAATAGATAAGCAGGACACCATCATAGTTATGGGAGACTTCAATGCAAGACAAGGACACAACAGAGCGGACATAGAAATCATCTTGGAGCATTTGGAGACGAAAATAATGGAAGAAATGATAACGGAAGTAGACTGATAGAGCTATGCAGCCAACACGACCTCTATATAACAAATACATCATATAAACACAAAGACTCACAAATATACACCTGGTATAAATGGAACGATCTAGATATTAAAAACCAAATTGATATTATATTAATAAGAAATAACAGAAAGAGAAATATATTAGATGCAAGGGCAGTGCCCAACTTTGGTATTAACACAGACCACAAAGCAGTCGATGCCACAATAAGAACCATCAGCAGAAGGAAGCAAAGACCAGGAAAATACATGCCATGCGAATCAGTAAACTTAAAAAAAATCTTAAAGACGAGGCAGTGAGGGACAATTATGAAAGAGAGCTAACTGACATCTTTATAAAATTACCTATAGAAAGAACGACAGTAGAAGAAGAATGAGAGATTTTCAAATCAAGCATTTTAAATACTGCAAAGATAACACATGGAGCGACACAAATAAAAAACGCGAAACACGGATAAAGAAAATAAAAATCTGGTGAAACGCAGAAGTAAAGAAAGCTGTAAAAGACAAAAAGGAAAAATATAAAAAGTGGTCGAAGTGCAAATAGGAGTGCTATTGCGTAGAAAATAGAATAGCAAGAAGACATGTGAATAGAATAGTAAAGAGAGAAAAAAAAGACTGGGAGGAGTATGGAAAAACTCTAAATAAAAACTACCAGGAGGCAACTAGAAAATTCTATAAAAAAGATAAGTGCAATGAGAACCAGAGTAGAACCTTTTGACCCAATTGAAATAATTAACAGTGAAAATGGAGAACCAATAAGTGAACAAAAACAAATCCTAATAAGATGGAAACAGTACTTCGAACAACTTCTCAACATCCCATCAGATGTCACAGGATTTCAAGAAACCGACACAGATACCACCAAGAACTAGAACCAGATATACTGAAAAAAAGAAATTATAGAAGCCACCAGATTAGCCCCATTTAACAAATCACCAGGACAATATGAAATACCAAATGAACTAATTAAAGCAGCAAGAGAAGTACGTGCAGCATGGCTACATAGACTATTCAACCATGTTTGGGTAGAACAACAGACTACACGAGACTGGGGACACGCCGTAATTATCCCAATTTGCTGCCCCTTCTAATAAAATCAAGTGCAGCTATAACCCCCACTTTAGTCCTGATTTATTCATTTCTGATCATTCAGTGACTGTGTTAGTTTTCATTGTTTGTTTCAGCAGTATTAATTGGTTGTGTTAGTTTTCATTGCTTCTGTCACTTTTTCATTGGTTGTGTCAGTTTCGTTGTTTCATTTTTCAGTAGATGTGTTATTTCAAGTTGTCTATTACATTTATGGATGGCTTGTTTTTCTTTAGAGAAGAAGGGCAGAATGTCAGACGGGCCTGCATACCCAATTCCTAACCCTTTGAAAATAAAGACTTTCGTTCGTTCGTTCGTTAGGTGCATCATTCATTGTTTGTGTCAGTTATTCATGATTATTTCATTTTGTTGTTGTGTAATTTTTCAGTACATGTGTCATATTCACGTTTCTGTTATCTTTGGATGTTTTGGTTTTCTTTAATCGTGTCATTTTTCATTGGTTGTTTCATTTTGTTCTTGCATCACGTTTCAGTTCATGTTTCAGTTTCATTTGTTGCCTGTTACATTTTTGCTTGACGTTTACATTTGAACATTTTGGTTTCATTTGTTGTGTCATTTTTCATTGTTTGTTTTGGTGTCTTATTATCAAACATGTGTGTTTGAGCGAGTAATTTGAAGTCTTAGTGAGCGTCGTTTTGTTGGCCGTGATGGAAAGTATTCTGCCAACCGACGATTTACAATTATTGTATATTACACTATACCCGACTTAATTTTTCCCTGTGGACGATACTCAGCACTTCAGCTGTCGTATCGTTGTTTTTTCATAATGATCATGCACCTAGACTCTCTCAATGTGGAAAAGGAAGTTGTCGATATCTCACGTCGAGCCTTTTTCGGACAATGAAGACACTAACAATAAGATGCGGCAAATGATAGAGCGTGTGTTTCAGCTTATGCCATCATCACCTCTTACAACTACAAAAGACATATTTTTCATTTTCATTAACACATTACACAGCTTTCAAGACGAATTAGCTTTGTACAACATAGCACACAAGATGCCACAACTCAAAACAATACATAATAGACATAATGCTGAAATAGTACCGAATTTCTACAACATATACATGAACTATGTACACGGAGCCGAACACTTGTTATATGATTACAACTACTGCTCCCATTATTATTACAACTATTACGACTACTATTACAATTACTGCAAATACTACACAGGAGCTCCCAATACTTGTATGTTATCGAAGGTCTACAACGCATACATGAACGCTGTACAAGGTAATGAGCACGTGCTATACAAGATACAACTCAACTACAACAATACCAATACGACTGCTATACTACTACACTAATACTACTTCTTCAATTGCTACTACGATCACCAACACTGCTTCTACAATTAATCAATCCATCGCGTGCTATGCCGGTAAATGTGGTGGTCACGACTCGCAGTTTTATTTGATCACCAGAATCGTCGATCAGCTCAGTGTTCCTGTCTCGACCATGCATGTGGCCAAGCCATCCATGTATTTACTTCTCGGTCTTTCCCTTGGTCTGTTCCCTTCGATCTTGCCAGTTGTCACTAATTTCTCCAGTGCATTTCTTCTCATAACATGTCCAAACAATTGTGACTGTCTACGTCTAATTTCTCTAATCAATTTACGATTTTCATTTTCTCCTGTATTACTTGGTCATTGGTTTTTCTGTCTGTCCATGATATTCTTTGCATTCTTCTCAAAAACCACAATTCTGAAGCCATCAGATGTTTTCATCTTGACTGCGGATTGTCCATGTTTCACATCCATACAAAAGAACAGGCTCTATGTAGCACCTCAACACTTTTTTTCTCGTTTCAATTGACATCTTAGTATTGGTTAGTATGTTTTTAATCTTGCTAAAGGTTACTTTCACCATTTCTATTCTTGTTCTAATCTCTTCATGGCATCTCTCATCAGATGTAATGACTGTTCCGTGATAACTATACCGATTCACTTGTTGAAAAATATTCCCTTTACTTGTATATTACATTGTCGTATTTCGCTCTTCCTTGTGACGACCATAATATATGTCTTTTAACAATTTAATTCTAACCCCATTTGTTCACTATATGCAACGACCAAATCGCCTAATTGTTGCAGATCCTGCTCATTGTCTGCAATCAATACTGCATCATCTGCATATCTAATGTTATGATGTTTCGGCCTCCAATGCTGATTCCCTTTACATCTTCTACATGTCTGAAAATATTTTCACTGTATAGGGAAAAGAGTTCTGAAGACATTACACATCCCTGCCTAACTCTTAATAGGCTAATATTGTCCCACTTCATGATCAATCCTTATGGAAGAGTGTTGTTTCCAATATATGTTTTTTATAAGTCTAATGTCTTTCCCATCAATTTGTAGATCTGCAAGCATATCTACCATGTCTTACTGTATAGAAAGCCATTGTTTAGTCAATAAAGCAATTATGTATATCTTTGTTTTCTTCTATAGAACGTTCTATAACTGATCGCAACATATATACAGCATTTACTGTACCCTATCCTTCTGCAAACCCACATTGTTCTTCTCCTATTTCAGGTTGTATTTTCTTACTCACTCTTTACATGATATTTCGTAGCAAAATCTTTGTGATGTGACTCATTATACTAATTGTTCTATGTTGATCACATTCCAAGGCGCCTGATTTCATTGGGATTGCAATAAATTCAGAATTACATAATTCAGAAGGTATATCACCGGTATCTTATAATGTGTTCAGCAGTCTGGTGACTTGCTCTATTCCATATTCTTCTAAAGCTGTAATCATTTTTGTTGTGATGTTATCTTAACCGGGGGCCTTGCCACCTTTGTTATGTTTAAGAACATTTCGATCCTCAATCTTCAAAATTGGCGGTCATTCATTATTAAATCGAATAGCATACAGTTCATCTCTGTTATCATCATAAATGTTATTCATATAGTCTGACCATACATTGTAAAATCTGACCTTTTTCTATTATGATTGTGCCATCTTTAGTTTTTAGACAGCCTGCTGATGTACTTGTTTTTTTATTAGTACGTTCCTGAAATCTTTTGTGCACTAATTTTGCATTTTGACTGTTGTGTTGTTTTTCAATTTCTAAGCAATTTTTTTCAAGCATGCTTCTTTTGCTTCCTTACATAATATTCTGACTTCTCTGTAAATTTCTTCATATATGACAGAATTATTTTTGTTGAGTCTTCTTGTTTCCATTAGTTGTAAAATTTCTTCAGTCATCCATTTCTTACCACTCACCTTCTTTAATTTTGGAATAGTTGTTTCTGCAGTCAAACTAATTGAATTCTTCAACATTTCCCATTGGTCATCCACATCCTGCAATAGGATCTCTAGATCAGACAGTATATCACATCTGTTCTGTACTTCTATGTTGAATTTGTTTTGTATTTCCTTGTCGTTACTCAATGTACACAAATCATATTTAGTGTTTCCTGTTATATACTTGACTTTCTTTAACTTTATCCTCAATGTTCTTGTAAGTAATCTGTGGTCACTACATCAACACTGGGAACTGTTTTTGCTATTGTTAGCGCATTTATAAATCTTCTGCTAATCAGAATGTAATCAATCTGGTTTCTAATCCTGCTATCAGGACTCCTCTATGTACATAATCGTGTAGGGTGTTGCGTAAACCAGGTGTTTCCTGCAATCATTTCCTGCTCTTTTGAGCACTCTACACGTCTGTATCCTTTTTCGTTTCTCTCTATTAAACCATAGTTTCCTACTATGTTTCTATCACCTTGATTTCCTACTTTTGCATTGAAGTCACTTATTATGATGTTTATTTCTGAATTTTTACATTTCTTTAAAGCAGACACTATGTCATTTTAAAATTCCTCTACACTATCCTCACTGGATTCTACCGTTGGGCAGTAACCTGAATAACATTTATGACAAAAGGTCTGCCGCTCAATTTAACTAGTAGAACTCTGTCTGACACTGCACAATATCCTTGAATAGATTTTGATGTTCGCCGGTCCAATATAATTGCTACCCCCTTTGTCGATCTTCTATTCCAGAATAAATAATCTTAACATGTTCATCTATCTTGATGCCTGCTCCTATCCATCTCGTTTTAAACAACCCTAAAATATTAATTTTCTCTCTTTCCATTTCTGTTTGATGTTATCTCATTTTTCGTGGTAGTTTAACGTCCTAACATTCCATGTTGCTAATTTTAATGTCTCTGTCCTTGTCTTGCGATGATCTGTCTTTAGGCGAATTATAATGAACTACTATATGAACAATTATTACTACTATTAATACTACTACTATTAATAATTCTACTATCACCAACCTCACTAATGCAACAACTGCTACTTCTTCTATTGCTACTACTACTGCTGCTGCTTCTGCTGCTGCTGCTACTACTACTACTACTACTACTACTACTACTACTACTACTACTACTACTACTACTACTACTACTACTACTACTACTACTACTACGACTACTACTACTACTACTACTACTACTACTACTACTACTACCACTATTACTACTACTACTACTACTACTACTACTACTACTACTACTATCACCACCACCGACCGCTACTACTACTACATTTTTTACTAATACGATTACTACTACTAATATTACTACTATTACCACCACCAACACTGCTGTTGCTAATACTTTTACTAAAATTGAAAATTGGGGCAAGATAGTTGTAAACCGTTTCGTCCGTTAGGACGAACATTGTTTTTTTTTCTTCCGACATGGAAAATGCATCAACACAGGCTCATAGCCGGAAGGTAAGATGCCTAATCTGTCCATCACAATGACAATCTACGCAGAATTACAGTAGTATGTCTGCCACAACTCTACAGCAGGATCTGCTGTGTAAATACCCAGGCATTGTCATGTCGTTGTCTCAGTGCTACAGGGCTCAACGAATGAAGCAAACCAGATTACTGCTATCTTCACTGTTTTGTTTGGGTGCTCAGCCATTTGCATATGACAGTTATGTTTCCGACAGAAACACACTAAGATTGTAACAATGAATGGTTTGAACACAGGTGTAGTTGTATGTTACTAATTATAATGTCATTGTTAAAATAGCATCTGTAACCCTGAGAATGAAAGCTGCCTTTCTGGTATCTCGTGGGAGACGGTTTGCTTTGATCATGGGTGTCAGTTTGTGAAGGTGGTGTTCACGGACTTAACGAATGCTGTTCAGATTTCTTGACAGATGAGAATGATGCCACTTGTCATTTGCAAAGAGTGAGTAAGATGAGAATGATGCCACTTGTCATGTTTTACAGGGTACCCCTCTTACACTGAGGTTGTCACATCCCCACACAGGACAATTAGTTTTAAGCTGCATCTGAAACACTAAGTACTTTTGTTTTCTTCATAGTAGCACGGGATAGCTGCCATAAGAGTTGATAATGAAGTAAGCCAATATCAGCCTATTAAAAGGGGAGGGAGACAGGGATGTGTAATGTCTCCAGATCTGTTTTCCCTGTACAGTTAAAGTATTTTCAGAAATATTGAAGATATGGAAGGAATCAACATTGGGGGACGATGCATCAATAACATTAGATATGCAGATGATACAGTCTTGATTGCAGACAATGAACAGGACCTACAAAATTTAGTAGATGCGATTGTTACACACAGTGAACAACTAGGGTTAGAATTAAATTGTAAAAAGACACAGATTATGGTCGTCACTAGGAAGGACGAAATACCACAATGTAATATACAAGTAAATGGGAATATTCGTCAACAAGTGAGCAGATACAATTATCTCGGAAAAGTAATAACATCTGATGGGAGATGCCTTGAAGAGAGTAGAACAAGAATCGCCATGGCAAAAGTAGCCTTTAGCAAGATGAAAAACATATTGACCAATAAAAACATGTTAATTGAAACGAGAAAAAGAGTGTTGAGATGCTACATTGAACCTGTACTTTTATATGGATGTGAAGCGTGGACAATGAGCAGTCAGGCTGAAAAACATCTGATGGCTGTAGAGATGTGGTTTCTGAGGAAAATGCAAAGAATACCATGGACAGCCAGAAAGACCAATGAACAAGTCCTTCAAGAAACAAATGAAGATCGTAAATTGATTAGAGAAATTAGACGTAGACAGTCAAAATTTTTTGGGCATGTTATGAGAAGAAATGGATTGGAGAATTTGGTGACAACTGGTAAGATCGAGGGGAACAGACCAAGGGGAAGACCTAGAAGCAAGTACCTGGATGGCTTGGCCTTGTGGCATGGTCGAGACAGAAACACGGAGCTGATCCACGACTCTGGTGATCGAGTGAGATGGCAGAACATGACCGCCCACGCTTACCGGCATGGCACATGATGGATGGATGGAGCACGGGATAACGCCTTTGACGTTTATGAGAAGTTCCAGCGTAGACAGGAAACGATAGCGGCAGTGCTTGGTCTCGAGGATGCGTACAATAGAGTTCGATATGATATTTTGATGACCGCACTGATGGAGAAGGGGGTCAATCCCTGGTTGGTGAACTGGATAGCAGCCGTCCTGCATTCTCGCCGGGTTGCTCTGCGTCTGGTTGCATGGAACTCAAAGCCACATATTTTAACCCCGGGACTGCCATAGGGATCTGCAATCTCACCGGTGCTCTTTAACGTGTATACGAGAAAGATTGCAAACCTAGAAGCACCAGGGGTTGGAAGGATACTAACATTTGCAGATGATGTTCTTGCATATAGGCAGGGGAGAGATAGGGAGCAAATAGCCCAGGAGCTACAGGCGACAGTAGACAAAGTGATTGACTGGTGCACTGAAATGAGTGCTGTCATCAACTCGTAAAAGGCGGCTGTGTTGTGGTGCCCTCTGGACAACAGGATTGTGAGAGATAATGCCCCAAGCCTCACGATAGATGGTAGAAGCGTCAACAGAGAGAACAAACTGAAGTATCTGGGAATCACATTTGACAGGAGTCTGTCCTTCAAGGACCATGTGGAGACGGTTGTGACAAGATCTCAAAAGGGACTCAATGCACTTAAAACTATGGCTGCAATGGACACAGAGCAGAGAATGCTCTTCACACTATACCAGCACTTGATCCTCTCAGTGATTGATTATGGACTAGGACTGCTCACTGTCTCAAAGAGTCAGCTGGTGAAATTAAAGCGTATACAGAACGAAGCTATGCGGGCCATTCTGGGATGCACCAGAGTTACCCCAGTAGTGTGTATGCGTTACATCCTTGGTCTGCCGACTGTTGCTGGTAGGCACAAGGTGATGCAGGCGAATACATACCTCAGAGTAGCTGCAGACACAGATCACCCGTTGCATGAGGCGCTGGACGCAGATAAGGGTCAGCGACCGATAAGAGGGAAATCATGGATGTCTCAGGCGGAGGATACGATCAGGCAGGTGCGCATCTTGGAGAACATTAGGCGAGGAGAGGAGTGGGTCAGAGTGCCTGCGGAACAGTCATACTTGTGTAGAGTCATAATCACACTGGGCCGGGAGTGCCGGGAATGGCCAACAGGGGCCATGGAAGTGGAAATCCAGCAGGAAATCCAGGATAATGCTCGCCCGGGTGATGTGATTATCTACACAGATGTTCGGTGGTGAGACGTAGGAGAAGTGCCTGGGGATTCTTAGCAAAAGCTAATGGTCGACGTTTGGTGCAGGAGAGCCTGGCGTATGATACCACAACATCGAGCTTAATAATGGAGGTTTAAGGCGGTCAGTGCAGCTTTCCGCTGGATGGAGAACACGATACATACACACATCGTAATTGTAACTGACTCAGAAAGCATGCTGAGGAGGAAGAGGACAGGCAGGCTTCGGAGGTCACGGGTAGTAGGCATCACCTGGATCTTTTCTCCGGGGCATGCGATATGCTGGGAAATGAACAGTCGGCCAGATTGGCTGGCTCGGCAAAACGTGGTGGAGTATTGATGCATGGCAAGGCAGACATGGTTGCGGCCTTGTTGGAGCACGTGTACACCTCGGAGGAGCAAATGGATCACCATAGTCTGGCAAGAATGAGACAGCGAGGAGTGACGAGGGGATCTGGCCGACGCTCGACACTCAGAGGAAAGGCGAGACGGACATATAATCAGATTGCCACTGGAACTATTGGTGTTGAAACTCTTCACTGGCTGCTGAGGATGGGAGACGGAGCGCTTATGGGAATGCCCCGAATGCTGTGATGTCGGTTCCTAAATCAATCAATCAGTCAATCAATCTACTACAATTGCTACTGCTACTACGACCATTGCTACAACTATTACTACTATTATTACTACCATTGCTATTACTACTACTATGATTAGTGCTAATATTATACCACAACTACTATTAACTATTACCATAATTACTACAAACACTACTAGTAATACTACACTAGTACTACTACTACCACTAAAATGACTATTACTACTACAACTATAACTACAATTACTGCTGCTACTACTAATAGTACTATTCCGTCTCCACGACGTCTACCTCTTCTACTCCTACTGCTAATACTACTAATACAACAACTACTACTACTGCTACCACCACCGCCCCACTAATACTACTACCACTATTGCTACTACTACCACATCCTTCTTTACTACTGCTATTACTACTAATACCATCACTACTACTATTATTACTACTACTGCTGCCACTGCTACTTCTTGTACGTGTTATGTTGCATATCCGTTCCAGGGCGTTGTAGTCAACGCCAGCATTTTTCAGCTGCTCTTGGTGTACTAGACAAGTTTTACGTTCAGTAGTTTGCCATTGCTTTCCGAATGACCGGATCACATATCGGATCACATATCACCGGATCAGTTACCAGCGTGGAGTGATCTGCTACGAAATCTCGCGCAGCTGTTTTTACCCACGTGAATATACGGATTACGAAAACCATCGTAAGCCTCTTGGCCAGGAAGACCGGCACTGTTCACCACTACTACAATCACCACCGGCACTACTACTAGCAGCACCCCCACTAATAGTAATACTATTATTGCTACTATTACTACTACTACTACTACTACTACTACTACTACTACTACTACTACTACTACTACTACTACTACTACTACTACTACTACTACTACTACTACTACTATTATTACTACTATTATTACTACTACTACTACTACTACTACTACTACTACTACTACTACTATTGATATTACTGCTGCTACAATGCTTCTTCTTTACCGATTACAGTTACTATCACTTGAAGCAAGACATTAATAGGGATTCCAGTAACGTGAGTCCACACATGAAATGATTCTTACCATCAGAGATCGCAATTTGCGGAGAGGTGTGATCGCCCACGCCAGCCGACACTTCTCCTGCTGATGGCGGCTGCTATTACTACTAACACCTCTTCTCTACTTCTATTACTATCTGCTGTTACATCTACTTTTCCCAACTAATGTTAATGTCACTTGACCTTCAATTACTATCAATATAATTACTACTCGTATTACATAGGCAGATAGCCTAATGACAATTATGTATTTCTTAAGACCTAGATGCATACATGGACACATGATTATTTACAAGTACAAAATATCTAATCAGTCACATGAATGATAATGCTGTTATTTTGCTACGGAACCTGTAATGCTTGCGACGCGTGGTAGAATCGATTTCTGACAAGCAATAACACGGCGTTTTATTTCTTTTCGCCCAAACAAGACAATGTCACTGCATCGAAACCCCACCTATTGATCATGGCATTGTCAGCGTAACATATTCTAACACAACACAGAGAGTTACAAGTCAGTTGCTTGTCGTTTACAATACAGCGAAATCACCCTCAGCTATTTTTGTTCCCCAACTCGTTTCTTTATATATATATATATATATATATATATATATATATATATATATATATATATATATATATATATATATATATATATATATGTCACTTTTCCAAACTAGTTAAATTCACCATAACACCCCTCCTAATTTAAATATGTAATGTTCAATACTCATTGTATTGTTTGTCTATATAATTTTTCCCTTCATTAAAATTATATACCTTCTTTGATCGTTTGTTTGTTATTTCAATGTTTTATGTTGTACACAAAACGTCACTATAGCCTCCCCTACATCTCTTAAATAACACCACGAGTGATTACTAGACTACCACACCCCGCCACGCCCACTCCGATGAGTGACTAGACTAACACTTACGTCATCGCCCAATTTACCCTCTCTTACACCCCCACCTCTTATTTACACCCCGAATGGTCACTAGACTACCAGACCGCCACGCCCACTTGACCACGCCCGGCCAGAACAATCGATAAGAGCTAAATATCGATAACGCTCATTAGGGCGTTATTATCCTGTGTGGATCAGGATCGATATTTGGTTGATCTATATAAGATAGACAAAAAGAGATTGGCTTTGGCGTCTAATGTACTACTAATGATCTCTTACTTGGCTAGATTAGGCAGGGTCTCTCCATATCCCTCATCAATCATTTCCTTCTCAGAAGGCATAGCAAGTGTCAGGAGTAGTCGAAGATCTTCATTGGCGGCAGCATCCTCGTCGAAAGCCGCTCTCAAATCCTTGTGTAGGTGGGAGAAAACGACACTGATTTCGTTGGATATCAAAATACTTGTAATATGATGCTTGATAATACCGTTATTTATGTGTTCGTTGAATATCAAAATAATATGATACATGGTAGAGAAAAGGTAGGGGAACTGACAAAACATCGTTGATCCGCAACATGATGTTGACGGTAAAGTGAGCGCCCTGCTCTGCTCAGTTATACCACCGGTAATATATTCCGGGATGATAGTATGCACCATAAACTGCATTTGTCACACTCTTTCGGAGACCATAGTGACATTTGTCATATTCGGAAGCATTAAAGCGCAATAAAACATACGCATCATTAATTATATAACACCTGCAGTAAAGTGACGGAAATAACAACGATTAATGACTTTCATTGTAATGAAATCATATGTGTGGTAGAACGTATGTGACTTACACTTCGTATCAATGTGTTGATAGCGAGGTAGCGAGTTGAACCCCTACATCGGTTAACTGGACTAACGTGTTGACTTCGCGTCCTTGACATGGAGTCGTAAATTACAAACACCTCAGAATTCGGATGGCGTGGGACACTGATCATTAGGAAAGCTAACCCACAAGTTACAGCGAAGGAAAATTGAATTGGGTTAACCATTAAGAATAACTTATTTATTTAGTAAATGGCACAAGAGCCCATTTGGTGTAGCTCCTGCATAAGGTGGGAATTTCGTTGCAAACCTTTAGACATTCGGCTGCCGACCAAGTGGTCATGAGATAGATCCGCAGCTATTCGAACATTTTAAAAAGTGTTCTGACCTCCCAGGTCACCTAGCCTTAAATTAGTAGCAAGCATGTCTTGGGAAATAAATGCAGCCGGCATACCACTGAGCACATCGCCACCGAGTGCCGACTTGCCGATAACTATGTGTGTCTAACTTCCAGATGGGCCTGAAGGCGTGTACATGGATCCTTTATTTTATTTACTTCCTTACCTTTATGAGATCAAAACGTTCGTTTTTAAATTCAGCTGTAGGTTGATGCCAGGATAACTCCATTCCGTCAAAGCCTTTCTCTATCAGAAACGACGTTACATGCGTCGCAAAGATTTTCCTTTTCTCGGCATCTTTTGACATGGCCTCGATAGCTGCATAATCTGCCATGGGGCCACCGATTGAAAGGAGGAACTTCATCTCTGGGTGTTTTTTCTTCACCTCCACAATAATATTAAACCTGACCGAAAGACAAGCAGAAAACTTGTGGTGTCAACCAAGACCAGATATTGCAAGAAGATGTTATTTAATGTGACAAGTTCCAATTATACATGCACCTCTCTACGTTTGAGAATATCATTTTCAGGTCAGCATGTTTAAAGTACAGCTTGTATCTTAATAACAAACGGAACTGTTAAACAAATGACACACCATATTCAAAATATGCTAGATAACCTCTTATGAGTCAGGTCTTAGTCAAATATTACTGAGCTAACGTAATGACAGCAAACGATATTACCTGCCTTCTGTTAGCGCCGAATGTTGTGTGGCGCATACCAAACCCGACACCCAACAGTGTACCAACGGCTTCGGGAGGAAGAGCGCAACTGGGAGGGTACAAGCCTTATCCTGGTGCGAGGAAATGCAGCCTAAAGACAACATGTCATGGTAGGGCAGACCAGACCCTAAGCCTTGGTTGGCAGCTGGTCTAGGATCGAAGCTCCGACAGGCATTCAGTTAGAGCATTTCTTTGCTGATCCGGCAGCTTATGCAGCTTGTCTTGTTCCAGATGTATTGCTGTTATCTTTCCTCTGGAGTGAACTGGACGGGCTGATAGAGGGATCATGCTGCATGGGCAACACATAGTCTCTATATTTTAGCCCAGGCTTTGTGCTATGGAGAGGTATAACTCCATACTTGTCTTAACCGGTCTCGGAATCAAAGCGAGGGGTAGCAATTACGGGTTATAAGTCCTTGTCAATTGACGTAAACATGGGGGGCCACGGGTTGTCTCTGAAGGTGGGAGACACATACAAATGCCACTGATCAGCTACTCTAGCTGGGTAGCCCCCGGCCAATTGGGTGCTGATCCACCACAGCCTGCTTTTTTCAATGGGTGCTTGGGGCTAGGACAAAATCTGAATCGCAGACTATAAAACCAATGCAGGTAATACAAAAAGAAAAATAGAAACCTCAGGCTACGGCTTGCAATTTGGAATGTAAGAATCATGTGTCCAGGATTTTCCACTAACCTGACGAATACTGACGATGTGAGAGAAACGGCTATGATTGATGCCGAACTTAATCGTCTTGACATTGATATTGCTGGCCTGCTGGAGATGCGTCTCGCTGAGGAAGGGTCACTCAGGGAAAACAATTACACCTTTTCTTTGAAGGGTAGAGAGCAGACAGAAAAAAAAGCAACATTGTGTGGGCTTTGCAGTGAAGAATTCGCTACTGGGAAAGATTGAAATTCCATCTGGATGTAATGAGAGACTATTATCCCTGCGCTTGGTAACCTCTTGTGGTTTTGCCACCATTATCACTGCATATGCGCCGACACTCACTTCCCCTGATGATATTAAGGATTCGTTCTATGAGGAGTTAGACTCTATGAACAAGGCAGTTACAAAATCCGACTACATTTATATGCCCGGGGATGTCAATGCTCGTGTCGGCAAGGACTAGAGTTTATGGCCAGTGTGCCTGGAAAATACAACATCGGTCACATGAATGAAAATTAGCAAAGGCTGTTGGGGCATTGCACCAGAAATTACCTATGTATTACAGACTCTTTTTTAAAAACAAACAAACAAAAGAGCTGCATAAGGTCACATGGGAACATCCAAGATCCGGCCATTGGCATCAGCTGGACTTCATCATCACACGGAGAAAACATCCGAATCAAACATTATTAACTTGAAGTTACCACAGTGCTGACTGTGATACGAATCATTCTTTGGTTATTGCAAGGGTTAGACTGGGACCAAGGAGAATCTACACAGCTAATCACAAATCTGCTGGTCTCCCTGGCTTAGGAGTTAACGTCTTTCTCTGTAATCGCGTATATCCATGTGAGGATCGTAACCAGCGCGAGAATCGATAGCGGTTCTCGCCAAGTTGGTAACTTAGTGGCATGTGATACGGTCGCTCATAAAGTAAGGACAAACTATGTAATCTTGCCAAGTACATCAACAGAAGCTGAAAAATGCTGCTGTTCATTGCAACGTCCGGTAAGGGATATGCCACGAAAAATTAAAAAAAAATAAACAACATCTAGCCTCAAGATTAATATTATTAACACCGACGATCCTGATAAGTACTTTGAGTTCCAACAGCAACTTGAAGACGCTTTCACTGATACATCAAACAATTGTACACCAATGGAAAATTGGGGTAAACGTAATGAAACTCTTTATAAAACAGCGGTAGGGGTTACGACACTGTGGATCATAAAAGGCAGGACTGGTTTGCTGCAAACAGACAGACAATGCAGCCCTTGTTTGATAAGAAGATAGCTCTCATAAGAAACAAAAAGGAACATCGCGTAACACTATCAGTGAGCTGAAGAAAGCTAGGAAGGATGTTCAAAAGGCTGCCAGGCAGTGTGCAAATGAATATTGGATCAAGTTATGTGAGTCCATTCAAAATGCAAGTTATAAGGGAAACATCAGAAGCATGTATGAAGGGATCAAGAAAACCTATTGGCCAATGATCAAAAGAAAGGCACAATTGAAAACCTTGACTGGCGAAATAATCACAAATAAGAAACAGCAGATCAATAGATGGGAAGAGCACTATTTGGAGCTTTACTCAAGTGAGACCAAACTATCGGATGATACCCTCAACTCCATAGAGGCCCTTCCAACTCTTGACCACTGTAACAAGACCCCCGAGGCTTGGACAGGTATGTTACTATAGTTAATATCCCCAGCCTTTGCTCCGACCACCTCAATATGACTTTACATCTACAAGGCCTCACACAAGCCGGGACAGCTGAACTTCCCCTCCCCACTTATGGATTCCTACCCACAGGGGGCTCGGACAAGACACCAGTCATACTAGCAGTCAAAGCCGTGGCATACTAGCAGCTTACGAATGGCTACCACAACAAAATTTAATTTCTGAATACGTCAACTGAACTAAGAGAGGGATGGCTGAAAAGCCTGGATAGAAGACAGTATTTACATAGCTGCTGAGAACAGCAAGAAGATCTCTGGATGATCCGTCTTCATCACGGAGCATGTGACTTCAGTTCGTGCTGTCGTCCCGTCGTGGCTAACGACTCACCCGAGGAACCTCCAGTGTAAAGAACTCCAAGGCGTTGACCCTTCTGAAGTTATCTCCCTCCACTGAGTAAGATCTCGGACTGAGCAGGCGTGTAACAAATGCCTGACTGACACGTTACCAAAAGTCACTGGTCATCGCTCGATGACATAACTCACTCATAAGTTCCACTCCGCTGATGACGTCTGGGCTGATCCTAGAATTCTAGATGAACCCACCTGAACAAAAGTACTATAGCACAACACTCGTATCTAAGAGCCTGGTTGCTGTTCGGCTTCTAAAGTTAATAGGAAAACTATCTGCAACCTATCACTGGAGCGGTGACTCCATATAACAACACTGGCACAATTGAATGCTCCAACAGGAGAATAGAAGAACTCAACTAACTCACATGTCTCTGTTCTTCACAGTTCGGTAGCTATCTACTACCTTCACACTGACACTACTATGCACAGTTCTGTAGGTATCTACTACCTTCACATGGACTCTATCATTGTCCACCAACACCTAGGAATGGGGTAGATCCCTACCCACACACGAATGTCACTCCGGTGTTCAAACACATGGCAAATCACTGTTTTAGGTCACCTGACCAAGTTTCGGCTTCAATAAGGTTCACAACTGTAGATTCACACTAGTTAACATGAAGTTATACAATGTGTCCCATGACGACCCAGCCGGGCCGGAAACATAATAAACTGGCCATTATCGTGACTGATAAACAGCATTCACTCTCAACACAACTAACTGGAATTCATATCATTGGAGAGTTCGCAAATCATTCTTGAGTTCCCGTAGAACTACACCAGTATCTTTACCGGTGCGACTTCAACGACGCTTCAGTCCTGGACCCTACCTGGATCACTTGACTAAATCCACATCGAATTCATAGCGGTGGTCCTAGCTCAGACCCACCGTTTCGTTCTACACTCAATGACTCTGATGCGTTGACTCGGGCAGATTCAGACGACCGCTCCCAGTAATGTCTCAAAACATCCTTAGACTGGCACTGGAGTGAGCTGGTCCCTTTGAGTTTATGGTTGAACTCATGAATCTCCACTATATATATACCAGATCCTGAAACATGGAGGTCGGTGTGAGTACCTGGCTACAACTTAAGACTAACATGCAATTCACTTTATATCTCATGCCTCAGAGGTATATACATATCATATATGTTATATAAGATCATCACCATCATAGATCAACTCTGAACTACAACGTACAGGCATGAGGGTGCAAGAGAAAGCAATAGTACACAAGTATATAGGCAAGTAACACGTCTGGGCACAGCTGGCCCGAAAGCACCAGAGTAGACTGTTTGACTCTGTCATGGTATCCTCTACCTGGTGTCCTTTCACTCCTCCACCTCAACTAACCAACCGCAATCTTAAAATACACCTACTTCACTTTCGGTGTAGAGATTATCTTCTCTAGGAGGTGCCCAGCCGGACATGTCCTCCTCACTCATACAACTCAACAAGTAATCAATCCCTTCACCCATGGATCAACTACTTCAACCTAACTCGTTAATGACTATTTTCCATTAATAAATTATAGACACTAGAATTTCCTAATATGGCCCTAACAAAGTATAAACAAGAATTGTTAATACCTAATTAACAAACTCGAACAAAAGCTACAGCTTCCTCGTCCTGGGATCTCCGTTCCAGAACAAGTTTGACCTTTATTATTTTGACCTTCCCCCATGACGGTCAAGTCTGTGCAGGTCTGGCACAGGTATGGTGGCCATCCACCGCGTCATCTTCCCCACAGCTGATGTGGCCAAAGAGAACCTTGTTCCGTGGCAGAGTTAGGCCACGTCGTCCAGTGTAGAGTGGCATCCAGCCCCTCATCCAGTAATCTCCAGTCCCCCTCATAGGCGGCTTAATTGGCTTGGACATAACTACCACTTCCTAGTGGTTAAGTTATTCCACCTACAGAGTCAGGGTTATTAGAAGAAAAGAACTGTAGAGACCGACAAGGTTCTGTTCGAAGTTCAGATCATCATTAGCACAACGGCCTCGATTACAGAGCGTCGCCTCGCTCCCAGTCATGTATGTTAATTCAACCCTCGGTTCCGCACAATCACTTTGGTCGTTCACGCAACACAAATAGTCGGTCGGACAGGCCAAATAACCAGTCGGTCGGGCAGACATACGCACGATCGGGCACGCATAGTCACTCCGGCGGGCGGGCATATAAACAAGTATTGACATCAGAAATCCATAGATAATTCCTATCTACTTCTATCAAGAAAATACAAAACATTTCTATTGAAAGGTGGAATAGCACTGGTGACCTAACTAAGCAAATACTTACCTTCATCTCCCAATGGAAATACACACACCTTGCTTCCAGGAATTAAGAAACACCTACTTCCTTAAGGCATACCTTATAGCACTAACTAGCTAAGCAAACACATTACTGGCTAGCTCACACTACTAACTAGTGGCAGAATTCCTCAACATCCGAAGAATATATTCACTACACAAGATAGATAACACACTTGATTCAAAGCTGTTGAATTACCTCAAATCTACTTACACTTAGCAGTGATAACATCATCGTACATTATACTAACAATGCATACAATGGTAAGCTCACATCTCTAAATTCCATCAACTACAATAACATTAGATTTCCACAACAAATCAGCTGGGACAAATCTACACAGGTTTAATGTTTGGCACACACCTGTAGCTATTAGACCTCTGACCTCAACACTCTTAGCCGATCGATAGCGGCTAATTATTAATGCAGATAGGCGTGGCTAAACTCCTAAGCGGCGCAATGGTAATTATCGCTGTTTTCAACGTTTACAATTCTATCAACCGCCGGCGTTTGATTAAAGGCTAACCGTTAAATAAATAAAGTATTACTTCATTACCTTGGACCTGAGAGTCAACTTTCTTGACTGCTGATGTCCCGCACTGGCCGCGAACACAGACATCAATTTTCAGCAGCAAGTACTGCCGCCGCATTTGACGACGTTTGGAAGGCGACTGATAGCGGATAGCTAATGCGCCTTCACAATGACTTCACGGCCTAGTGAATCCCATGAACCACGGAGAAATCCTGTGTCACGGAGAAATCCACAATCCCGTGTTCCCTGAGGCAATTGTGGGTCCAGCGTGACAACAACATCACGTACACACATTGCTCAGTCCCTTCGTGAAGCTTCGAGACGTTTCTCGAACTCACCGGACTTCTGACGTCACGGACTATTTTAACCGGGGGATTTCCCTAGTTATGGTCACTATTTCAAGGGAGACCAACCCTTCGTATTCCGACCAAAGGGATATAATGCAGAGGACAGACGGAATCTAGTCCCGTTTCGTCACAACCACCTGGACACATTTCCCACCATAACAGAAGTTAAGTGTGTTATAAATGAACTTGCATCTGGCAAGGTTCCAGGTAAGGATGGGATTCCAATATAGGTTATCCAGGAGTGGGCAGGACACACTCTACAGATTCACTCTTTCTACAGATCCACTAGCTAAAAGAGCTATGCTGGCGAGAAGGACAAGTCCCACATGATTTAAAAGTTTCAAACATCATAACACTGTACAAGAACAAGGGCGATCGGAGCGACTGTAACAATTATATGGATATCTCACTTCTGTGTATTGTTGGGAAAGTAATTGTCAGAACTTTTCTGCGCAGACTTCAAGTCCTAGGAGATCAAGTCTACCCCGAATCACAGACTAGCTTCCGACAGAACCGGTCTACCATTGATATGATATTCTTATTGCGAGAAATGGAAGAAAAATGCAGTGAACAGAATCAACCACTGTTTATTGCCTTTATCGACCTCACAGAGGAATTTGGTTTGGTCTGTCGTGAGGGTCTTTTCAAGGCACTAAAGAAGATTAGCTGCCCACCAACTCTTCAGTCCATTGTGAAATCGTTCCACACAGGCATGAAGAGTACAATCAAGTTTGATGGTGCAACTTTAGACCTGTTTGACTTCAAGTATGGAGTTATGGAAGGTTGTGTACTGGCTTCTGCACATCCTTTTCAGTTTGCATCCAACTAGATAGAAAATGCAGACAAGAAAATCCGGCTGCTGTTGAGGCTGAAGTACAAGCGTTGATTTTCGAGAATTCGCTAGACAGTGACGCGGTCATCTACACAGATGGGTCGGTCGTCCGACATGTGAGAAGCTCATGGGCCTTTACAGCTCGGGCCGGAGGGAGAATTGTGAAGGAGGACTCTGGTGCTTTCACTGAAACCACAAGTAGCCTGACCATGGAAGTCATGGCAGTAAGTAAAGCAATAACATGGCTCGAGACACAGACATTCACTAGGGCTTGTTTCCTTAGCGACTCAATGAACATGATCAAGAGGATAGAGGAGGGGTCGATCCGAAGAGAATGGTTGCTGCCTCTGAAGCGGTCTCGGCTGGCAAAGATTAGTTTCATCTTCGTGCCAGGGCATGCGGGAGTACAAGGAAATGAGCGGGCTGACAAGCTCGCAGGTGAGGCTACTGTTGAGGGCGGACGCGCCATGGACCAGGCTGACATTCTGAATGCTCTACGAGAAGTGAGACTTTTGCAAGAACCAAGTGATGACTGTGAATCTACAACAATGGCCAGACTGCGAGAGCAGCAAATTAAAAGAGGGGTGGCCAAACAAGAACACTACGCAGGAAGCCAAAGAAGATTGATAAACCAACACAGAACTGGCGTCGTTAGCCGCTACACGCTGCGGGATTTGCTGAGGAGGGGATCCGAGCACTTATGGACTGAATGGTCCGATGTGCAACGAGGATGATCTGTCGACTAACTAACTAACTAACTAACTGTGTACTGGCTCCCTCCCTCTTTGGAATATACTTTTTCATTTCTACTGAAATATGCCTTTCGTGATCAGGATGGTGGTATATACATTCACTTATGCTCAAATGGAGGCCTCTACAATGTTCAGAGATTGAAAGCCAAGACTAAAATTAGGAGGGTAGTGATCAGACAGTTGCTATTTGCAGATGATACTGCAGTTACGACCCACTCTGAGGAAGAATTACAACGTCTACTATCTGCATTCTCCAATGCTTCTTCTGAATTTGCTTTAACAATTAGCAACAAGAAGACACAGATTATGTCACAAGGTGCACATGACGTACTATCAATCTTTATTCACGACGCCGAACTAGAGATAGTAGACCATAGTATATATCTTGGATCAGAGGTAACTAGCAAATTATCCCTAGATCAGGAAATCAACATCAGGATTGGTAAGACAGCAACAACAATGAACAGGTTAACAAAAAGAGTCTGGGAGAACATGAAGCTTACTGCCAAAGCAAAAGTCCTTGTCTATCAAGACTGTGTCCATAGTACTCTTCTTTATGGCAGTGAAGCCTGGACAACATACTCACACCAAGAGAAACGTTTAAACAGCTTTCACATGCGGTGTCTGCGAAGAATACGTGGTATTAATTGGCAAGACAAAATCACAAAAACTTAAGTATTGGAAACATCAGGTTGTGTGACGGTTTATTCCATGCTCAGTCTTCGTAGACTTAGATGGATAGGACATATTAGGAGGATGGATGATAACATCTATTATGGCGAATTTCAGATCCGTAAGAGGTCTCAGGGTCGACCTCTACTACGATACAAAGATGTGTGTAAGCGGGACATGATTGATACAGGCATTGATAATGCACATTGAGATCAAGTCGCCGCTGGAGATTTGCATGGAGGGCAAATATCAGAAATGGAGTAAAGACAAAAGAGAAAATTATTACAGATAAGTCATCACCGAGCGTGTGAGACGTAAGATTGTGCAAGATTGTGAAAATTACCATGTGTTCACATGCATCCACTGCGGACGAACATTTCTAGCCCGAATTGGCCTTGTCAGTCACATTCGCCATCGCCATAGGTTATAGTAATTAGGCCTGTTTGAAGCACAATATAACAAGCTATCGTCTGTCAAGATGGCAAGGTGCCAATGGAATGGAAAAATGACCTGTCAATAATCGCTTAATATTATATTATAATAGTTTGTCCGGAACATCTGTATAGTCCCTTACTCTTTCACAAATATCTGTACAAGAGTATCCGGCTTGTTACGTGTCCTATACCACAATGTGATATACACATACATGGAAACCGTATTAAGCAGATAAATGGGAACAAGTATCTTGGAACAGTTATATGGCGTGTAGATGTAAGACCAATAATCGTCATGATATACTTAGCGCTTTTGCAAGGTGGAAACCATGCTCATCGATAAAATTTCAATCCTATTGAGAAATAGAGAATTAAAGTGATATACAGAACATGTAATAGTGTATAGATGTTAAATATGGCCACACAAAAGAAAGCAAAGCAACAACAAAAAACAAAAACAAAACAAACAAACAAACAAACAGACGAGCTAACCAATATTTAATGGACCTGAAATGGCAGTTTCTAAGCGAAAAGGAAAGACAAATGTATGTTAACATAGAAAACGAATGAGGCATCCCTATATGAATAAATGCAATCTTTTAACTGATTCCAGCATTTAGACATACACAGTTAAGCATTGTTGAGCACGATATGATAAAAAATTAAACTGTAAAACTTAGAGACAGCGGGCATACGTAATGGGAAAAAAGAAACAGGAAGGCACAGAGATAAATCTCTAGATTGCGTGGATACACGGTATAAATTGGAACAAGAAAACAAACGTGATCCATAATTATTGATCGTGTGAGATGGCGAAGTTAGACGGCCCACGTTTATCGGTATAACACATGATGATGATACATGTTCCTACCGACACATGTTGCAGGTCACCGATGTTCTGGCTGCAATCACAATATGTTTACATGCAATGTTACCCAGATAATGTATATGTCATTAGGCACGTAGTTATATTCAAAACAATGTTTTCCCGTGATGAATTTGAATAACGAAGACACAAACAATAGATTTCACGATTTATTGCCTGGCATATTTCGCTGCATCTCGTCAGGTACATACTGCAGAAATCACACAACTTACGTGAATTAACTAGATAAATCCTTCAAACTGAAATATACACATGTTCGCACAGTAATGTCGATTGTCTACCGCGGTAATTTTAAACTGACTAACATGTCTTTCTGCTTACACAAGGATGGCTTACGAAAGTTGATTAGAATAGCTTCAGCAAACTTTAACAATCGACTACTTTGTGTGTTGAACAACACACGGAAGGCACTGTCTCTTTCAACCACGTGACCACTCTCGAACACGTGTCTCCCGACCGATGAAGCCAGACTTTTCCGGTGTGTCGGCCTGCCTAGGCTACCATCTTCTGTGTGTAGTATCTTGTCCAACCAATTCGGAATATGTTCCGAAACCCTGCAATGTAACTGTCGCTCAGTTCTGCCTATGTAGATGGCCTCGCATCTGCATGTAAATTGGTAAATACAATTTGATTTGGCGTACAAAGCTAGAGGTTCTTTTACTGCTGGGACTGGGATCGGTGATGACTAGAGCTGCAACACAGAATGTTCGCTCGACTGCTGTGGTGAGCCATCCCGCAGACGTTGCATTACGTCATCTCCTCGGAAGGTTAGCTGGATGAATACTTTGAGTTTAGGGACTGTAGTTACTTCTGATTTCGTTTTGGGCTGCTGTTCAACACACAAAGTAGTCGATTGTTAAAGTTTGCTGAAGCTATTCTAATCAACCTTCGTAAGCCGTCCTTGTGTAAGCAGAAAGACATGTTAGTCAGTTTAAAATTACCGTGGTAGACAATCGACATTACTGTGCGAACATGTGTATATTTCAGTTTGAAGGATTTATCTAATTAATTCACGTAAGTTGTGTGATTTCTGCAGTACATAGTTATATAAACACACCACACATATTACCAGTCTAGCATTCTGAATGCATTGCATGACTCCTGAGTGTGATGTTATTTTGCAACTGTTATAAGACTGCGAGAACATCAGATCATACTGCTTGCATCTAGACAAGAGCATCATGTGGGAAGTCAAAGAAGAAGGGTCAACCAACACATAACTTGTCAATAGTTACTCCACAGTGAGAAACTGATAAGGGGATATGAAAACTTATTGACTAATAGTTCGATGTGCAATGAGAATGATCAGTTAACTAACACGATAATCAAATCCTAACTATTTATTATTACCATTATTACTGCAACTATTACTGCTACTACTACCACCATTATTACTATTACTAATGTGTTCATCAAAACATGGCGAATATGACAATAATGATGACGACGAGTCTTGTGATGATGGTAACCATGGAAATGCCAATGATAATGTTGACAAGTATGAAGATAAAAAGGGTGAATAGTAAGATATGAGGTTTACGAGTATCAACGGTGGCTTCGAAACCACTGAAAGCCGTTTTTTACCATCAATTGAAGCCACGCGGGAGATAACCCACATCGAAGCCACAATATTCAATTGGCTTCAGAAGGACAATTTGCGACTGGCCATAAATTAGTTTTTATATTACGCTTGCCGGTCTAACTAGTCTAGGAGTTACACGACGTTCTCCGTAATCCCGTATATACTCTAGTGAGTAACGTGACGTTCGCGAGAATTGGTTCTCTCCGCGTCGGTAATTTACGGGGTGTGTGAGCTGGTCGCTCAGAAAGCAATGGTAAACTACAGAGCGTAATCTTGCCAAGACATCAACAATGAGCTGAAAGATGCTGATGTTGAAAGCAATGTCCTGTAAAGGATATGCGAACACACGCACGCACGCAAGCACGCACGCACACGCACACACACACACACACACACACACACACACACACACACACACACACACACACACACACAAAATATTATGCTTATTTATAAAATGAAATTTTTTTTTTTTTAATAAAGTGAAAATTAAATAATGGTTTAACGTGAAAAGTAAAGACTTTTGAGTGGTGGGTAAGCGATCGGTCGATGGGTTGATAGGTCCGTCGGTCGCTCGGTGGATCGGGCAAGCGGACGGGGATTCGAACCCAGTAACCCACGCGACGTGGTTAGATAGGTGGTTATTATTAACCATGTATCCTAAGTGGAAACACCCTTATACAGCGCTCATTGCGAGACCAACGGGGAGTGGAAAATCCATCTTTGTACGTTTAATGAAGGACTGTCGAATATGAGAAAATGGACAGGAGATAGACGTTGGCTAGTAGTGATAGATGACGTACTGTTGAAAACAGATGAGAGAATGACTGAATTTGTTACTTCATTTCAACATCGGCGCTATATATATAACTATAACCCATTTTTCGAGGATAACGAACCAAGAACCATTAAACTGTATTCTGTAAACTGTAGTAGCATTAGCGGACTGACAAGCTCGCAGGTGAGGCTACGGTGGAGGGCGGACGCGCCATGGACCAAGCTGACATTCTGAATGCTCTACGAGAAGTAAGACGTTTGCGTAAAACAAGTGATGACTGTGAATCTACAACCATGGCCAGACTGCGAGAACAGATAATTAAAAGAGGGGTGGCAAAACAAGAACACTACGCAGGAAGACAAAGAAGATTGATAAACCAACACAGAACTGGTGTCGTTAGCCGCTACACGCTGTGGGATTTGCTGAGGAGGGGATTCGAGCACTTATGGACTGAATGGTTCGATGTGCAATGAGGATGATCTTTCGACTAACTAACTAACTAAACTGTATTCGCATTACATAGTAGTGTTTAGAAACCCCGAGATGTATCGCACATTACCAATGTGGCTATACTAGTGCATCCAGTACGTGTGCCATATGTCAAAGAGAGTCAAAGCGACAGCGACACCACGTGGATATTTGCTATTCGACCTTGGACAGGAAAAACCGGTTCAGTTCCGCTTACAAACCAATATATTTATCGATCAACGACAAGTTGTCTATATCCTCAAATAATATGTCCAATCGGGCGAAACGTCACAGTTTCCAGCCGCGGTCAAGGCCATAATTAAAACAGCTTCCCAGACCTCGCCCAATCAATTTGCGAATACCTTCACAAAGTCTTAAAAGGTAACTTTCCCATGACACCGGGTCAGAATAGGCCCCTGCAACGGCACAAAAACAGTCTTGGAGCGCTCACACATAAGAAACTAACAGGAAACAGAAACGAATCTTGCAACAAGGTTATTGAATATTCGCTTTACTAGGTCCCATACAAAACGTGCTGAAAGGCGTCGTGGGTTTGTAATGGTCAATAAAATTATCCTGAGCTACCCTCGGCTGCTAGAACAACCCTATGTACCACCCGACACACTAACTGATAACCTACGTGACTTGGACCACCAAATGAAACAAGTCATGGAAAACGAAGATCTACCATCGCGGAAAAAAGCCAGAGTATATTTACACGGTTTACAGTGGTATCTGAATCGCCTCGATCAGTACAGTCACAGACCCCTAGGCATATTGGATATTAACGACTCTCCGGTACAAAAACCAGAAAAAAGCAATTTTACCGGTACCAGTAGTCGAGAAACCTAGTCAAATAGCCGAGACACCCAAAAGTCAAATAGTCTAGACATCGCCGCCGTATAGGCTTAGGGGGAACAAGAAGAAGAGTATGCTACCTACGCCTAAGTGTTGATAAAATGGCCGAGTAATTAAGAAAGTATTACAACGACCACAAGAAACCGGGGGCCTATGGCGATGCTGCGGCCTCAAAGCGCTACAGCCAACTGAACTCTTAAGAAAACAGAGGCCTGGTTGCGGCATTAGAGCACTTATACATTGCATAAACCGATCCGTATCAGGTTTAGAGAGACTCAAGATCATAATAGGTGGTGTAAATCAACAATTCCAGGCCGACTTGAGATATGAGACTATTACAAAGATAAAATGATGTGATGTCGTTTTTAGTCATGTGCATCGATGTGTTTAGTAAATATGCATCAGCGAGCCCTTGAAACATGTAAAAAGGTTCAAGTACCTAGGAAGTATATCATCAAATGGCAAATAAGAAGTCAATAAATCAATCATGTGCCATGCCGGAAAGCGTGGGCGGTCATGACTCGCCATTTCACTCGATCACCAGTGTCGTGGATCTGCTCAGTGTTCCTGTCTCGTCCATGCCATGTGGCCAAGCCATCCAGGTATTTTCCTCTCGGTCTGCCTCTTGGTCTGTTTCCTTCGATCTTGCCAGTTGTCACCAAGTTCTCCAATCCATTTCTTCTCATAACATGTCCAAAAAATTTTGACTGTCTACGTCTAATTTCTCTAATCAGTTTACGATGTTCATTTGTCTCCTGTAGTACTTGGTCATTGGTTTTTCTGTCTGTCCATGGTATTCTTTGCATTTTCCTCAGAAACCACATTTCTGCAGCCATCAGATGTTTTTCAGCTTGACTGCCCATTGTCCAAGTTTCACATCCATACAAAAGAACAGGCTCTATGTATCCCCTCAACACTCTTTTTCTCGTTTCAATTGACATCTTTTTATTGGTCAGAATGTTTTTCATCTTGCTAAAGGCTACTTTCGCCATGGCGATTCTTGTTCTAATCTCTTCAAGGCATCTCACATCAGATGTTATGACTGTTCCAAGATAATAGTACCGATTCATTTGTTGAAGAATATTTCCATTTACTTGTATATTACATTGGGGCACTTCTTCCTTCCTAGTGACGACCATAACCTGAGTCTTTTTACAATTTAATTCTAACCCCCAGTTGCTCACTATGTACAACAACCGCATCTACTAATTATTGCAGGTCCTGCGCATTGTCTGCAATTAATACTGTATCATCTGCATATCTAATGTTATTGATGTTTCGTCCTCCAATGCTGATTCCATTTATATCCTCTACATTTCTGAAAATATTTTCACTGTATAGGGAAAAAAGATCTGGAGACATCACACATCCCTGCCTAACACTTTTTTAAATTGGATGATACTGTCCCACTTCATTATCAATCCTTATTGCAGCTTGTTGTTTCCAATATATGTTTTTTATAAGTCTAATGTCTTTCCCATCAATTTGTAGATCTGCAAGCATATCCACCATGTTGACATGTCTAACTCTATCAAAAGCCTTTGTATAGTCAATAAAGCAAAGATGTATATCCTTGTTTACTTCTATAGCACGTTCAATAACTGTTCGCAGCATATACACAGCATTTACTGTACCCTTTCCTTCTACAAACCCACATTGTTCTTCCCCTATTTCAGGTTGTATCTTCTTCCTCACTCTTTGCATGATAATTCTTAGCAAAATCTTTGTGATGTGACTCATTATACTAATTGTTCTATGTTGATCACATTCCAAGGTTCCTGATTTCTTTGGGATTGCAATAAATACAGAGTTACATAATTCAGGAGGTATATCTCCAGTATCATATAATGTGTTCATCAGTCTGGTGACTTGCTCTAGTCCAAATTCTTCTAAAGCTTTAATCATTTCTGTTGTGATGTTATCTGCACCGGGGGCCTTGCCAGCTTTCATATGCTTAAGAACATTTCGAACCTCCATCTCCAAAATTGACGGTCCTTCATTATTAAATCTAATATCATACCGTTCGTCTCTGTTATCATCATAAAGGTGTTTCACATAATCTGTCCATACATGTAGAAACTGGTCTTTTTCTATTATGATTTTGCCATCTTTAGTTTTTAAACACCCTGTTGATGTACTTGTTCTTTTATTAGTAAGTTCCTGAATTCTTTTGTGCACTAATTTGGTATTTTGACTGTTGTGTTGGTTTTCAATTTCTAAGCACTTTTCCTCAAGCCATGATTCTTTTGCCTCCTTACATAATATTCTGACTTGTCTGTGGATTTCTTCATATTTGACAGAATAATTTTTGTTGAGTCTTCTTGTTTCCATGAGGTGTAAAATTTCTTCAGTCATCCATTTCTTACCACCCACCTTCTTTAATTTTGGAATAGTTGTTCCTGCAGCCACATTGATTGAATTCTTCAACGTTTCCCATTGATCATCCACATCCTGGAATAATATCTCTAGATCAGACAATATTTCAAATCTGTTCTGTACTTCTATGTTGAATTTGTTTTGTATTTGCTTGTCATTACTCAATGTACACAAATCATGTTTAGTGCTTCCTGTTATATACTTGACTTTCTTCAACTTTATCCTCAATGTTCCTGTGAGTAATCTGTGGTCACTATAACAATCAGCACTGGGAACTGTTTTTGCTAATGTTAGCGCGTTTCTACATCTTCTGCTAATGAGAATGTAATCAATCTGATTTCTAATCCTGCTATCAGGACTCCTCCATGTCCATAATCTTCTAGGGTGTTGCTTAAACCAGGTGTTTCCTACAATCATTTCCTGTTCTTTTGACCACTCCACGAGTCTGTGTCCTCTTTCATTTCTCTCTCCTAAACCATAGTTTCCTACTGTGTATCTATCCCCTTGATTTCCTACTTTTGCATTGAAGTCCCCTATTATGATGTTTATTTCTGAATTTTTACATTTCTTTAAGGCAGCCTCTATGTCATTATAAAATTCGTCTACACTATCTTCACTGGATTCTCATGTTGGTGCATATACTTGAATAATATTTATGCTAAAAGGTCTGCGACTTAATTTAACTAGTAGAACTCTGTCCGACACGGCCCAATATCCTTGAACAGATGTTGATGTTTTCCGGTCCAAAATAACTGCCACTCCCCTATGACGATCTTGACCTCCAGAATAAATAATCTTGAAATCGTCATCTATCTTGATGCCTGATCCTGTCCATCTCGTTTCGCACATACCTAACATATTAATTTTTTCCCTTTCAATTTCTTGTTTTATGTTCTCTAATTTTCCGTCGTTGTTTAACGTCCTAACGTTCCATGTTCTCAGAAGACAAGATCGAAAATAGATGCAATAAGGCAAACCAACTCATTGGACAAATGGCACCAATACTAAAGAGCAAACATGTATCAATAACTACTAAGAAAGCCCTTTACAACACAATCGTCCTACCAACTCTATGTTACCAATGATACACCTGGACAATGACAGAAAACAAAGAGAAAAGAAAAATCACAACAACAGAAATGAGATTGCTGAGAAGAATACGCGATGTGTTAAGAAGAGATAAAATCAGAAGTGAACAAATCAGTACTAAAGTGGAGGTTATAGCTGCGCTAGATTTTATTAGAAGGTAGAAAGTTAAATGGTATGTCCATGCTAGCAGTTACCAACTAACAGTATACCACAGCAAGCAATGATGTAGAGAACAGATGGAAGCAAAGGAAGAGTCCGATCTCGTGAACGATGGACGCAGGGAATAACAAAGTCCATGGGAATATAAATACACGATGCCATAAGCAGGCACTCTCCCGCTGTTTATAATTCACCAAGAAAACGTAAGGACAAGAAGAACATGATGAGATGAGATCCCAATCAAGAAAAAAACGGGGAAAGTGCTAGTGGAGACCGTGAGTAAGCTTTTTGATGATAGCAAACTAACAAAGGTTCAGAATTCGTCAACGAGACTTTAACATTTCTTAAAGACCAATGCGTGCATTTCTTTACTATCAAGAATAAGAGTGAATATGTTAAAGCCGCTATAGTGGAAAGATTCAACCGGACCCTTAAAGAGAAAATGGGGCGTTCTTTCACAAGAAATATCCACTTCGTAACATTGATGTGATAGATGAGTTGATCCGAAACAACAATGGTTCGTATCACATAAGTATTTGCATGGCACCTGTGCAAGTAAACTACAATAACCAATAAGAGGCTATGTTTTGAGAAGTAAAAAGCGACACCCTTATACCGACTGTTAGCTAAGGCAAATATAACAGAGTAGGGGTTTAAATGGCGTGCAAAGGGGAAATGGGCTGACTAGCTAATGCACGCGTGAGCACCCGGTAGTTAAGTAGCTAGGGACGCTCACGCGTTGACGTGGAGGCGGGAGATAGTTTAGTTACAACCTAGAAGCCATGTTGGCAGGACGTCTTTTATCATCCAGTTTTTGTATGTTGAAACAATGACTTTGAAGCATCTCAAATAAAGCAAGACATGTATCAACAACTGCCAGGCTTCGTGTAATTCAGTTCAGTTGCAACTCTCCTCTACAGCACTGTGAAACTAGCACCATATACCTACAGACTATATCTTGGGAAGTAAGAGGCGATACCCGTATACCGTCTCTAACACTCTTGACACTTGACAATGCTTAATACATTTAGACAAACTAACCAGTAGAGGCGTGACAAGTGTTGGTAAGCTGTTTTGCATTGCCTGTTGTCAGTTAAAGTGGATGTAAGCGAGAAATGCAGGCCTATTTATACAGGTCGTTTGGGCACGTGGAATCACGACATTGCAGAAAAGTAGGCCTTAACATGTCTGAAAATGTTACTGTGGCATAATTGCTAACCACCATTATTCAGTTGACAAGAATTCAAGCCAAGAAGAGGAGAACATATAAAACAATGGACTTTACTAACGCAAACTGAAACCAAACCTTTAAAACTTAATGCAACATCAAAACTGGAACTGGAAAAAGTGACAGATTACGTCAATTCTAGGAAACATTTCATCAGCCCAAACTCAGGAGATCATTGGATAAAACAGACATGTGACAATGATTATGTTAATCGCGCACTCTTCCTTAAACATGCCTGATGAACAGACGTGAAAACTAGTGTGACCGTTTTTCAAATAGGGAAGGCAGAATGTCTGGATCCCAGGTGAGCTTGTTAGTCCTTAGATTGGACTGATGACCAGATGTATCAAAGGCCCAGGAATGGTATTCAGTGTGTGTAATGTCAATTGAAATATATTATTATAAATTAAAACCTCTGAAGTGAAAAAATTTTGACTGTTCCATTCTGACGACGCATGAGCCGTTTCCCGGGCAAACTGACAATCTAATACTCTTTTCGAATACTGCAATCTCTGATATTCTTAAAGATAATTATTAACTTTAGGAAGTGCATAATAATACGATATTCTATTCTAGACAACTGTACGAAGTGATGATTCTAAAGCAATCTTGTGCATTTCAGCAGAAACACTGTTAAAAATGCTATCACTATCTACAGCTAAAATGACAGTTCGTGTACTAGAACAAGTGCCTTGTTCTAAAACAGACTTATCTATGTCTATTTACAATCTAGAAGGCTGAAAGAGTGTGACGAAACGCGTTTATCTGTCTTGGATCGTAAAGATTCCGCACTATTTTGGCGCGTCATCGGGGGACTTCCCCAGCTAAAAATAGACTGAGGGAAGCCGATAGAGGAATTACCATCTAGAATCTTCTCGGAGCACCTGAATTTGAGTGACCCGTGAGGCTGGGTAGTGCACTAGATTCTCGTGCAGAGAGATCTAGAAATTCTAGGCGGGGAATGACGGTTTCCCGAGAAAGTGTCTTTTCTCGAGAAGCACTAGCTCCTCGTGCGCATTGAGTTGGCACGAGTGGAGAAATTGGCTAAACCATTCATTCACTTCAATTTGGCTCGTAGAGAGCAGACGCAGGCCTGGGTGTGAGCCATATTGTGTTGCGTCTCACCTCAACCATGATTCGGCTGACTGTTATGGAAAGGAAGCGGAGAAGCCCTTGAACAGTTCTGAAGCTGACTGGAATCTGGGTCTCGACATTCAGGTACTTATTTGTTTAAATCATGTAACTTTGTAAGTGTGTACAAAACGCCATCGTTCTAACCTCATTACCTATGCGGATGTCCTTGCATACTAATTAGCAAACCGATCGATAACGCTGCTGACGGCTAATCGTGTGTTTGTTTACCGTGTGTTCGCGAATCAGCTGTTGGGAAAGCAGGAATGCGATGTGGGCGATTTGGGGGTAAATTATATTTACCATATATCGCAACTCGTTGCATCTATTAGGTTGCTGTGTTAGAATTAAACATAGTTATTTGTGCCTGAAAGAAACCTAGATTTATGTCAGTCAGTTGCTGAAGCCAGGAGAATGGTTAGAAAACCAGGTAAGTTGGTAGGTGGTGATTCAGACAAAACTGTGCTTAGTGACTAAGTAAAGAAAGAACTTAGTTCTGTGCCACCAGGAATGAAGTAACTATTGTGTAGTAACGTAATGGTGAATTCATTGTGTGGAACACGGGATTTCTGTGGGTAGGTAAGTCTGCATTGGTTATATATATATATATATATATATATATATATATATATATATATATATATATATATATATATATATATATATATATATATATATATATATATATATATATATATGATGTGGCATTGTGTATATATATATTAGGTCATGGCATGTGATACGTCCTGGAGTAATTCCGAATGCCGAATAGGTCGACGCGTGATAACAATGCGTGCCGTCGCGATGTAAATATGTGTTCTGAATTCTTGTCTGAGCTATCTTGTTCTTTCATACTGGCGCTAGTGCGAGTGAATGCTAAGGTGCTGGAAGTATGGAAGGATGGAAGGAGGCTGTATGAGACAGGGGACATATAGGATATGGGGGATGTGAAAAAGCAAGATATGAACGTATAGGTTGGTAGACCAGACCAACGATGAAGTTCCGTCCCGGCCAAGGCTAAACCACTTGGGAGGGCTGAACTGGAACATTACCCTTGGAACATGTGGGGAACATGTATTCTAAAGAAGGCTTCTTGACTCTAAGGAGGAGTCTGATAAGAAGAGTTTGCTATAGCGTGGGCAGGTGGTCCCACCAGCAAACAGGCTTGTGTACGTATTGGATGTGATCATGTACTATTCCTATATCCCGAGGGATGGTATATTGATCACTATTATGTTTACTAATGAACATTGATGATGTAAGGAACGAGTCCAGGGACTCTTTACCTTAGTGTTTAGTTCGATTAAATTAGAACTATGATAACAGCCTACTATCACTACTGACGTTAGCGACGACTGGTAGATGATTAGGGATAGGTGAGACCTACGATCAGACTCGTCATTCTGATTTCTTGCTCTGTTTGACGGGCTGTTCTGTGAGGCCAGCTGACATTAATAAACCCATGCTTTACTACTCTCCAGATAGAGATAATGCTTTAGTTATATGCATAACTAAGTAGCATGTCTGAGGGTTGAGTAGTCATTGGTAGGATGCATGTGGACTAATGTTTGGGCCAGTATACTCTGACCGGTCGCTCTTCCTTTTCAGGAGTTTGCCTGTTGAGGAACCAGTCAACTATAATTGTCGTTGGCGGGAAACCACTTCGTGTGACACAGCGAAGGGTTCACTTCTTTACTTATCACGCCAGACTCAACCACACCATGTACCCAGTGTGATTCACCATGCGGGAAGGTTTGCATCAAGTAATACTTGTGTCCTGAAGGTGCACGTGTGGGACGTGATGGTTTGTGATGTTTTTCTACGTTAGAAGATACTCTATTTCAGCCAGGAACATTTCAGCATTTTGAGCAATCATGCTCAAAGAAATGAAACACCTGACCGTATATTATTACGGTGGTTCCGCCTAAACGCGGAAAATATGAAATTTAGACACTTGAATGATTCTTATGACAGCTATAGTGGCAGGTCTTGAGAAGAACTACACCAGTTATTAACTTGTGGCAAGTGTTACCAAGGGGAAGGGACAATAGATTATAGTCCAACCTGAATTGTTTTCCTTGAAATGGATGTCTGATTCTAATAGTGTACAGAACAAGTACGAAGACTTGGAACTGCGTTCGTGTAGGACTCAGTGACATATCAGTTGCCTTATCGGATTCTTCAAGCAGTGTTACTGTGATATGAGTATAGGACCATTAACTTGGTTATTGACATATTCTTCAAGCAGTGGTACTGTGATAGGAGTATAGGACCATTGAATGGGTTATTGACATATTCTTCTAGCAGTGTTACTGTGCTATGCTTGCGGGATCATTAGATCGGTCAGTGACTACTTAGGTTCATCGAAGTCACCAATACTTGGAGTCAAGTCCAGGAGGATTGTCTCCCAGCCAGTGCTGAACGAGAACTGTGTATTAACAGTGAAAAAGGGGGTGTGATGAAGATGCAGTTGGTCCAGTTGATTGAGGTCCAGCAGTGACTCTATTGTTGTGGATCCACGCTCTGGAGACGGAGTGGTCTCCAAGGTTCTAGTCATCTCACTGGAAGGAAGCCGGGTGAGTGGAGGACCGACTGGACGGGACATCTGCATCCAATCTACTTCTCAACTCGATGAAGACAACCATATCTCTGATTCTGTCTCTACTCTATCCTCTATTTGTGTAAATAGATTATTCTATCAGGATGTTCATTTCAGTTCTATATTCTCAAGGGTAGAATAAACTTGATGTACGTTGACTTGCTCTTTGTATAATGATTGAGTGTGGTCTCGGACGATGCCTAAGTGTTCATTGTTCCACAGGAGTAGGTAGTTAGTGGGGGTCTAGAATCTAAAGGGGCTTGTAGACATAATTAACTAATATGAGATCAACCACAGAGTAAAAATGTGTATCTGCCTGTCCAACCCCTGGGGCTAGAATACACGGGAGTGCCAGAGACACCTCGGGTGTGGTTAACTCTCACTACCCAAGGCGAACTCGTTACAAAGAGAAATCAATCTTTCCTTTCTGCTTCATCTATTGAATACATAGGGTTTGATGGAATAAATATTTATATTTATGTCACAATTTATTTAGATAAGAGCACTTATGAACTGCATTACATGAGAAAGTTGTGCTTCGCGGAACTCCACCACCAGAAGTTAACTTAACTCATTACTCAACACACTTAAAAACACAACCCCACACCACCCAACACCACACCACCCAACACTCAACACAACAACAACAGATAATGGGAAAGGAGTTATTATACACAGAAGAAGAAGAAGTTGGTTAATTGGGAAAACACAGAGAATTATTTATACACACTACAAACACAATTTAGTGGTAGAAATGTTATAAATGTATGTCCTTTATTTACATGCATCTTGACACTTCCACAATCTTGTCACTGTCTTACTGTACACGTTTCACTGACCCCAGGTCAAATAAGACCTTACATACAGCAGGAACCAGTTGATACAAGGTGTACACAGTGTGATAACCTCTGACCACCCCACATTAACCCAACACTAGATTAGAAAAAAGAGGAGGGGAGGGGAACTAGTTCCTACTTCAGGAATTTAGATTTCTTCCGACCTACTTCTAGAATATTGTATTGGGAAGATTGTATATGTTTATGTGAATCTTACACAGTGAAATCTTGGTGGCAACCCAGTTGGCAACCCACAACCAACCAGCTGGCAACCAACTGGCCAACCAACCAAACCAGATCCCAGAGAGAGAAAGAGATGACCCACACTTGAGATGGAAGAAGACTTGGTCATGGGCAGAACTGGAGTGGATCCATCAGTCAATGGACCCAGGCTTATCCAAATCTCCCATCACAAGGGTACCTTTCTTTTAGGAATACACAACACTCAGTTTCAGGAACTGATACATAAATGTTGATTTCACTATCACCACCCTTAACATGTACAACATTCAAATGTATACCATGTTTCAACTCTTATTGACATCTAATGTATTGATGCTTGTTTGTTGATGGTCTGTGACATTGGTCCTATATGCATTTTTCTAAATTATCTTGTATAAACCAACATAGAAAATGAATAGCAGGCCAGAAGACACAGGCCCATTCAATAAATAATTAACTGTCACTGATCTTATGTTGATTATTGGTTCAACCTATCTGTGATTCTCCGTCTTGTGTGTGTACACCATGTTGTAAAGATCTATTGTGAGTGGTTATGTGTTTAATTGTTTAAAAAATGTTAACTTATAAAGGAATATTAAATTGGTGAGAGAAGACTCTAGGTCTATCAAATGCTCAACATCCATGTTTTCTTAACATAAATCAGGCTGAGAGAATTCTCCAGACTTTCCTCAGATTTGATAAACAAAAGGGGGGCTCAAGAGCTATAAGAATCCTTGGAGAAGGGGCAGAATCCCAGTTGGTATTTTCTATTTTCACCAGGGCCATAATCTATATCTCCTAGACAAAATTAAATAAGACGAGGCCTGCAGATAACTCGAGGGTCATATTCTGGGGTTATTGAAGACAGAAGAGGATGGGGCCCAACTTCTTTGATTAGAAATGGGGCATGCACCAAAGTGATTTCCCACTCCATTCATAATTTATGACATATTGGGGGCTCGTCCGGGATGGTTCCCATAAATAAATTAAACAATTGAATAATACAGTGTGTGTAATTAAACGGTTACATAATACATTATGTAATTGAACAGTTACATAAAACACCGTATTACATAAAACATTAACACAAATATCTTTAGATTTTGAACAGTGTCATCATGTGGGGTATTGATTGACAGCCACATGATATGAATGACATTTATAGATAAATAGGAGTAGGTGACTGATCATTCCTACTGATTAAGGGGGCCATTTTCAAATAGGTGTATACTTCAGAAAAAGTTGCTCCAGGAGAAATATAGAGTGTGAATCTACTATACAAACACTACTTCTCTTTCAGAGAAGGTGTTCTTTTCTTAGAGGTCTGACCTTAACAGCATTTCATCAACCATAGGAAAATCTTATCCGTTGGGAAAACTCTGTTTCATTTCAGATTCTTTTCTGTACTAGGAATTATTTCTGGTTACTTTAATGCCTGCTGCCTTTGGCTTTTCCAGCATTGACAGACAGACATAATATAGGGTGTTTTTAATATTGTGCATGCTCTGTTGTATATTTGCAGATCCGGGGACTGACAAGCTTACGCGGATCAGACCAACTGCAAATATATTGTTTTAGGTAGAGCAAACAAAGCAATAAATTCTAGGCATGTCGGAAACTGCAAAGTTTAGAGCCCAAATAATGGAAACAGGTGGGGAATGCGGGTGAGATGGCCCTGCGCTGGCTAACTATATTGCAGACGCATTCGACAGAAGAGAAAGGCTTCAAGCAGAAATAGTGGAGAAAGAGAAACGACTTCAAGCAGAAATGGAAGATAAGGAGAGAGAACGTCAACACCAACTGGAGGTGAAGAGAATAGAACTGGAAGTGGAGATTCGAAGACTAGAGAAATGGAGTGGTCCTACACCCTCAACCTCATCAGGATTGCCAGTGACAGGGCCACATTCTCACGTCTCCCACCTTAATTCATGAGCTATGTCATTTCCTCTGGAACCCTTCAATAAACAGACTGACCACATCGAAGGATTTTTATCACGCTTCGAGGCAATGGCTGTCAGCTGTGGGCTTGAAGAAGGGAGATGGGCGACGAAGTTAGCGCAGGCTTTAAGATCTACCGCTTATGACGTGTTCTCTCGCCTCACTCGTGAGGAGCAGCACAACTATGCAACACTAAAGACGGCACTCTTGAGCCGATTCGAAGTGGACGGAGATTCTTACAAGCCTCGATTCAAAGCCGCAAGGAAGGAACCGGGTGAGAGTTACGCGCAACTAGTCGAAAGACTGACTTCATACATACAAAGATGTTCTTGCTTGGGAGGATTTGAGGAAAGTTTTGAAGGATTCCGTGAAATGATCATCATTGATCAGATCAAGGGGAAAATGCAGAACGAAATGAAGGCATTCTTAACCCAAAACGGGGCTGACCGCCTAGAAACAATAATCATCCTGGCAGAGAGATTTGAAAAATCTCAGAAGGAAATGGGAGGAAAGGGTGTTCGAACACCACCCCCTCTCAAAACAAATCTCCACAGCCAAAAGAGGGTGAAAACACTGTGGCCACCAAGAAAAGTGGGAAATCCCAGAAAAACACTCAAAACACAGCCCAAACAGCGCCGAAGGAGGACAAAACATACTGTACCCATTGCAAAATTAGAGGTCACACTTTTCAGAATTGCAGGAAGAAGCCACCTCCACACACAGCGGCCTGTTTGGCCAACCGAAAAGAGAAAAAAGTGAGCACTGGTGAAACGTCCAAACAGACACGTCATCAAGACACATTATCTCGTATTCCGGTTGTGGAATCCATCTTGCTAAATGGATTCAAAATGACCTGTTTATATGATACTGGATTATCGTATGACTGTGTTGTCTCATCATCCTTAGTTCACCCTGAACAGGTGACAGAGGAAATAGTGAAATTACAGGGAGCACTGAAGAGTTCAACGAATATGTCTCTTCCAGTGGCAAAAGTGAACATAGCCTCGCGGTATGTCACTGGGACAATGAAGGCAGCATTCTTGGACGATCCAAAATATCATGTACTCCTCGGCTGTAGATTTATCGTTCTAGGAGAACCTGTTCAACCTGTGGCGATGGCCACCCTTACCACTCGATCCCAGGCGAAAAAGACTCCAGAAACAACTACGCCAATCCCTCGAACAGAGGAACTGAAGAGGACACAAGAAGCCGACAGCACCTTGGATCCCTGATTCAGAAAACTGCCAAAATCACATTTACCTCTACGTAAAGGTGATCTGTTCATGAAGTCAGCACTTCTTTACAGAAAAGCAGGACGAGCTGGACAGGAGTTTAATCAACTTGTTGTACCAACTCAATACAGGACTCAGATCTTGGAGATGGGTCATAGTCTACCATTCAGTGGGCATATGGGTATCAACGCTACTACACAGCGGATTACTACTCACTACTTTTGGCCAGGGATGAATTCAGACATACAATGGTTTGTAAAATCATGCCCAAAGTGTCAGAAAGTATCACCAAAACACCGGACACCACCGGCAATGTTGGGTGAATCGCCAATCACTGGAATTCCATTTGAGAAAGTGGCTGTAGACATAGTCGGACCTCTCTCAGCAACGAAGAGGCGCAACCGATTCATATTAACGCTTATGGACACAACAACCATGTGGGCCGAAGCAGTTCCTATGCCCAGCTGTGACTCCAAACACGTCGCTGGTGCATTATTAGGAATATTCACACGTCTAGGATTCCCACAAAGGATCTTGACGGACAACGGTTCACAGTTTCGTGGTAAGCTCATGGAAGAGACCTTCAGACATTTTCATGCACGTCATATCTTCAGTTCACCATATCACACTCAGTCAAATGGGCTTGTGGAAATGTGGAACGAAACATTGATTAGTATCCTGCGCAAAATTGCCCAGGAGAAGACAGAGGATTGGGACTTGTATTTACCCGCAGCTTTATTCGCTTACAGGGAGTTACCCCATCACTAAACAGGTTTTGCTTCAGCCACACTGTAGTTTGGACGACCGATCAAAGGACCCCTGGAGGCGTTACTGCGAACATGGACTGATAATACTACAGATGATACAGTCGTGACTGCATCTACATATGTTGCCGAGTTGAAAAATCGTTTACAACACAGTTGGAAATAAGCGAATGTCAATCTACGTCAAGCCAGACGAAGAATTGCTCGTAACTTCAACCGCAAGGCAAAGGATAGAGAGTTAGAGGTAGGAGAGAAGGTGATGTTGCTGCTTCCAACCAGTCAGAATAAGCTGCAAATTGGATGGAGAGGACCTTATGTAGTGACGGAGAAGATCTCACTTACCAACTACAGAATTTCAGTCAAAGGCAAGATGCAAGTATTTCACATAAACCTCTTGAAGAAGTTTCATGAAAGACCCTCAACCACCGAACCTGCACATCTGATGGCCATGAGTGTGGCTACTGAAGTCGAAGAAGGATCAACAATGGGAGTCGAGTACCCACTGCAAGCCAAAGAGACCTTTAAGGATGTTGAAATCAATCCCAACTTAACAAAGGATCAGCAAAAGCAGATTAGGGAACTTATGGCAAAATATGCAGAAGTACTTACTGATAAGCCAGGAAGAACTGATTTGGAGGAATTTGACATGACGTTAAATGACACAGTGCCTGTGCGAGTCAAGACTTACCCAGTTCCTTATGCAAAGCAAAAGACTTTAGAGGAAGAAATACAACAGCTACTAACCGCAGGGATACTCTCACCATCTGAATCACCTTACAGTGCCTGATGAACCAGGTCAAGCAGATGCAAAAGAGAATACAAGGGAGGAAAATACGGGAACAGCTTGATAACTGAAAATGTTGGAAACATAGTTCCATACCGCAGAACAATCTGGGGTGGGGCCATGTGGTATAATTGCTAACCACCATTATTCAGTTGACAAGAATTCAAGCCAAGAAGAGGAGAAAATATAAAACAATGGACTTTACTAACGCAAACTGAAACCAAACCTTTAAAACTTAATGCAACATCAAAACTGGAACTGGAGCAAGTGACAGATTACGTCAATTCTAGGAAATATTTCATCAGCCCAAACTCAGGAGATCATTGGATAAAACAGACATGTGACAATGCCTTCGCGCCAACGCCTGCATAGATTATGTTAATCGCGCACTCTTCCTAAAACATGCCTGATGAACAGACGTGAAAACTAGTGTGACCGTTTTTCAAATAGGGAAGGCAGAATGTCTGGATCCCAGGTGAGCTTGTTAGTCCTTAGATTAAACTGATGACCAGATGTATCAAAGGCCCAGGAATGGTATTTAGTGTTTGTAATGTCAATTGAAATATATTATTATAAATTAAAACCTCTGAAGTGAAAAAATGTTTGACCGTTCCATTATGACGACTCATGAGCCGTTTCCCGGGCAAACTGACAATCTAATACTCTATTCGAATACTGCAATCTCTGATATTCTTAAAGATAATTATTAACTTTAGGAAGTGCATAATAATACTATATTCTATTCTAGACAACTGTACGAAGTGATGATTCTAAAGCAATCTTGTGCATTTCAGCAGAAACACTGTTAAAAATGCTATCACTATCTACAGCTAAAATGACAGTTCGTGTACTAGAACAAGTGCCTTGTTCTAAAACAGACTTATCTATGCCTATTTACAATCTAGAAGGCTGAAAAGGAAATCAATCTTTCCTTTCTGCTTCATCTATTGAATAAATAGGGTTTGATGGAATAAATATTTATATTTATGTCACAATTTAATTAGATAAGGGCACTTATGAACTGCATTACATGAGAAAGTTGTGCTTCGCGGAACTCAACCACCCGAAGTTACCTTAACTCATTACTCAACACAACTTAAAAACACAACCCCACACCAACCAACACTCAACACCACACCACCCAACACTCAACACAACAACAACAGATAATGGGAAAGGAGTTATTATACACAGAAGAAGAAGAAATTTGTTAATTGGGAAAACACAGAGAATTATTTATACACACTACAAACACAATTGAGTGATAGAAATGTTATAAATGTATGTCCTTTATTTACATGCATCTTGACACTTCCTCAATCTTGTCACTGTCTTACTGTACACGTTTCACTGGCCCCAGGTCAAATGAGAACTTACATACAGCAGGAACCAGTTGATAACCTCTGACCACCCCACATTAACCTAACACTAGATTAGAGAAAAGAGGAGGGGAGGGGAACTAGTTCCTACTTCAGGAATTTAGATTTCTTCCGACCTACTTCTAGAATATTGTATTGGGAAGATTGTATATGTTTATGTGAATCTTACACAGTGAAATCTTGGTGGCAACCCAGTTGGCAACCCACAACCAACCAGCTGGCAACCAACTGGCCAACCAACCAAACCAGATCCCAGAGAGAGAAAGAGATGACCCACACTTGAGATGGAAGAAGACTTGGTCATGGGCAGAACTGGAGTGGATCCATCAGTCAATGGACCCAGGCTTATCCAGATCTCCTATCACAAGGGTACCTTTCTTTTAGGAACACACAACACTCAGTTTCAGGAACTGATACATAAATGTTGATTTCACTATCACCACCCTTAACATGTACAACATTCAAATGTATACCATGTTTCAACTCTTATTGACATCTAATGTATTGATGCTTGTTTGTTGATGGTCTGTGGCATTGGTCCTATATGCATTTTTCTAAATTATCTTGTATAAACCAACATAGAAAATGAATAGCAGGCCAGAAGACACAGGCTCATTCAATAAATAATTAACTGTCACTGATCTTATGTCGTTGTCGTCATTTCGCACTGAGAGCGCTAACAAGTCAAGTCGCATTATTCTGTCAAGAAGCCTTATCAGCGGGAAAATGTCACGTGGAAAATCCAACAACAAGAAACACGCTGTTGGCAAGATGTGCAGCGTGGGAGCCGACAACAAGAAGAAGAACGTCGAGAGCCCACCTGCTAGCTGCATCAAAGAGCCTGATACTACAGCCATCACTGAAGCTACTACGAGGGAGAAGATTGACAGCCCAACACAGTCAAGAACAAAGACAGCAGAGAAGGAGGAGAAAGACACCAGAGTCGGAAACACCGACTCGAAAACAGTCCGATGGGTTGTCAAGCGGATTCCTGTGGAGCTGACAGATGAAGAAATCCTGAAGCAGCTACGAGAAAAGAATGTTCACATCCGATTCTTGAAGGCGGAGATGCTTCTCACCTACTCCAAGATACCTACAACCTTGGGAGTAGTGACGTCGGAGGGCAGCGAGAAGCCGACCACAGTATCATTCAAAAAGAGAATGCAGCAACCAGAGAGATTCATACCAAGAATCACACAATGTTCCAGATGTCAGAAGGCCGGCCACAGCAGAGCTACGTGTCGCAGTAAGACGGAAATCTGCCGATACTGCGCCGCTCACCACGCCTTCAAGGAGTGTCCGCTGGCCAAGATGGACACGGACTTCCGAGCACCCAACAACAAAAGAAAGTGTGCCAACTGCCTGGGCAAACATGTAGCAAAATACCTGGGCTGTCCGTACCTGCAGAGACATAGAGACGTTCCATTTTGCGTCATTGAGACGTTCTTCCACTTTTGTCTACACTCTCTATAAGTTAGATACAGTTTTCGCAGCCATTTTCTTCGGCTGGGGGACTTTTTTGACTTTTTGTACTCGCTAACGAGGTAGGCTACTTGTGCTGCCGGTTCAGCACCTTACCTTCGTACAGCGGTAAGCGAGAAACGGCCTGGCCCTCTCATCCGGGAATCTCTCACATCGCCCAGCTGAGAGCCTTCGAACTTGTATCAGACCTGAGCATGTAGCTTGCTCAGTATCAAGCCTTTATGTTTCGAAAGGTGGGTATCGGCCCGGCTCTCAGGTCCGAGGGTTTGTGGCTTAGAGGCGTTAAGCCACAGCCCTCGACAGGGAGCCTTTAGTGTATTGTCCGAACCAAGATATTCTGCCTTCGTGCGCCTGATTTAGATTTTAGACTGCTATCCTCAGTCTCACCTGCAGAGCAGCAGGTTGTGTCTCTCTTAGTCTGGTCCCTATCCCATGAGCCGTTCGATATGTAGTTTTCACCCATCGGCAAGCACATGGGGTCGATGGGACACGCAAGCTCCCCCACCACGGCAAGGTGGAGACACATCGGAGGAGAAACCGATAAATTGTTTCCACAAGTTGGGTACCAGCTAGAACCCCGTCGATTGTGTTAATGGTTTCTAATCCCCACCAGCAAGTCCGCAATCACACTTCCCCCACCCCGACCGACAGTTCGATTGACCGACCGAAACACCTACCGATAGCTTACCCAAAACTCAACCATCATTACTTTTTACTTTTAATAATTATTTAATTTTTAATTTAAAAAAAAATGACAATATAAAAATACAATTAAGAACGGTGGCTAATTGTGATTCTTAGCGACATTGACAATGTGTCTTCCATTTGGCTATCTCCTACATGGCCTCAATGGACGCAACGAAGCGGCGTTTGGTGGCTTCGAAGCGGCATTTGTTACTCGTAAGCACTTTACCTTACTACTAGGGTACCTGATTATGATGAGACGATCACGATGAGGAGGAGGAAACTGGCGGCGCTATTGACGAAGACTAAACTGATGATGACGACGACGATACACATAATGCAATACTTATTTTACTATAAACTAATCGAGAACGAAGAGTAGACGTACAATTCATCATCGTTCTCGGAACATGAAGCAATGTTGAGGTCTTTCACGTTAGCAAAGAGGTAGACCATGTAAGTGCACACATCAGGACTTATATGCTCAATCAGTTCCTTGGCTAAGTTATATTTGTATTGTTCCCAGTTCGTGAAATAGCATACGACACGCCCTCCCGTAACTGTGGATACAAAATATATGTATCTTATTGGAATTATTTTGGAGCATATTTAACGAAGCTGATAGAGAACTGAGGAGAGACTGGCCGAGAGGCTAGAATGTAGGAATCTTCTTCTGAATATCTTTTTATTATGTGGGGGAGGGGGGATAGAAAACCCTAATCTGCACAGTATGCGGTAACTGCAGTAGCCAGACGGCCTTGATTCCTCAGGCTCAAGACAACTTTTTTTCTATATCGCAAGTTACTATAGGCAGTAGATGTTAGTATTGTTTTTACAGTTAGCGAACAGCAGTGATAACGTTATGAGCACGGCGGGCGAAGGCTTGACGCCTGAGCTTGATGTCTGATAAAATGGGGGAAGGATTGACCATCTACTCCTCCGTGAATTCAAGCACACGTCATATCATGGTTCTAGCACATCACAAACCCAGCAGGAAAAGTGTTTGGTGACTATATATATTACATATATTATATACATGTGTATGAGCTGGATGTTTTACAAATTGGTATGGGCATCCATATTTCTGTGAGTCCTCCTTCCACTTTTCTTAGTTTGATTTCCTGTTCCTCCACCTTCTTGTTGATGTCTTCTAACTGTTCTTCCATGCTTTGGGTGGTTTTTTTCCATCCTTGCTGTGGCTTCTTCCATACGTTTGGTGGCCTGTGCCAGTTTTTCTTCTGCTTCCTGCACTCTTTTAAGAGCCTGTCTTAGGTTCTCGTCCTCTGGTCTTGTGTCTGATCCTGCTTCGTTTTGTGCCTGTTGTCTTTTGTCTGGCGGTTTGTCGGCTACTTGTGCTCTCTGGTTGGTCATGTCTGTTTGCATTATCTGCCTCTTGGGTTGCGATTCGGGGCCGCTTTTGGGGATCTTCTGCTTCAATTTGACTATCCTGAGTGGTGTCTTGGTTAGCACTGACTCCCTCCAGGCAGCCAGTTCTCTTTTATATGCAGGACACCCCTTGAATCTTGCACCGTGCTTGCCCCTGCAGTTGGCGCATGTTCTTTTGGAGTTGTGTTCTGCATATTTTGTTTCGTTTTTTGCGAGCTGGCAGTCGCTCCTCCAATGCGGTCCTCCACAAAACTTGCAGGTTGGGACTTTCTGTCTGCAGCTTTATCGGAATTGGCAAAATTTTTGGCAGAGTGTGCACTGTGCTAATGGTGGAACGTATGCTTCGATGTGCTTGGGTTCCTTGGTTAGTGATATATTACTCGGTAATTCATGTCATCTTGAAAAACGATGCTACCATCGGAGGAATTAAAGAGTTTCCGGCTTGGGTCAAGATGGCGGGACGAGTTTTTTTCTAGCTTGACTAAAGCCGGTTGATCGGCGGCTCGACAATCCGCCATCATAAAACTCCCAATTGTTACAGAATAAGATTTCCGGCTCCAAATGTTTCACGCTTCTGCCCTATGCGTCGACTTAGGCACGAGAGAAAATACATACATACATACATACATACATACATACATACATACATACATACATACATACATACATACATACATACATTCATTCATACATACATACATACATACATACATACATACATACATACATACATACATACATACATACATACATACATACATACATACATACATACATACATACATACATACATACATACATACATACATACATACATACACACACACACACACACACACACACACACACACACACACACACACACACACACACACACACATACATACATACATACATACATACATACATACATACATACATACATACATACATACATACATACATACATACATACATGTTGTTTGTCCATCAAGAATGATGATGACCATTCATTTCATCCAGTGGGGTTGAAGGTGTGGAGCCGTGGGTTCTAAGATGGCTGATAAGGCCTATTTTGGCTCGAAATGTTCTTTGACAATGTGGACAAAGAATGCTTGACGTCTCTGGAGGAGGATTTCCTGCAGTGGTTTTTCTGTCCTGCCTTTTCTTCACAGCTCTTGCAGTCCTGGTTGCCTCACATATAACTGCACCTTTGCGCAATGATGCACGCCACGAATTTCGGTCTCTGGCTGCAGCCTCCCAGGTGTCATGATGAATTCCAAAAGCATTCAGTGAAATTTTCAGAGTGTCTTTAAAACGTTTCCTCTGGCCACCTTGGGAGCGTTTACCACAACGCAGTTCGCTGTAAAAAATTCGTTTAGGGAGCCTGTGATCTGGCATGCGAGTCAAGTGACCAGCCCAGCGAATCTGATTCTTCATCAGTAGAGTGTGGATACTGGGTATGGATGCTCTTTCTAGGACTTCAGTGTCTGGAATCTTGTCTTGCCATTTAATCTTCAGTAGCTTCCTTAGGCAGACTGTGTGGAAGTGGTTTAATTTCCTAGCGTGTCGCTGATAAACAGTCCAGGTTTCACAAGCATATAGCAGTGTGGATAATACAACTGCTTTGTAGACTTTTAGCTTTGTTTGCAGGCTTATTCCAGTTCTGTCCCATACATTCTTGTACAGTCTGCCAAAGGCTGCACTGGCCTTGGAGATTCTTGCATTCACTTCGTCATCGATTGTGGCAGCTTGTGACACGGTGCTGCCAAGATAGGTAAATTTGTCCACAACACTTAGTCTATGATCATTCACTTTGATATTCGGCACAGTGTGATTATTCCCTGGAGCTGGCTGGTACATAACTACAGTCTTCTCCAAGTTGATATTGAGCCCAAAGTTGGCACAGGCATGTGAGAAAGCTGAAACATTATGTTGCATGTCCGCCTCTGAGTTGGCGTATAGAGCGCAATCATCAGCAAACAGGAGCTCTCTGACGGTGCCACTGTTAATTTTGGTTTTAGCTTTCAGCCTTCTGAGATTGAATAACTTTCCATCCATACGGTAGTTGATGTCTATTCCAATGTCGTCGTTCTCGAAGGCATTCATCAACATGGCTGAAAACATGAGGCTGAACAGTGTTGGTGCCAGGACACATCCTTGCTTCACTCCATTGGTGACAGGAAAGGGTTCAGACAGCTCACCATTTTCCTGTACTCTTGCCTGCATGCCGTCATGAAATAGCCGCACTATTTGGACAAACTTTCGTGGACAGCCATATTTTGCCATAATCTTCCACAGTCCTTCTCTGCTGACTGTATCAAAAGCCTTGGTAAGGTCAATGAAAGTGGAGAACATTTCGCAGTTCTGTTCCTGACATTTCTCTTGCAGCTGCCTTGCAGCGAAAATCATGTCAACAGTTCCACGTTCTTTTCTGAAGCCACATTGACTCTCAGGAAGAAGACCTTGATCGAGATGGGCTGTGAGGCGATTGAGAAGAATTCTGGCGAGTATCTTCCCTGCAATTGAAAGCAAGGAGATGCCTCGGTGGTTGTCACAGGATTGGCGGTTTCCTTTACGTTTGTAAAGGTGGACTATTGACGCGTCCTTAAAATCTTGTGGCATGGTCTCGTTCATCCATATGTTTGTGAAGACTCGGTGAAGCTGCTCTGTTAGGACCGGCCCACCTGCCTTGTATATCTCTGCTGGGATGGAGTCAGGACCAGGTGCCTTGCCGCTGGAGAGTTGCTGGATGGCTTTGTTTATTTCCACTATGGTTGGCAGGTCATCAAGAGTCTCATTGGTGGGAACTTGAGGAAGGCAATTGATGGTTTCATCATCGAAGAAGGAAGTTGCATTTAAGATTTTGCTGAAATGCTCTGCCCAGCGTTGGAGGATTTCTTTCTTATCGGTGACCAATGTTCCCCCGTCTGCACTGAGGAGGGGAACTATGCCTGGTGATGAAGGACCATAGACCGCTTTCAGTGAGTCGTAGAAGTTTTTCATATCGTGTCTGTCAGCAAAGCCCTGAATTTCATCAGCTTTGCTGCTCAGCCAGGAGTCCCGCATGTGCCGAAGTTTCTGCTGCACTACTCTCTGAATGTTCTTGAAAGCATCTTTTTTTTATGTTGACTTTGGGTCATTCAAATGTGCCTTGAGGAGAAGATGTTTCTCGGCCAGCAATTGGTTGATGTCTTCGGAATTTTCATCAAACCAGTCTTTATGCTTTCGGGGGGCTGGACCCAGGATTTCCATAGCAGTGTTGTAAATCGTGTCCTTTAGGGCTCTCCATTCTGTTTCTGTATCCTGTTTTGCTTCAGCATTGGGCTTGAGGCGGTCTTCCAGCATATTTTCAAACGACTGCTGCATTTTCTTGCTGTTTAGGCGGGTGACATTTAGCTTTGTTTGCATTTTTGCCCCTTGAGGACGCCGTGGTGGCCTGATGTGGATGTTCATTTTCGAGACAATGAGACGATGGTCTGTCCAACATTCGGCACCACACATGGATTTTGTCACTCGAACGTCTTGTCTGTCACTCCTCCTGACGATTACATAGTCAATGAGGTGCCAGTGTTTCGAGCGAGGGTGCATCCACGATGTCCTATTTCTCATGGGGAGACGGAAAATTGTGTTCGTAATCATTAGATCATGTTCGGCACATGTCTGAAGGAGGCGGAGTCCATTGGTGTTACAATTTCCGACTCCATGCTTTCCAATAATGCCACTCCAAGAGGTGGTGTCCGTGCCTACTCTGGCATTGAAATCCCCAAGGAGTATAAGTTTGTCTCCTTTGGGAACAGATGTTAATACATTGTGCAGGTCCTCATAGAACTTATTCTTGACATCATCTTCGTTGGTCATAGTTGGTGCGTAGACACTCACAATGGTTGCGTGCTTCCTTCCATTCAGCAGAGGCAACTTCATGGTCATGAGCCTGTCGTTTACAGCCTTTGGAAATCCAGCTAATTTGCCGACCAGGGCCGACTTAATGGCAAATCCCACACCGGATTGGCGTCTTTCCTCGCTTTTCCTTCCACTCCAGAAAAATGTGTAGCCGGCACCAATTTCACAGATTTGGCCTTCTTCTGCAAGTCGTGTCTCGCTCAAGGCTGCAATGTCGATGTTGTACCTGCCCAGCTCTCTCCCAATCAGTGCTGTTCGTCTCTCTGGACCTGACGCGCCGTCTCTGTCAAGTAGGGTGCGTACATTCCAAGTTCCAATTGTTAAGGGAATATGGTTTACTCTTTTAGCTTTGCTTGTTTTATCTTTCTTTGTATGTCGACCGCAGTTTAGGGTACCCACCAACCGCGGCTAGCTGGTTAGGTAGTGATGAAGCAGACAATGTTTAGGGCACCTTTTCTAGCCCCTTCCTCATGCTATGGAGGTGAGCAGTGTGTTCCTATAGAGGGCTGCTCAGTCGCTCAGGGGGCTGCCGAATCCCACTGCTGCTCCGGTCAGTAGAAGACGACCATATGG
>JACEFZ010022903.1:72500-132500 GCA_014155875.1 Cepaea nemoralis
GATACATCTTCTGATAGTGGTAGTGAGACTGAGTGTGAAGTTGAAAATGTATTACCTTTCAGGGAGTCTGAAGATGTCTGTTGTGTAAACGATATATTAAGTTTTGACAGTTGTGAACGATGTCACCAATTTCATGCAGACGGAAAATTAGAATGTGGACATACAGTACCATGCTCAACTGAGAGTGTAAATGCAGCATTAGCCTCCAGAGGCAATTTGGTGTTCCACAATGCAATGGTCAACGATAGACCATGCCAATGTTTGCTGGACAGCGGCAGCACCCTTATTGGTCTTAGAAAGGAACTGGTGAGTCCAGGTGATTATACAGGCGACTCTGTCAAATGCCGAACCTTTTCGGGTAACATTGAAATTTACCCTTTGGCCAAAGCCCGTACTAACACTCCTTTCCTTTCGGGTACCTTTACTTGTGCAATACTTGACAACCCTTGTACTGATTTGATTTTGGGTTGCTTACCCCAACTGAAACAATGTACTAGCGATGAATTAGCTGCATGGGAAAGATTAAATGCAGCTAATGCAACTACTAGAGCAGACACTGTAAAACATCAAGACACACTACAAGATGAGAGACTACTGTTGCTTTCTCCAACTGGCACAGATGATACCAACAGACAGAAATTCATAGAACAGCAGAAAGATGATCCTAGTGTGTCTCCTTATTTAAAATTAATGAAAGAAAGAGCCAAAGTGACCAAAAATGTCTCATGGTTCTTTAAACCTAATAATGGCTTTCTTACTAGATATTTTACAACTGATAACCATGAGAATCAGCAAACGGTGCGACCTGTACAACACCGCCTAACTGTGCAAAAAACTGCACATGAGTCACCGCTTGCTGGTCACCTGGCAAAAGACAAAACCAGGCCTAGATTTCAGACTCATTTTCATTGGCCAGGGTTTTGGAATGATATAAATTATTTTATCGTTTTTGTAATATCGGTCAACAATTATTACATAAGGGTAAACATCTCACAGCTAAAGTACTACCTTCCTACTCTGGCTTCTAGACCTTTGAGAGGGAGGGTCAAATTTACCAATACACAAACAAGGGTGCTTGAACAATTGATCGTAAACCAGATCAAAACATACTTCGGTTACTTCCAGACAAACAAAATGGCAAGGACCATTCAAGGTGGTATGTGGAATTTCAAATGTTGACTATGAAATATCGATAAACGGACACTTAAAGATATTCCATGTCAACATGTTGAAACTTTACTTTTCACGACAAGAGACAAGAGTAGAGACAGACGAACACAGTGCACCCACACCTAATGATAAGACGACAGACATACATAGCGCAACTACACTAGTTAGCGAGACTGGCAAATCCGACGAGATGCATACATGTAGTGAGCTTACAGAATACGCATGATATATGGTTCCATACTGATGACTGGACAACACACTTACTGAAACTAAGACATGTCTTTGACAGAGTGCGACTCTTCGGTCTCACTGTCAAACCGAGCAAAGTTGAATTGGGCCTAAAAGAAATTCATTTTTGGGTCATGTCATTTCACAGGGTCAACTTAAGACCGACAATAGAATTATTACAAAAATTATGAATCTGACCATGCCTACCACAAAGCAGCAGGTCAGAAGCCTTTTGGGATTATTATATTACTATAGCAAACTAATACCAAATTTAAGGGAAATTACAAGTGTATTTTCCAATGTTTTAAAAACATCTGTAAAATGAAATGTCAAAGATGCATTATTAATTTCTGCATTGTCAAAATTGAAAATCCTTTTTAGTAATGTTCCAATCCTCCGCTTGCCTAATCCTAGGCTCGTTTATTATTCTAGGACAGATGCCAGCAGTACTAGGCCAATTTTTTGAGGGCATCTTCCACCCGATTTGCTACGTGAACCGTAAGATCACACCTGCTGAGTCCAGATATTCCAGATCAGAGTTGAAAAACCCTAAGCGTCATCTATGCGGTGAGAAAGCTCCATCGATTTCTGAGCAGATGTTCACTGCATTGTCCCGACTGACAACTCCCCAATCACGGTCATATAAAGTGGTGTCCATCGGAATGACCGTATATACAGGTGGTCGCTAGATCCATCTGAGGTAGAAATACCAGAGATTCCACATAGGTGTGTAGAGTAATAATTGTTAAAATTAGTACAGTATAGTATTCTATGTAAAATATGGTATGAATACATAGACATTGTAAGCTAAACTATGTACTAAGAACAGTGATCTACCATGTGTCCGTAGACATCAAGAGAAGAACTGTGCTCCGAAAAACAAATATATCACCGTGTGAACTGGAACAGCTCGTTAATGACTAAGCTCCATATGTGTCCGGTGAATCATTTGTGTTAAGCAAAGAAAAACTGTGTCAGAACTGTCCATAAATACAGACACTAAGAATACGGGTCTACGACACAAGCGAACTCTACAGATGCCATACCAATAGGACACAATTATGACTGTGTATTGTATTTAATATACCCAGGACAAGTGTAATTATATAGTATGCCAATGAAAGCAATTTCTGAACATTGGGGCAACAACCTAACCTGGGGTATTTGAATACTATGTATATAAATACTTATTGTGATATGTATTATAATATTTTAATAGTGTGATAAATTATAGGTAGAATAGGTAACTTTAATTTACACTTAGAGTTAGGAAATAAAATAGTTTTCATTTTTTTTAGTAGTTTACATAAATCAGTAGTTTACCCACCTACTTACCCTAAAAGTAAATTAGATAGTAGTTTAGATACGAATAGTACCATTTAGTTTATTACATTCCACTTTGTTTCATTTCAGGTGATTTCATTCCATCTTAATGAACCATTCCATTTAGCAAAGGTTATCATTTAGTAGTATGATTAATTAACACCATAATAGGATAAAAAGAGTATATAATTTAACATACATTTACACCATTTAGATTAAGAATATCAGTCATATATTTTCTTTTCATTTAAAAACATCATTTATAATTTGGCTACATTTCAAAATACCCATTTTAGAAAGGTACATAATTCATTAGATTTTAAATTACCCATTTCAGAAAGGTACATAACTCATCTCACATCAATTTCATTTTAAATAGTTAGATTACATCCCTTAAATTAGATAAATATTAGGATTAATGTAAGCATATCTTAGGATTAATGTGACAAAATAGATTAAAATAGTTAACACATTAAATACACATTTATAGAAGTAGTAGTAGTGTCAGTAGTTAGAGTATGATTACAGTAAAATATAGTTGGTCACAAGACCAAGGGTATAAACCATCAACCCTTTGTACTTACATGTAAATATGTTGTATATATATGACTCGTGCAGCGATTTACGCACAGTCATTGAGCTCAACTTTCTCAAACTGAGCCGAACTTGTACAGTGTCACTCCAAGGTTTTTAAATAATTGGGAGGGTGAAAGATGTGTGACATAAGTGTGAAAGTAAAAGATGTGTGACAGAAGTGTGAATGTGAGAGCGAATGAAAAATATAGAAGAGAGAGTGAGATTGGTCAGCGGATTTTTCTGCCGCTCAACGCGACTTTTTATTTTTGTCTGCGTCAAATATTTGCGTTCAATGTTGAAAATGTGCTGTGATGAATGTGTTGTGTGTAGTTTAGTTTAGATCTTAGATAAAGTATTTTAGGTCTCATAAGACGGAAACGTAGTCACGAATTAGTGTTATACACTTGTTTGTGGCCACATTTAACCGAATTATGGCACTTGAAAAACTAACTTACATACACACGATAGATAGATATACATGTTAGAAGGTAGACTATATTAGTAATTACATCCAACCACGCAAACAACCAGAAAAACAAACATATAAATTGCATACATATTTCGCAGATCAAAGGGAGATAACTCCGGGTCAGGGGACATAATAGACAACGAAACACTAACTTAACAGTGAAATATAACTTTACACGCGGAAGCGAAGTAGGTAAAGCCTGTCGCACACAGCTTGGGTAATGGTTGTTTAATATTATATGGGGGACATGAAGCAATTCATGTGTTGACCCTAAGAAAGTCAACTTTGTATGGGTAGTAAGTTAATTTACTATTGGAGGGCAGGTCTTATAAGACAACGGTCCGGTTCAGACATACCTCTAATTAATATAATATTGCAATTGAGAAGAGGGCTCACGCCAACCAGACAAGTCTGTGGCGATTGCCAGTAGCCAAGTAAAGTGATACTACATTGTGACATTAGTCAGTAGAAGTCTATGGAGTTACCCAAAGCCAGGTTATCTACAGTCTTTGACAAAAATTAGAGACACTAATTTTTTAGAAACCTCTTGCGTCACAACCAATGACTCAAAGTTGATGACGCAACACAGGAGGGGAGGGTGTGTGTCAAAGACTGCAATAGAAGGGGCGGAGGTATGCCCCAAGAGAGTACACCAACGGGAAGAGTGGTCAACCTCAAATAGAATAGAGGTGATGTAGGGGCAGGGTAGGTGAGAGAATAGGGGACTATTAACTAGTTCTCTCATGAGACACGGAGATGGTGACCAGATAGTCAGCACTCTGGTCACGACAGAATCACGCCTACATAATAGCCACGATTGCAAATCACCAAGAGACAGCTAATGTAAGCGTGCCAAGCATCACGGCACGCAGAAAGTCGAAGGACGTGTCAAGGTCCTTCCGCGTGGTGTGTAACCACGGGAAGCCAACTAGTCAGACGGGGACTGACCATTGTAGAGAGCAGATCGTTAGATATTGATAGGAGTTTTGTGTAACCAAATAGAAAGAGATAGCATTAGAGTTTAGGAAACTAGTGATAGGCAATTCTGTGGCTTTGTGTGTGGTTTGATAGCGACTGTTATGTACTTGTAAAGAGCCTACGGCAATAAAATGTACCATGTAATTCCTTTCACACGACTTGCAAGTTTCTTGTGTGGTGTAAAAGAAGTAATCCGATGATGCCTGTCACATGAGTTGTTGACATGCATACATACATACATACATACATGCATGCATACATACATGCATACATACATACATACATACATACATACATACTACTACTACTACTACTACTACTACTACTAATACTACTACCACTACTACTACTACTACTACTACTACTATACTGCTACAACTACTAAAACTACCACTACCACTACTATTTTTACTACCACCACCACCACCACCACCACCACCACCACCACCACCACTACTACTACTACTACTACTACTACTACTACTACTACTACTACTACTACTACTACTACTACTACTACTACTACTACTAATACTTCTACTACTACTACTACTACTACTACTACTACTACTACTACTACTACTACTACTACTACTACTACTACTACTACTACGATTACTACCTACCATATGGGGTGTCTTTGCCAGTTCATACGCAGACTTACCATCCCAAGTGCCAGTTATATAGATTTTCATAAATGAAAACACATAAATCGGAGACATTCTCTGCATAACATCACACCTCTTATATATAAGCATCCAATCCTCTTGGTTGTCTGTTTCATTTTTAGTTTTTGTATCTACAGAGTTCATGATTGTGTACAATTTCTGAATACAGTTTTCTATAAGATGAGGAAGACAGCTACACGTACATTCTACTTAGCCGCCTCTTACGACATGCATTATAGGCTACTAGTCCTCTATTTTCATGGTATTGTAACAGACGGTCGAGATATATAGTGCTATTCCCGTATTTGTATAGACAAGTATGCATTTGATGGTTGATGCTTACATTATTGCGGAGTAAACTTAATGCGAAACAGAATAATTTGGAGTAAATCAATTCATTTAGGAATAGTTAGTAATTATAGACTGCTGTTTAAGGAGTTATACTATTTATAATAGTAGTTATACTATTAAAGTTATAGGACGTTGCAATCAACCCAATCATTAAATAGGTATTTGTTATTTCCAAAGCAAAATTAGTTCAGCAGTTTGTCATTTCTTTCTGAACACCCGACTATCAAAATCAGAGCATTGCAATCTGCATCAAAATCCCCAGTATTTGTTCTCGAGCCCTCGACTCGGTATGTTGGGGACTTTTGAAAATGCTGGTCTCACACTACACTAAGCTCCAATGGCGGTTCATTATAATTTTAACATTGACACAATCCATACTTTAGTATAAACAAAATTCAGTCAAAATAAACACAGCAGGCGTGAGACCGACAGCCCGAAATGCAGACAATTATAAGACAAATAGGTTCGTCAGACAGACAGTCAATCAGTCAGTCAGACAGACAGCGAACGTTCAGTTGAGTTGAGTCAAAACCCAACATCACAATACTCGGAACATTCCCATAAGTGCTCCGTCTTCATCCCCAATATCAAGCGAAGAATCCTAATACAGACAGATAAGCAGGCAGACAGAGAAAAAAATTATATCATGACTGATATTCATACCATTAAACCTACCGGTTTCATTTACAGGCCCCGCTGGAACGTTCCCAGGTGTCACTGAGTCGAACCTAAGATATAGACGCTATAAGTCAGATGTTACAATAAAAAATGTCTTATTATGTGAGTCCATATAATTTGCTTTGCCTTTCAATTGTAAGAAAGCATCTTTTTGCGCTTTAGACTCTCGGTCGGATGGTCATGCGTGCTAAACATAAACCACAAGGCGATTAGCTCTAATGCAATTATCATTGAGAAATACTCCTTACAAATAAAAGGAGAAAGGTGTCATCTGACCACAGCACACACGGAATGTTTATCGGTAACAAAGATGCCTCCAGCATCATATCTCTATTTTTTCCCATATGATATAGGCTTGTTGTCTCTAGTTTAACATAAGAACTGTTAGAATCGACGCGGGTGGAGATTGATATGTTTGGAATGACTGCTGTTCTGAGTCAACTGGCGCCGTGATGTACTACACGTAAGTAATTATAAAACAACAACAACACACACACACACACACACACACACACACTCACACACACAAATATATATATATATATATATATATGTTGTCTTGACAGACAATAGTTTGTGCTTCAAAGCGGCATAACTATGACCCATGGCGGTAGTGAATGTAACTTTTAAGGCCCATTCGCGCTGTAAATGTTCGTCCACAGTGGATGCACTTAAACACATGATCATTTCCACCATCATGCGCCATCTTATGTCTCACACGCTCGGTGTGTGTGACTTATCTTCAACAACTTTCTCCTTTGTCTTTATTCAATTTCTGATATTTGCCCTCCATGCAACACGTTCAGCGGCGACTTGCTCCCAATGTGCATTATCAATGCCTGTATCAATCATGTCCCGCTTACACACATCTTTGTATCGTAGTAGAGGCCGACCCTGAGATCTCTTACCCATCTGTAATTCACCAAAAAGATGTCCTTTGGTATTCTACCATCATCCATCCTCCTAACATGTCCTATCAATCTAAGTCTACGAAGACTGAGCATGGAAGATACCGTCACACAATCTGATCTTTCCAATACTTCAGTATTTGTGATTTTGTCTTGCCACTTAATACCAAGTATTCTTCGCAGACACCGCATATGAAAGCTGTTTAAACGTTTCTCTTGGTGTGAGTAAGTTGTCCAGGCTTCACTGCCATAAAGAAGAGTACTAAGGACACAGGCTTGATAGACAAGGACTTTTGTTTTGGCAGTAAGCTTCCTGTTCTCCTAGACTCTTTTTCTTAACCTGTTCATTGTTGTTGCTGCCTTACCAATCCTGATGTTGATTTCCTGATCTAGGGATAATTTGCTATTTACCCTGATCCTAGATATGTAAAATGGTCTACTATCTCTAGTTCGGCGTCGTCAATAAAGATTGATGGTACCCCATGTGCACCTTGTGACATAATCTGTGTCTTCTTTTTGCTAATTGTTAAACCAAATTCAGAACAAGCATTGGAGAATGCAGATAGTAGACGTTGTAATTCTTCCTCAGAGTGGGTCGTAACTGCAGCATCATCTGCAAAAAGCAACTCTCTGATCAGTACCCTCCTAATTTTGGTCTTGGCCTTCAATCTCTGAGCATTGTAGAGGCCGCCATCTGAGCGTGAGTGAATGTATATACCACCATCCTGATCACGAAACGCATATTTTAGTAGAAGTAAAAAGTATATTCTAAAGAGAGTGTGGGTTAGTACACAAACTTGCTTAACTCCACTCTTGATTTCAAACTCTTTTGAAGTTGCACCATCAAACTTGATTATACCCTTCATGCCTGTGTGGAACGATTCCACAATGGACAGAAGAGTTGGTGGGCAGCCAATCTTCTTTAGTGCCTTGAACAGACCCTCACGACTGACCAAATCAAATGCCTTTGTGAGGTCGATGAAGGCAATAAACAGTGGTTGATTCTGTTCACGGCATTTTTCTTGCATTTGTCGCAATGAGAATATCATATCAATGGTAGACCGGTTCTGTCGAAAGTCACACTGTGATTCGGGGTAGACTTGATCTTCTAGTACTTAAAGTCTGCGCAGAACAATTCTGGCAAATACTTTTCCAACAATACACAGAAGTGAGATACCCCTATAGCTGTTGCAGTCGCTCCGATCGCCCTTGTTCTTGTACAGTGTTATGATGTTGAATCTTTCAAATCTTGTGAGACTTGTCCTTCTCGCCAGCATAGCTCTATTAGCTGGTGGATCTGTAGAGTGAGTGTGTCTTGCCCACTCCTGATAACCTCTATTGGAATCCCATCCTTACCTGGAGCCTTGCCAGATGCAAGTTCATTTATAGCACACTTAACTTCTGTTATGGTGGGAAGTGTGTCCAGGTGGTCAAGTGTTGGTAGGGCCCCTCTGGCGTTGAGAGCATCTCCGCTAATTTAGTCTTACTTGAGTAAAGCTCAAAATAGTACTCTACCCATCTATCCATCTGCTGTTTCTTATCAGTGATGATTTCTCCAGTCAAGGTTTTCAATGGTGCACTTCTTTTGATCATTGGACCACAGGCTTTCTTTATACCTTCATACATGCTTCTGATGTTTCCCTTATCACTTGCATTTTGAATGGACTCACATAACTTGATCCAATAGTCATTTGCACACTGCCTGGCAGCCTTTTAGACACATCCTTCCTATCTTGCTTCAGCTCACTCAGAGTGTTACGCGTTGTTCTTTCCTTGTTTCTTAAGAGAGCTATCTTCTTTTATCAATCAAGGGCTGCTAGTGTCTGGCTGTTTGCCGCAAACCAGTCCTGCCTTCTTATGATCCACAGTGCCGTAAACCCCCTCCGCTGTTTTATAAAGAGTTTCATTATGTTTACCCAAATTTTCACTTGCTGTAAAATCTGATGTATTAGTGAAAAGCGTCTTCAAGTTGCTGTTGGAACTCAAAGCACTTTATCAGGATCTTGGGTGTTAATAATATTAATCCTGGGGCTAGATTTGTGTTTAGCTGTTGTAGATTCTCTTTGGTCTCAGTCTAACCCTTGCAACAACCAAAGAATGATCAGTATCACAGTCAGCACTGTGATAACTACGAGTAATGAGTTTGGTTCAATGTTTGTCTCCGTGTGATGATGATAGTCCAGCCTGATGCCAATGCCGATCTTGGATGTTTCCATGTGACCTTATGCAGCTCGTTTGTTTTAAAAAAGGAGTTTGTAATACATAGGTCCATTACTCTGGTGCCAATGCTCCAAGCAGCCTTTGTCCATTTTCATTCATGCGACCGATGTTGTATTTTCCAAGGCACACTGGCCATGAACTCGAGTCCTTGCCCACACGAGCATTGAAATCACCGAGCATATAAATGTAGTCGATTTTTGGAACTGCCTTGATCACAGAGTCTAACTCCTCATAGAACGAATCCTTCACTATCATCAGGGAAGTGAGATGTCGGTGCATATGCAGTGATAATGGTGGCAAACCACAAGAGGTTGCCAAGCGCAGGGATAATAGTCTTTCATTACCTCCAGCTGGAATTTCAATCATTCCCAGTAGCGAATTCTTCACTGCAAAGCCCACACCATGTTGCCTTTTTTCCTGCCTGCTCTCTACCCTTCCAAAAAAGGTGTAATTGTTTTCCCTGAGTGACCCTTCCTAAGCGAGGCGAGTCTCCTGCAGGCCAGCAATATCAATGTTAAGACGATTGAGTTCGGCATCAATCACAGCCGTTTTTCTCACATCGTCAATATTCGTCAGGTCAGTGGAAAATCCTGGACACATGGTTCTTATGTTCCAGGTTGCAAGCCGTAGCTTGAGGTTTCTATTTTCCTTTTTAGTAACACTTGGTGCATTGGTTTTACAGTCTGCGATTCAGCATTTGTCCTAACCCCAAGCACCCATTGAAACAGGCAGGCTGTGGCGGATCAGCACCCAATTGGCCGAGGGCTGCCCAGCTTGAGGGGGGCGGTAGCTGATCAGTGACACCTGTAGGTGTCTCCCACCGTCAGAGGCAAACCGTGGCACCCCAAGTCTACGCCAATTGACAAGGACTTATAACCCGTAAATACTACCTCCCGCTTTGATTCTGAGACCTTTTAAGACCAGGGATGGAGTTTATACCTCTCCGTAGCACAAAGCCTGGGCTAAAATATAGAGACCATGTGTTGCCCATGCAGCATGATCCCTCTCTTGGCCAGCCTAGTTCACTCCAGAGGAATGGTAACACCAATACATCTAGAACAAGACAAGCTGCAGAAGCTGCCGGATCAGCAGAGCTATGCTCTAACTGTCCGCCTGTCGGTGCTTCGATCCTAAACCAGCTGCCAACCAAGGCTTAGATCCTGGCGTGCCATGACATTTTGTCTTTAGGATGCATTTCCTCGCACAAGGATAAGGCTTGTACCCTCCTACTTGCACTATTCCGACCGAAGCCGTTGGCACAATGAGGGGTGTCGAGTTTGGTAAGCACACACAAACACATTACACACACACGAATCTAATAACAGATTTTGTGAGTTGTAGATGGACAAGAAGTTGACTCTGTGGCGAATGGTTTGCGCGCATTCACACACATACACGTATACATACAATTTGCCAATATGTGTGGGGAAACAACGGTCATTGCCAGAGTATTTGCAAAGCGCAAAATAACAAAAATGAGCTTCGGAATGTCAACGATATATATATAAACAAGCATACAAGAACGATCTGGAACTGGACATTGTCATGATCACTGTTGGATATATCAAAGAGCTTCTACGGAAACTGGTCATTGGCAGGAGAGAACATAACCCAATGGATCAGGCTACATTGGACATTTATTGCAACATCCCATGATGAATTAAATAAGAAAGTCTTCTTGTCATATGCTCGTCCAGCTACTGTTACACAACCAGTCATTCTTTGAAACATGATCTTTGATATAGGAAATTGACCATTATAACACCTTAATGGAATATCCATCCACTGGATGCATGTCATAACGATATTTCTTAATTGACACATTCTTTACCCCAAGGATATTTTGTGTATGTGGCTATATGAATTCCTCTATCATCAATGATTACTACCACCGTAAAGTGTTTGACATTAAGTCACTAATACATCGTGGTAATCAAACCTGGTCATAGCAAACAAACAACCGCAGTTTTTCCAACGAGGAAATATGACCTCCATGTTTGAGGAATTTGTTTAGATTGAATTTCTAAATATCATTATCAATTAATGTCATGAGTGTGGCTCTTAGCTACATCATCCAGTGATGGTGCATCGCTATATGTCTAAACTAGCATTTATATGACTTACATGTTCAGGCAGCGCTCAACGCCTGTTCAGATTTCAGCTATGTAATTTACCCAGGCAGTGTCATGTTGTTGTCTCAGCACTACAGAGCTCAATGTATGAAGTCAACCAAATTACTGATGTCGTCACTGCTTTGTTTTGGGCTCAACTATCTACGTGCGAGAGTTATATTTCCGTTGTGTAGTGACTTTAACTATGTGGTATATACTATTTGATGTATATTGTATAACAATGGTTGTGTTCCCCGTATCCATGTATCGACGGTGTTCGCCAGGAAAGAGGCGCTGGAACCTCGCTGGAACTGGGCCCATTAGCTATTACAGCGGCCAATCTAGGAGTTGGAAAACACCGATTATAAACCCCTAAGTTTAAGGTGGACCGACGTACTGAGGACTGAATGACCACGGGTGAGCTGGTCGTGAACGTGGGACGTCTGGTATGCGGGCGGAGCGGCGCATGGACTCCTAAGGGTCATCCCCTGCCCCTTCCCTAGCAGGCAGGCTCTACTAGGGTGACCGATTATATCCTGCATTCATATATAACTAGCTATGAATAATACAAAGAATTGTCGCAGAAGCAACGGAGTACGTACTTTGTGCTCGATACCTTTGACAACAGCCAGTGGGTAGAGAATGAAGCGGAGAAGAGGAGGTAGGGGAGAGGGGGAAGGAAACGGAAGAAGAGGGCTGGAGCCAGAAGGGGTAGAATGAAAACGGATCGTTTGGGACTCATAAATGTACGGGTTGGGTATTGGATTTGCCGTAGTGCAAAGCAACGAGGACCAATACTGGAGAAACTGGTCTACAATTTCGATGTCCTGATGTTACAAGAACAGAATACGAACTCTTTTAAGTGCCCTGGCTACACATGTTACATCAACCCAACTGGGCAGGGAAGACATGGGCAGGCTCTGGTGGTTGTCAGCGTGTTGGGGAGTGCGAGAGAGGACATAACGACAAGACAATAGATATGTCAGAGACAGGACAATAGAGATGTCATAGACAGGACAATAGAGATGTCATAGACAGGACACAGACGGAACAAGAAGACTCAGTTATAAACAGGACACAGGGATATAAACAGGACACGAGGAGACAGACAGGACCACGTCCTTGACTGACAACCTTGCACTGAAGGACCTAAGACAACAAGACTGGACATCTAGTACGGCAAGACAACCGACGCAGCAAGACTATCACATGGGACACGCGGTCAAGTACCACGTGACTATCAGACCGAACACCAGGAGACTCAGACTGGGACTGGACGTGATAGAGGAAAGATGTGTGCGATTGAGCAGGCGAGTGTATTAATTGCCGGTGTGAAAGTCTTTGCATTTGCTGAGCGAATATAGCAGCGAATATTAAGTGCGCAAAATGAGAGTGAATAGTAGTATGAGCGCACGGATCACTGCTGTGGCCCAGTGTCACTTGCCATTGTTGTAGATATCATATTTTGAAACTATTTGTGTGTAAACATGTATTTATTGTCACGAAAAATAAACTTGTTAGTTTCGATCGATGACAAACAAGACCCGACATTCGTCTGCAAAAACAGGCAACCCTTTGATGGTGTATAGACGGAGGAACAAAAATACGTCGCGTCAAAATGTCTACACACTGTCGACGATTCTTTATGATGTGGGTTGTTCGAGAAACGAATAATAACGCCACACTTCTGCCAAGGCGGTAGTTAGCCTTTGAAGTGTAGACGGAATGTCTGGACAGACGGCGGAGAGGATTCTGTGATGTGGGGAATTATCTGGTTCACAGACAGACATAACTATTGTTGTACGAGACAAAGGATGTCCCCAGATGAAAGTAAACTGGACCCAGATTTCTGAAGTGTTAAGGATCGGTGCAGTTTCCGAGGTGTGTTCAATGAAAGAAACTATAGTGTCAAATTGTTGATATTTATCGGCGAACATAGATCCAGTCTGTGATTGCATAGTTTCAATCAGCAACCGGAATAGGCACATGATATTCTATTAATCATATTTAACTTAGAGTATGATTAGGAATAGAGTACAGTACTGTGTGGTGATATAGTGTATTATAGGTGTGGTGATAGAATGTTCTATAAGTGCGGTGCTAGAAAGTATCATAGGAGCGTCGGCACTAGTATCCTATTGTGTGGCTTTGACTAGCTTATGTGATATATCATTTTACTCAGGGAGTTGAGGACAATGTAGTGGGATAATAATTAGAGAGATTGAGGATGGTTGGGAGGGAGGAGGGGAATGTGAAATAGTAGGATCTTCCAGTAGGGCATCTGCTGGGTTTCTACCCGTTCCTTTATTCTTTCCTGGTGTTGCCATGTCTCAGACTATGTGATGAGCTATTTGGCCATATGACAGAGATCGGATCTCTGTTGTAGATCTGAGTGCTGCTATTGGCCTACACTCACCTAATTCCGGCCAGGATTGAGTTGCTCTCACCATAGTATTCTCTACTCAACAGGTTCCATGTAGGTGTGCTATGATATTCAGGAGTGAAGCTAGAACACAGTTTAGAAGATTATGGCTCAGGATTTGAAGACAGAAGTTTCTGAGAGACCTCTACATTGGGCTTATACCCAAGTTGGTCTGCGGGAACCTGTCTTCTGCTGAGCAGGACATGCTGATGATACTTATGTTTAGCAAGTGATAGTTGTATCACTGAACAGTCAGAACATTATATATATATATATATATATATATATATATATATACACACACACACACACACACACACACACAACACTGATACCAGGAACATTCATATACATTTATAGAAATACCTGGAACATTCAGATTGTGGTGTTAATATGGGGAATCTTTACAACCAGTGACACTATATCAATTAAGATTTCCCAAGTAGCAGTCACAATAGTGTTAGAATTCTCTGAGTAACAAACAGTTAATAACAGAGGAAATTCATAGTGTGAATTAGATTGAAGACTCTCATTATACCAGTGTTTCCCAACGTGGGGCCCACGCCCCACAGGGGGGCAATTCGATTGTTAAGGCGGGCAATTCGAAAATGGAAGAAATCGGCTGGATATAACAAAACGGGGAGACTTGAGACTGAAGTTAACTAAATTGGAACCTGACATAAAATCTCTTTGCGGCAAGCATCAAGCGCAAGGATCTCACTAAATTTAAATAATACATAATTACTAATAATTAAAATAATATAGAAAAATCTTTCATTAAAATTATTTTGTACTTGAATTTCAGTTCTTATTCTCCCTTATATGTTTTGAAAATTTACTGACTGTTCGCTCAATAACTTCCTATTGATTTCTACCTGAAACCTATCATTCAAGTTTCTTTAGTGAGTGAACATTTCAATTTTCGTATATTAAAAATAATGTATGTGTTAGGTGTGGGGGGGGGGGGGGGGGGGAGAATAAGAATTTTAGAAAGGCTTAGGTGGGGCATAGCACAAAGAAGGTTGGGAAACACTGCATTAGACAGTGTTTGTCATGGATGTCCAAACATCTGGATGCCTCGAGAGATAGTGGAGAAACTCTTCACGTGACCGGAGAAGCATCACCTCGGTGAGGTTGTTTGTCTGGAATACATGGTGCTGGTGTGTTCTCAGCACAGTGATGAGAATGACTATACTCCTGAACACTGATCTGAGTCTATATACACCTTAGAATATACGTCACACATTCTACACATTATATACACACACACTTCTCCTACATATACTCTTTGCTTTAATAAATTTCTTGTTTTTATTTGTTGAAGCTAGAGTTGTCAAGTATGTTATGTTGGGGAAGAATGATCCAGGGGTGAGTAAGAGTGAGAAGAAGGTTTCTTTAGATTGAGGGAGTGTTGTGGACGGAGTTTGCTGGATATCTCCAGGATAGTGATATTGAATTAAAATAAATGTGGGTGTTGATTCCCCTCACTCCAGGGACGACACTAAAATAGTAAAGAAGAACAAATAACTACTCCGACATTCTTTACTTACGACATTTATGCCATTGATAATATCGTTTTGCATGAATAAATAATGTTGTACTACATGCGACTGTTGATAATTCACTGAGTGCATGTAAAAAGACTCACTGTCACGATTGACACTACGAGCTAAGGTTACTTATATTTATAGGACGTTGACAGTGGTCAAGGGCGGTTTACAACATTCAAACTGGATATTAGTGCGTGGGGTCAGGAGAGAAAAGAGGCGCAGGGAGTGCAGATACAAATCGGCCGATACAGCTGGAACCTGATAAATATATATGTAAGTGGGTAATCTTGCATAAGCAGAGAGAGTTGGGATTGTTTGAAAGGTTCAGTGGACCTCCAGATATCCAGGTATCTGATATGTGGTGACTTCAACACCCGCGCCAAGGAATGGCACAGGTCGGGAGAGAATAGACAGGGCACTGCTCTTGCTGAGGCCTTGCTTGATTCGGATGTTGTCTGTCTAAATGACGGTACACCCACTAGGCTAGCAATGAGACCGAGGGACCCGGACACAGCCATCGACCTGGCGCTTTTATCCCAAGAGGCGGCATCAGATATAAAATGTAGCTTCCTTGGAGACCATGGAAGTGACCACTTCCCCTGTTCTGTGCTGATACCTAAGTCCAGCACAGTTAGGGCTATAAGAGTTCGCAGGGCATTCAGTTATAATCGCGACCACTCTTCGCTCTTCGGGCGCCTTAGATCACAGGGTAGATCTAAACCAATAAGAAGAATCTTTACCTAACCACCATGGTGGACACCAGAGGTCGAGAATCCATGGAGGGAAAAGAGGGCGGCCATAAGGGATTGGCAGAGGGTGCGGAGAGCAACCAATTCAGTTGACACATAATTGGAAGAGGCTGAAAGGTATAAAAAAGTAAAGGTGCAGGATTTCAAACTACAGGCAGCAGAGGCAAAGAGGATTAAATGAGAACAGTTTATCAATGAAGTCGGTGAGGATGTGACATTGGGAAAATTCTGGAGGCTGCACCGGCAGATGAAGAGACAGGGGATGCCTGGTACACATGGCACCGTTTATGATGATAACAACCGACCTATGACAACTGACAATGACAAAGGGGAGGCTTTACTAGCGCGATTTTTAAAACAGACGGATCAGCAAGATAGGGCTATTAGAGATAACGTCAGGCAAGCCTTGTCACGGGTCACCAGGAAGTAGGACTGTGAGATTAAAGTGGAGGACATTAGACGGGTACTGAAGCGGGCTAAAGCCACAGCGCCAGGTCCAGATGGGGTGAGGTACTCCCATATGAGGAACATAAAGGATGGGGTTTTGGAGGAGATAGCTCTTAGTTTCAACCTAAGCATAAATACGGCGGAAATACCCCACGATTGGCTGCATAGCGACCTGGTCCCACTCCCAAAGCCAGGTAAGGACCACTCCAGACTTAATGGATACCGAATCATAACCCCGCAAAACACTATAGCAACGTCCTAAAAAAGGTAGTAGCAATCAGGCTCCAGCAACATTTGGAAAGTCGGAATCTGCTTCCCCAAGGACTCGAGAGCTACCGGCCTGGAAAGGACACCTGGGCCAATGCTGCAACTTTTGCATTTGATGTCTACAAGGGCTTCCAGGATAAACAGGAGACAGTGGTGGTAGCTCTTGACCTGTAGGATGCGTATAACAGGGTTAGGTATGATCGGTTAATACACACACTGTTGGACATGGAGGTCTGCCCTTGCCTTGTTAGATGGGTTGCGGCAGTCCTTTATGAGCGTAAGGTTGCTGCGCATGGGTACCTGGATTTCTGACCCCTGTACTATTACATCTGGGTTGCAGCAGGGATCTCCCTTGTCCCCGGTGCTCTTTAATGTCTACACCAGCAAAATCGCAGCTATTAAGACACCAGGTGTGGGTAGAATCTTGACATTTGCAGATGACGTGCTGGTGTACAGACAGGGCAGAGACAGGGCCATTTTGGCGAAAGACGTACAGGTTGCGGTAAACAAGGTGACGGAGTGGTGCAGGAACGCAAGGGCTATTATAAACCCAGACAAGGCATCAGTTGTGTGGTACTCCCTGGATAACCAGATCGTCAAGGCAGATGTCCCATGTATTATGTTGAATGGATGTCCTCTTAGTCGAGAGAGTAAATTGAAGTACTTGGGTATCACCTTTGGCAGGTGTTTGTCTTTTAAGGATCATGTGGAGGCTTTGGTGGTGAAGGCTGGTAGGGGACTTAATGCATTGATGGCTATGGCAGCAACCGGGGTAGATCAGAGTATGCTGTACAGGCTCTTTCAGCAGTTAATAATTTCTGTCATTGCAGTATGGTTTGGGGCTGCTGACAGTATCAGAAAGCCAGCTTGAAAGGTTGGAGCGCATACAGAATGCTGTCATGCGGTGAATACTGGGGTGCACAAAGGACACACCAATTATCTGCATGAGGCATATCCTGGCGCTACCTACAATGACGGATAGGCATAGGGTCCTTCAGGACAAATGGTACCTGAGAGTTACCGCAGACAGGGATCACCCGCTGCATGCAGCAACGGATATGGTAAAGGGTCATAGACTAAGACGAGGCAGGTCCTGGATGGCACAGGCTGAACTTTCTATAAGTCATGTGTGTGATCTAGAGACCATCAATCGTGAAATAGAGTGGGTGGAAGTTCCGGAAGATATGACGGGCTGGCACAATGTAATAATAACACTGGGTCGTGAGAGCAGAGAATGGGCAGCGGGCCGCACTGAGTTTGATGGGCAACAGCTGATCCAGAGCAATACACATCAAGGTGACATAGTCATCTACACCGATGGGTCAGTGTTGAGAAACAGACGTAGTGGCTGGGGCATTATTGCAAACGCTAATGGGCGAGACTTAAAATAGGAGAGCCTGGCATATGAGACATCGACCTCCAGCGTGAGAATGGAGGTGGAGGCAGTAACAGCGTCATTCCGGTGGCTAGATGAGACTACTGCAACCCACGTTGCGTTCATTACGGATTCAAAAAGCATGCTTTATCAAGGTGGAGAAAGGAGTGTTTCGTGTGGAATGGCTCTCGTCTCTTCAGAGGTCACAGATTGTGAGAATTGTATGGATATTTTGCCCTGGCCATGCGGGTGTACGGGGGAATGAACAGGCTGATAGGCTAGCAGGGAATGCACCTCTTGGTGGTATTTTGCCTATGGACAAGGGGGAGGTGGCCGTGCGCTTGTGGAATCAGGTGGAGAAGGCGGAGGAACGGATTGAGAACCCATATGTGGAAAGAATGAGAGCGCAGATTTGGGATGCTCGGGTCAGCAGCCAAGTCCCTGAATGGTGATGATATTAATGATGATGATTCTATACGTACTTACAAGGATATCCTAAAAGAACCCATGAACATATTTTATGGAAATATTATTCAACAATTTAAATAATTAACAGCTGATGGAAATGAATGCCGAAATGTATCGTGCAATTAACTTTGACAACGATCACGACCTACCTTGAGCAAGCTTCTCCAAACAAATCCTGCACCACCCTGACAGCTGAGGAAATGAGAGGGTAGTTATTTTGTCTACAGCTCTGCCCGCGGAAATCATCCAGGTCAAGCGTCCAGAATGTGATGCCTCCAAATCCTTCTTTCCTTGTATAACAGGTCTATACAGACGTAAATAACAGGCGTATATAACCGATAATACAGACGTATATAACGCAAATACCAACATAACGTATATATATATATATATATATATATATATATATATATATATATATATATATATATATATATATATATATATATATATATATCTTCTTCTTCTTCATCGTTCCGAGCCATTGAGGTTCTTTGCTGCAGATCACATCTGTCTCATCATGCACCAATTTCCCACCTAGGGGTGTAGACCTCCTACTCGTTTCCCACCACACCAGCATGTCATGGGGACAACAATCCAACAGATACTATGTGTTTTAGTGTTGAATGGAAGACTGTCACTCTGCCGAAAGCATGCACGTCTTCACCTATTTTCATATCTGTGATTATGTGTGATGAACAACACACAGGAAGCCTCTTTGTGACTAAATGTGACTATATTATAATAGCGTATTTCGCAACATTTTCTGGAACATCCAACTTACAGCCCCGACTTAGCCCCTAGCGATTTCCACCTGTTTGGTTCACTGAAACCCATCTCGGCGGGGCTCATTTTGAGAATGACGCCGAAGTTTAATGCGAAGTGAAAACTTGGTTTAGAAAACAGAGCACGCATTTCTATGCAGCCGGTTTTGGAGGACTGATAATGCGATGGGATAAGTGTATCAATGTTGGGGGAAATTTTGTTGAGACAATAAAGGGACAATGTATGAATAAAGATAAACTGGTTTCAAGTTGTTATCATTTTAGGTCCGACACTGAGGATCACAGTGGAATATGTCCCACATTTACCAGGACCCTTGCTACCGGGTGTGACATTTTCAATTTCCCCATAACTACAGCTTGAGAACCGTCGACAAGGCACAGCCTATTTTCTATACATTATTGACAACGCCTGTTTATATTACCAATGCAATGATGGTGAAAACACATACGTCTGGAAATTCATAGCGCCCAGTAAATACAACGACCGGCGATTTATTAATTGGAATAACAGACTACGCCCAGTATTCCAAAGTTTGTTGTCATTCGCCCAGATGAAGTATTATTTTACGGCAGATAGTGCTGCAATGGAATGCAGACTAACTACGTCAAACTAATAAGAGAAGATCCGCGGATATTTACCTTACATAAAGGATGTCCGAATAACCATGTTTACCCGACCTTCTAGTGGAGACTAAGTGCGCAATTAACGTGGCAGGGGGGATAATAGATTTTATATAAGGATTAGCGAATTCAGTTTAAAGGTAGTTCTCTAGTGAAAGTGATTCTAACGGGATGTGATTTTCAGTGGATAATATTACCGAGTCTCTGGAGACAAAAAGGTGAGAAATACTTGTACAAGCTACCCTGTTTGTGTCGAGGAAACGTCAGTTTAATATCAGTCTTTAGGTCATGATAGTGATTAGTGACTTAAGTCTAACTAAGAGACCTATTCTGAAATACATCATGGAGCATCTCCATTTTCTTATGGGGACTGCCATAATTTGTAGACACTGTAAATGTCTTGTAGGCTATCCTTGGATTGTCTTATGTTTCTTATCCTAGGATTTGGCGAGAGAATTTATCAGGATAATCTTTCTTTGTGATTATCTAAATGTCATTTTTATGTGTGTCTAAATACGCATGCATGTTATATGATATATACGTATTATCTGGAACATTATATACATTGAGTGTGTGATGATTTTATGTTACCCCCTATCCTGAAGAAAGGACATATGCCTAATGACCAGAGTGAGATGTCACTCTCAATCAGAGTCCGATCAGTAGCCATTCACCACTGAGCGAATAATTATACTAATGAGTATGATTGCTTGGTGCACACAAGAGTCAGGCGTGCATTGCAAACATGCTAGAGGTAAGCCTATGTCATGTAGGGCATTGGTTAAGTCCAATCATGTAAGTGACCCTATAGTCAGCGGACAAAGGTCTGGCTGATTTATCTCTATGTAGTAGTAGTAGTAGTATATGGGTGTGTTCCACACTTGTTTGAGGATGTCGAGTTTTCTAATTATTTTGTAAGGAGGGGTACAATTATGTTGTCCATTATGTTACAACAGATATGGGAGGTGGTCTGTTGGTACAAGTGATGATGCCAAGAAGGGAAATCATCCCTGGCCGAAGTGGAGCGATTCCTCAGTGAAGGAGGAAATCTGCGTTCTTATATTTGCCACTCAGCCACATAAGGATGAAGCTAAGTTGCATTGCCACCCCATGTATCCTCATTTAAGTCCAGCGGCCAACAACTAATAAACAACTACGTCACAACTCTTAAACTACGTAACAACTAGTCAACAAGTAAACAACAACCTTTACTCACGTCCATTTAGTCTATATTGATACCTACAGAGATCATTCTACAAGGAAACATGAACCATAGAATACCCAGTGTCAAGATCAACTAGTGCCAGATTCGTCCAGGAAATAAACATTTATAAACATTGTTTATCTTAACTGGAGACATACAAACAGTTATATGTAGTTAAGTGTGCTATAATTGTGTTGGATGTTCTTGAATTTTTGGTATCAACGATCAGACATTTGGGATAGTAATATTTGTTAGATAATTAGGCATAAAGATATCAAGTGTGTAATATTTATGTAAATTGTATTGCCCATGGTGCATACCCCCAATCCGTTTCTTTTATTACATTAATGTAAACGTCTCCTACTGTGTTCTGTAATTTGATTAGTGTTATATGTGACTTCCTTTAATTAATATTAGAGTGATAGAGTTACTTCACTTAACGATCAGATCCAACAAGAGAGAGCCGGTGGCAGGGATACAACTCGCTTGTCCTCTAATTAGAGTGATCTTACTTTCTCTTTAAAGCAGTGACTTCCCTGGGCTCTCCTGCGTGACCTCCTATCAGGAAAACCTATTTTATCATTTGGGAATCTCACGAGCCAATTCCTGGTTTTCCTATAACAGAGGTCCCCTGATAATTTGGGACAACGATCTCCCATTTCTATTCTAATATACCACAAGTGTGTGCACGGTCCGGGATCTCATAGTTGTTAATTTCAGATTAGCAATTACCATCATATTCCCTACCCCTAGTACAGTTAATAATTAAGTAGAGGTTAATATTTATGACTCAGTTGTTGGCCGACGGAAATTATATTTTTTTTTGCATGTGCATGCCATATACACTGTGTAACCAAATTGCAGTTTAATTAATTAGCTGTTACTCATCTTGCCTACTCCAAATAAAGTGCTTGCTCAGTCTCTAAAGTAGATATCTGTGGGGTTGACTATAAGCATATCTCACCTACTGTTACCAGAGGCATAATTAGAGAATGGCAGACACAGCTAAGTTAAGAGCCCAGTTTATTGAAACGGGAAAACTGTGTGGTCTCCAAGGCCCCGATTTGGCTAAGTTTACCTCAGATGAATTTGAAAAGTACGAAAAGTTGAGGATGGAAAAGGAAATTTCAGATGAAAGGCTGAGGAAGGAAAGAGAATTAGAAGAGAGAAAGCTGCAAGCCGAATTGGAAAACAAAGAGAAGGATCGCCAGCATGCTCTTGAAATTAAAAGGATGGAGAATGAGATAGAGCTAAGGAGAATGGAGTTAGGAAACCAACCAGCGACCTCCGCACCTAATGTTAGCCCGATTGCCGAAGCAATTGCAGAAGCAAGCTCTTCACAGACAGGTGCCATGGCTTTCCCTCTGGAACCATTTTCAGATCATAGCGACACGATTGAAAGTTATCTTCACCGATTTGAACGGATGTGTGCTATGTGTGGCCTAGAGGAAAGTAAATGGAGTATAAAATTATCACAGGGACTGCGCGGTATTTCATATGAGGTATTTTCCAGACTACGTCCGGAGGAACTTGATAACTATGAAGTTCTCAAACAGGCATTACTTGCCCGATATTTTCCGGTTTTAGGTCAAGATGGCGAGACGTGTTTCTTTCTAGCTCGGCTTAGAACGGTTGATCGGCGGTCCGACAAACCACCATCGTAAAATTTCCCGTTGTTTCAGAACCAGATTTCTGGCTCTAAATGTTATGTTGCTTCGCTGAAATTTGTTGAATTCCAAGGATATTTCAAATTGGCTATTGGAACGTTAAAATCCAACCCACGTGTGTAGTGAAGTGTGTGTTGTGTTATGAACGGTTACAACCGGACCGGGATATTCTCGACGTGTTTCCTTCTAGCTTGGCTTAAGACGGTTTATCGACGATCCGACTAATCATTTTCCGTTACTTCAAGATCAGTAAATGTTATAATGTGTCGCTCAAATATGTTAAACTCCAAGGATACTTTCAAGATTGGTTACTGGAATGTCAGAACTATGTACCAGACAGGGAAAACGACTCAGGTGTGTAATGTTATGAATGAATACAACCTAGAAATTCTTGGGGTTAGCGAGTGCAGATGGACTGACTCAGGTAAGACATTTCTCAACTGTGAACAAAGACATATAATTTATTCAGGAAGAACCGACAACCATCATTCGAACGGAGTGGCTATCATCATGTCAAAAAATGTAGAAAGATCACTGATCAGCTGGGAACCAGTAAATGATAGAATCATAACAGCTCGTTACCAAACGAAATATTTCAAGCTAACAATCATCCAGTGCTACGCACCTACCAACGACGATACAGACATCAACAAAGATAATTTCTATGAACAACTAATTGGTACCATCAACTCATCTCCCAAGCACGACATTGTTGTTGTAATGGGTGATTTCAATGCAAAGATAGGGTCTGACAATAAGGGTGTTGAGAGATATATGGGAATTCACGGCTTAGGGGATATGAACCAAAACGGAGAGAGACTACTAGAATTCTGTGAAATAGCAAATCTGATAGTAGCAAACTCTTTATTTCCGCACAAAGATATACACAAAGTCACGTGGAACTCGCCTGATAGCATCACAAAAAATCAGATAGACCATTTTTGCATTAATGCCAAATTCCGTTCATCAGTACAAGACGTCAGAGCCTACAGAGGTGCAGATGCTGGCAGTGATCACAATCTCTGCATTGCCAAACTAAAAATAAAGCTCAAGACTCTGCACAGATCACCCAGAATTAAGAAAATAAACTCACAGTCCCTACTGACTAAAGAACACCAACTCGCATTCAATTCAGAGGTACAAAGCATCTATGCTAACAAAGAAAGTATATCGAGCAGTGCGAATATTAAAAACAACATTGAAGAAAATTGGAATTTCCTAAAAACTACCTTGCTAAATGCTGCAACAAACACAGTCGGCTACGTACAAAGACAGAAGAAGAAGTGGCTAAGCGATAACACCTGGACGAAGATACAAGAAAGAAAACAAGCAAAACTAACACTTCTTTCTGCAAAAGACACATCTACATATGAAACCCATAAGCAAAAGTACTCTATGTTGGATAAAGAGGTGAAATCAAGCGCACGAAAAGACAAACAGAACTTTATTCACAGCCTGGCCTCCGACGCCGAATCAGCTGCCAGAACTGGAAACAACAGAGCCGTATTCCATATCATGAAGCAACTATGCAATCACTCACCTACACCAAATATACCCATCAAAGACAAACAAGGCAATCAACTGTTATCCGATGACCTTCAAAAGCAACGATGGGCAGAACATTTCAAAGAAATATTAAATAGACCGCAGCCTGACACTGTTCCGAACCTGGATGGAGAAATTACTATGCCCCCACTGGATGCCTCCTGCGAGTCATTCACCATGGAAGAGATTAAAGCAGCCACCAAAAAATTGAAGAACAACAAAGCTGTTGGTGAAGATGAAATCTCAGGAGAAATGCTCAAAGCAGCAGATGAGAACACCTTACAACGTTTGTTACAGCTGATCAATGAAATCTGGCAAAGCGAATCCCCACCACAACAGTGGAAAGATGGTGTAATTTTCAAACTGCCTAAAAAGGGCGATATGTCTGATTGCAATAATTGGCGTGGTATCACTCTATTGTCAGTACCAGGAAAACTTTTTTGTAGCATGTTACTTGAGAGATTGAAAAAGGCGATAGATGAAAGGCTCAGAGAAGAACAAGCAGGCTTCAGACCAAAACGGTCATGCATAGACCACATTTTCACCCTCAGAATAATCATTGAAGACTCCGTAGAATTCCAGTCGAAATTAATCACAAACTTTGTCGACTTTCAAAAAGCCTTCGACAGCATCCACCGTCCTTCACTTTGGAATCTACTTAACATCTATGGTTTTCCTACCAAATATACCAACGTCATAAAATCTTTCTACAAAGAGACACGTTGCTGCGTAAGAACAGAAACAGGCAACTCTGACTGGTTCTCAGTCGAAACAGGAGTGAAACAGGGTTGTGTCTTATCACCGATGCTTTTTGGAATAGCTATCGATTGGGTCATGCGCAAATGCACAAGCAACACAAATATGGGTATTCATTGGGTTGACAAAATTCTAGAAGACCTGGACTTTGCCGACGACATAGTGCTTTTGAGTTCAACACATCCGGATGCTCAAGAGAAAATAAACCACCTCCAAAATGTTTCAGGGCAAATTGGTCTCCAAATTAACACCACAAAAACAAAGACTATTGATCTTACCAACAGTTCAGATGAGACCAAATTGAACAGCTACGTTCTTGAAAAAGTCAACAGCTTCACATACCTAGGAAGCAAAATGACATCCACAGGGGACTCAACACCAGAAATATCAACTAGAATCGCACTGGCATCTAGTGCCTTCAACAAACTGTCAAACATCTGGAAGTCAAAGACACTCAGCAAACACACAAAACTTAAAATCTTCAACTCTTGTGTGATTCCAGTGTTAACGTATGGATGTGAAAGTTGGAAATCAACGGTAGCTTTAGATAAAAAATTAGACAATTTTGAGAACAAATGTCTTAGAAGACTTCTAAACATCCACTGGACAGACTTCAGAACCAATTCGCAAATAAGACAAGAGACTAAGCAAGATACAGTATCCAATTTCATAAGAAGACGCCGTTGGAACTACATCGGCCATGTACTCAGAATGGACAAGACAAGACTCCCCTACCAAGCCCTCATATGGTCACCGGTAGGGAAAAGAAAACGGGGAAGACCAAGAGAGACCCTGCGTAGAACCATCATTAGAGAAGGCTCATTCAATGGCCAAGTAAATATCCAAGATCTACAACAGATAGCAGCGAACCGCCAGGCATGGAGAGACAGGACTTCTGCCCTATGCGCCGCCTTAGGCTCAAGAGGAAAGACTAACTAACTAACTAATGAAGTGGATGCAGAAAGCTATAAAAAGAAATTTAAGAGTGCTAGGAAAGACCCAGGAGAAAATTATGCACAGTTTATTGATAGGTTAAGAACATATTTACACAAGTGGCGCACATTAGGCAAATTTGAGGAAACATGCGAAGGGTTCCAGGAAATGTTCATCATTGATCAGTTGAAAGATAGGATGACAGCTGACATGAAGGCATTCCTTACTCAACATGGTGCTGAAAAACTGGATGCTATTACTACCATGGCAGAGAGGTATGAAAAGTCACAGAAGGAATCTGGAGGTACTCGTCCGAAGACAGTAGCTACCTCAAATGACAACTCTCAGAAGCCCAAGGAAAATAATGGCAACAGGAATAGTAAGCAAAAAGATAAGAAGAAGTCCACCACCCACAATTTAGCTCAACATGCCTTGAGAGAGGGGAAACAATATTGTCTGAAATGTAATATTACAGGACACCACACGAAGGACTGCCGGCGTAGAAACCCTCCTCATACTATTGCATGTATGGCAAAACTGGAAGCGAGGAAGGTGAACACTGATGACCCTCCATGTAGGGATAAACATAAAGAAACCAACACCAGACTTCCAGTAGTAGAATCAGTTACACTTAACGGATTCATTACCACGTGTCTCTATGATACTGGTCTTCAATTTGATGCAATTGTTTCTACCTCGTTAGTGAACCCTGATCAAGTCACTGAGGAAACAATTGAACTCCAGGGGCCTTTAAAAAGCACAGTTCCGATGTCATTACCAGTGGCAAAGGTAAACATAATTTCACGTTATGTGACTGGCGAAATAAGAGCAGCGGTCCTAGATGACCCAATCTACCCTGTGATGTTGGAATGTCGATACGTCTTTTTAGGAGAGCCGGTCAAGCCTCTGATAGTCTCGGCTATGACGACTAGACAGAAAGTTAAGAATGATCCGGCGTCGACTACTCCGACAAATCCTCAACCAGAGGAATTGAAACAAGCCCAGGCAGCAGACAGCACCTTAGCGGCATGTTTTCATAAACTGCCTAAAGCACATTCACCCCCACATAAAGGTGAAATGTATATGAAGAATGGACTTCTCCACAGAAGGGCAGGAAAAGAAGGACAGGAGCATGCGCAACTCGTTGTCCCTTCTTCTTACAGAGCTCAAATCCTGGATATGGGCCATAGTCTACCATTCAGTGGACACATGGGAATCAATGCTACCACGCAAAGAATTTCTACACATTACTACTGGCCTGGAATGAATGCGGACATAGTTCGGTATGTCAAGTCATGTCCCCAATGTCAGAGAGTTGCCCCAAAACACTGGACAGCACCAGCAACCTTAGGGGAAATGCCCATCACTGGCACACCATTTGAAAGAGTGGCTGTGGATATAGTGGGACCTCTCAACAGAACGAAGAGAAGGAACTGCTTTATACTTACTCTTGTGGACACTTGCTCGATGTGGGCCGAAGCAGTGCCTATGCCATCAAGCGATTCAAAGCATGTAGCTGAAGCTTTGCTTGGCATTTTTACCAGATTAGGATTTCCACTCAGAATCCTAACTGATAATGGATCACAGTTCCGAGGAAAGCTGATGGAGGAAGTTTTCAGACTCTTCCATTCTCGTCAGATTCACACGTCACCATACCACCCAGCGTCGAATGGAACAGTGGAACGATTTAACGGTACCCTTATCAGCATCTTGAGAAAGTTAGCACATGAGAAACCAGAGACATGGGATACTTATGTACCTGCAGCATTATTTGCTTACCGGGAGGTACCCCATCACTCAACTGGAATTGCACCGGCAACATTGTTGTTTGGTCGACCAATCAAGGGACCACTTGAAGCTTTACTTCGAACATGGACTGATGATCAAGTTGATGAGACAGTTGTAACTGCATCCACCTATGTGGCTGAGTTGAAACAACGTCTACAGCATGGTTGGAAACTAGCGTCAGACAATCTACGGCAAGCTAGACGTAGAATTGCTCGTTACCACAACAAGAAAGCAAAGGATCGAGAGTTGGAAGTTGGAGAGAAGGTGCTGTTACTTCTCCCAACTAGCCAGAACAAATTGCAGATCGGTTGGAAAGGACCCTATGAAGTGACCGAGAAGATTTCTCGCACTAACTACAAGATTTCCATTAGAGGAAAACAGAAGATTTTTCATATAAACCTCCTGAGGAAATATAATGAAAGACCCCCCACCGAGACAGCACATCTGATGGCTTTGGCAGTGGCTACAGAAGTTGACCATGGAAACATTATGGGTGTTGAGTACACTCTGCAAGCAAAAGAAACTTACCGGGATGTGGACATCAGTCCTACACTAACCCAGGATCAGCAGCAGCAGATTCAAGAACTCTTAGCTACATATGCAGATATACTTACAGACAAGCCAGGACTTACAGATTTAGTAGAGTTCGACATGAAGTTGATTGACCCTACCCCTGTGCGAGTCAAAACATACCCAGTTCCGTATGCCAAAGCGACAGCTTTAAAAGAAGAGATCCAGCAAATGCTTTCATCTGGAATCATATCTCCATCTGAATCACCTTACAGTGCAAGTGTGGTTTTATTGAGAAAACCCAGTGGAGAACATAGATTGTGCATCGATTATCGACAGCTCAATGCTATAACGGAGTTTCAGGCCGAACCTCTGCCTGACCAAAACCAACTCTTCACGAGTCTCAGCAGAGCCAAATACTTCACCAGGATCGATCTCAGCAAGGGATATTATCAGATTCCTGTAAAACCAGAAGTTCGTCCATGGTTGGCCTTCAGTACTCCTGATGGTCACTATGAGTTCAACGTTCTTCCTTTTGGATTGAGTAATGCTCCCAGTGTTTTCACCAGAATGATGAGAAAATTACTCGAACCACTTCAACATCCAGCAATCAGCAATTTCATGGATGATATCCTAATTGCTACGCAGACTTTTGAGGAACATCTTAAGGCACTCCACCGTCTTTTCAAACGCCTTAAAGAAACTGGTTTAACTGCACGACCAAAGAAATGTCAGATAGGATTTCATCAGCTTGATTTTCTTGGACATACGGTGTTTCAAGGATTCATGACTCCTCATGAAGGAAATATTGAGAAGCTACAACGAGCACCTCGTCCAAAAACAAAGAAAGATGTTAGGTCTTTTGTGTCACTGTGTGGATTCTACCAGAGATACATCAAGGACTTTAATTCCCTCACTGCTCCTTTAACCAACCTAACCAGAAAAGGGGAACCAGAGAAAGTCACATGGTCGGCAGAATGTGAAAATGCTTATTCAGAACTTAAGAAAGCATTAACAGCAAAACCAGTACTTCATCTTCCAGATCTCAAACGACCATTCATACTTCGGACAGATGCAAGCAACATTGGAATTGGGGCTACCCTACTTCAGAGGAAAGAAGATGAGCACTCAGTGCTATTTCCAGTTGCCTATGCAAGTAGAAAATTGAACTCAGCAGAGAGAAATTACTCTACCATCGAAAGAGAATGTTTGGCCTTAGTTTGGGCTGTGGAAAAATTTCAAGCCTATCTGTATGGGAAACACTTTACTGTGCAGTGTGACCATCAACCTTTGATGTTTCTGGCAGCTTCAAGAAATTTGAATGCGAGACTGATGAGATGGTCGCTACTTCTTCAACCGTATTCATTTCAGATTGAATATGTACCTGGAAAAATGAATGTTGGAGCAGACTTCCTCAGTCGACATCCTGTTCCTGACAATGTAACAGAACCAGAAGCGCCAGGGACCAATGAGAAATAGATAGATTACATCTGAGGATTCTCAAGTTGCAGTTTGGTGATGTTCCAGTTCTCCCTAGGAGGAACTGTCTTAGAGGGGAGCATTGTGACATTTTCAATTTCCCCATAACTACAGCTTGAGAACCGTCGACAAGGCACAGCCTATTTTCTATACATTATTGACAACGCCTGTTTATATTACCAATGCAATGATTGTGAAAACACATACGTCTGGAAATTCATAGCGCCCAGTAAATACAACGACCGGCGATTTATTAATTGGAATAACAGATTACGCCCAGTATTCCAAAGTTTGTTGTCATTCGCCCAGATGAAGTATTATTTTACGGCAGATAGTGCTGCAATGGAATGCAGACTAACTACGTCAAACTAATAAGAGAAGATCCGCGGATATTTACCTTACATAAAGGATGTCCGAATAACCATGTTTACCCGACCTTCTAGTGGAGACTAAGTGCGCAATTAACGTGGCAGGGGGGATAATAGATTTTATATAAGGATTAGCGAATTCAGTTTAAAGGTAGTTCTCTAGTGAAAGTGATTCTAACGGGATGTGATTTTCAGTGGATAATATTACCGAGTCTCTGGAGACAAAAAGGTGAGAAATACTTGTACAGCTACCCTGTTTGTGTCGAGGAAACGTCAGTTTAATATCAGTCTTTAGGTCATGATAGTGATTAGTGACTTAAGTCTAACTAAGAGACCTATTCTGAAATACATCATGGAGCATCTCCATTTTCTTATGGGGACTGCCATAATTTGTAGACACTGTAAATGTCTTGTAGGCTATCCTTGGATTGTCTTATGTTTCTTATCCTAGGATTGGCGAGAGAATTTATCAGGATAATCTTTCTTTGTGATTATCTAAATGTCATTTTTATGTGTGTCTAAATACGCATGCATGTTATATGATATATACGTATTATCTGGAACATTATATACATTGAGTGTGTGATGATTTTATGTTACCCCCTATCCTGAAGAAAGGACATATGCCTAATGACCAGAGTGAGATGTCACTCTCAATCAGAGTCCGATCAGTAGCCATTCACCACTGAGCGAATAATTATACTAATGAGTATGATTGCTTGGTGCACACAAGAGTCAGGCGTGCATTGCAAACATGCTAGAGGTAAGCCTATGTCATGTAGGGCATTGGTTAAGTCCAATCATGTAAGTGACCCTATAGTCAGCGGACAAAGGTCTGGCTGATTTATCTCTATGTAGTAGTAGTAGTAGTATATGGGTGTGTTCCACACTTGTTTGAGGATGTCGAGTTTTCTAATTATTTTGTAAGGAGGGGTACAATTATGTTGTCCATTATGTTACAACAGATATGGGAGGTGGTCTGTTGGTACAAGTGATGATGCCAAGAAGGGAAATCATCCCTGGCCGAAGTGGAGCGATTCCTCAGTGAAGGAGGAAATCTGCGTTCTTATATTTGCCACTCAGCCACATAAGGATGAAGCTAAGTTGCATTGCCACCCCATGTATCCTCATTTAAGTCCAGCGGCCAACAACTAATAAACAACTACGTCACAACTCTTAAACTACGTAACAACTAGTCAACAAGTAAACAACAACCTTTACTCACGTCCATTTAGTCTATATTGATACCTACAGAGATCATTCTACAAGGAAACATGAACCATAGAATACCCAGTGTCAAGATCAACTAGTGCCAGATTCGTCCAGGAAATAAACATTTATAAACATTGTTTATCTTAACTGGAGACATACAAACAGTTATATGTAGTTAAGTGTGCTATAATTGTGTTGGATGTTCTTGAATTTTTGGTATCAACGATCAGACATTTGGGATAGTAATATTTGTTAGATAATTAGGCATAAAGATATCAAGTGTGTAATATTTATGTAAATTGTATTGCCCATGGTGCATACCCCCAATCCGTTTCTTTTATTACATTAATGTAAACGTCTCCTACTGTGTTCTGTAATTTGATTAGTGTTATATGTGACTTCCTTTAATTAATATTAGAGTGATAGAGTTACTTCACTTAACGATCAGATCCAACAAGAGAGAGCCGGTGGCAGGGATACAACTCGCTTGTCCTCTAATTAGAGTGATCTTACTTTCTCTTTAAAGCAGTGACTTCCCTGGGCTCTCCTGCGTGACCTCCTATCAGGAAAACCTATTTTATCATTTGGGAATCTCACGAGCCAATTCCTGGTTTTCCTATAACAGAGGTCCCCTGATAATTTGGGACAACGATCTCCCATTTCTATTCTAATATACCACACCGGGAAAATACACTGCATGCATCAGGCACGACAAGCAAATGTGATATCCCCAAACCAGACAGATCATGATGCAACATAAGCGTTTCTACACCAGCAACAAAGATATTAACATAAGTATGGAGAGCTCAATTGTAAGATTAACCAGAGCTGAATCCCAGGTATGCCGTAACAACTGCCACCGGAGGCCACCCGCTGTAACCAAAAGGTACAACAGCATCTGACTTTATATATTGCAATTAATCAAAGCATGAATCAATGGTCATATCAACAATCACCATTGATGATCAAATGTAATACACAAACATACCTATATATTTGTACCTCTCTCAAGCTAGCCACCCAGACTGCATAACACAGTATTAAAACTGACCAGGTTCCACCTGCGCCAGACACACGCCACCTGCACACTGGTAACAGCTGGACATCAATACAGATTTATGTGACACAATATAGTTCAACACTATTGGACGTTATTAACTGCAACTATATTCGAGCATGTGACTATCTCAAAGTCAATGCAAACACACAACATCCACTGCAGAGCGAGATTAAGAAGTTAACAGGCAGCAAGTGAAAAAGAAGAAAGTTGTTGATGGGTCAAGCCGAAGACATTTCCTTCAGCAGGTGTGTTCACTTAAGGACTTAGGACCTGGCGAGGAGTGGGTACAAGTGCCAAAAGAGTTATGTACATCCTTTTCAGTATGCATCCAACTAGACAGGAAATGCTGACAAGAAAACCCAGTTTTCCCTCTCGACTGAGCCGTAAAGGCCCATGAATTTCTCACTACTTAAACGACCGACCGATTCGTGTAAATGAGAGCATTATCTTCTTAATAATTCTCCAAGATCAGAGCCTGTACCCAGAATCTATATGCATCTCCTGTACATGAATAAGTCACACACTCATGTAGCTTGGGTAATGGATGTCTCCAAATTATCACATACAACAAATCAGCCAACCAAGTAGTGAGTGAAAGAAGAGAATAGTTATCAGTGAAATCGTAAAGCTAGAACTGGAACATTAAGTACAAAGAAAATCTATACGCGTGAAGTTTGCAAGAGAAGAAACAGAAACTTAAACAGCCGGCTCTAAGACAGCAGACGACACCAGACAAACGGATCAAATAATATATGGTATTACCTGAGTTTAGCTATGAAATTCTGTCACACGACTTCGTGTATTGAAGTATCAAAACGAGAGGATAATCTCTCACCAGAAATTAAAATTCCGGCTTCCCTAGTATGCTATTGTGAATGCATCTGAAGTCTTGCTGGCCATGTTTGTTGTTAAATATTCTCTTAGTTCCTGAAGTTTCGTCTTCCTGCTCCCAGTCTCCACGTGAGCTAATTAGCTATGTCCCATATTCATTAACTCCGCCTATTTTTCCATGTACGATGAGTTACCGGGATGGATTAAGTCCCAAACTCTTCTCACCCCTCCTCCTTTCCTGTGGACGGCAGTTTCACCTGTCAATCAAATTGACTGATGTTCCGCCACTTTTCTGAAATAATGCTTCAGCCCATGCAATGGACGTTGCGTCATACCTACATTCCAATCTGCTGGTGCTTTCTCGCTTTCCCGGGAATTAACAAGCTTTATCGCCTAGGTGTAATGCCTGCCTTATATTGCTGTCTTACGATCACAATTCTGTGCACTGAACTCGCTTGTTGCGGCACCTACAGACGTTTTATGTCTCCGCAAAGTCTGAACTTTGCCGCATGTGTTATTTCAGACGGGTCTGTCTGTCCATCTTATCTCCCATTCTGCCGTTGCTGGTTCACACGTTAGGTACCGAACGTAAGGTGTTAGGTGTCTGGTCCTACACGCTCCCTTGCTGTGGTAATTACAGACCCGTTGTCTCGGCTCCGCGATGTCTGGTTGATCAGAACATCAAAGGGAAAATTTCTGAGATGTAGAGATCAGACATTGCTGTGATCTAGGATCTGCGAGCACAATGTAGTAAAATGATAGCGCGGACTCTAAGTGACTCTGTATTTTCCTCTTGCGTTTTTATCATTTTCTGGTGGATGTTTATTCTTTTAGAGAATGATAGAAAAATTACTGTGCTGTCATGGCGTTTCGTCACAGCATTGTTACGTTCAGTATCAATTACTAATTGTTAAATTATGCAAACTCTCGCGGTGCCATACATGTATACCAAGTGATTAAAAACTCAGCCAAGGAGCAAACACGACAGGGGGATTCTGATCGTCAGAAGCGTTAAACTTCCCAGAATGGTTCGGCCTTTATCTTCATGACACTCTCTGGGGGTGGGCCCTCGTGGGTCATGACTCCATGTGTCTTTTCCCTGCTGTACTTTCGAAGCCTTCGATCTTTTTCGTAGTCTTGCGTTGTTCCGTGTTCCATACATGCGAAATGTCTGCTCTCAAGGCACCCCACTCTCGAGTAGGAGGTGATTCTTGTGCACCCGGTGCTTTGTGCTCTCACACAAATCCTGGCACATGTGGCCATGGGAAGCTAGCTTCTTCCCTGATCATTGCCTCTGTCACCTCCTCGCCGACGTATCGCCATGCGTCGGCGTTCGTCTTCGTTGAAATGTTCCTTCTACATACCTGTTCATGGCTCTGCATCTGGGAAGCCGGCACTTCCTCTGGCTTCCTAGACTTCTGTCTTGGACTCTTCTGCGGAGTACCGCACTTGCAAGACAACTACCACCATGGCATGGAGGTGGGACTTCGGCCGACATTTACCTGACTTGGCGACTGCTACAGTGTGGCCATTTTCCCTCACTGAACAATCCCGTTCTAAGATGCACTGCCCTTGCTCGGAGGAAAGAGTATAAGAGTCGACACGAGACAGTACACGTACTCGCTCTTTGTTGAGAAGAAGATGTTACAGACAACTTAAAATCTACTTATGTGGCCTATGCCCCAGTAAGTGGTAAAGGGCAAACGAAGAAGAGGAATGTATTACATTTTTCAGTTTCTATAAACTAGACAATCACTATTCGCACCTTTTCTGTCACGCTGCGTGTATCCTCGTAGCTGACCCATTCAAACCCGTTGACATAGTACCGCCCATGCTGATATTTCGCATCAATTATCCTTTCCTCAGGAATGTTGCATATCTATGTGGTTTGTGAGAAAAGAAAATCTGATTAGTTCTAAAATTATAACCTCGGTCATATTATCGACACGTAAAGATACATTAGCGGTAAACGGCACTATACATAGACATTATAGATACGCTGGCCAAGGAGTATAGTGTTTAGACAAAACCAGTACTCGAAGTACAATGTCGTATGTGTTCATCATCATGTTCTAAGGCTTATAAGCGTGAGCGGTCATGTTTCGCCATCTTACACCATCACCAGAGTCGCGGATCATCTTTGCGTTCTTGTGTCGACCATACCACGACGCCAAAGCATCCACATATTTACTTCTCTGTCTTCCCCCTGGTTCTTTTCCTATGAATATTGCCATTTGTCACCAAGTGCTCTTGTTCATTTTGTTCTCATTCAGTGCCCACATATGTGACTTTTTTTTTCCGCGTTTCCATCCTGTTTTTCAGGATATTGCGGTCAACACCAGCATCTTTCAGCTGTATGTTGATTCCTAGGCTAGATTACGCTCATCAGCACGCCACGACTTTCTGAGCGACCGGCTCCATACTCTCATAAGTCTTTTTTGCAATTCGAACCACTGCTAATTCTCGTCGCGTGACGCGACGAGAATATTCGGGGTTAGCGGTGAAAGCTGCTAACCCCCTCGGCCATGGAGCCGGCACATATGTGACTGCTGTCTTTAATTTCTCTAATCAATTTAGTGTTTTCCTTTGCTTTATGTATGACTTGCTCATTGATTTTTCTGTCTGTCCATGATATAATTTGCATATTAGCTCAGTGAATGATCTGTTACACATGTTACGGTTTGCTGGTCAGTTGTGAATCCGCTGGACGGCTTAAAGTGTTAGGGTCGTCTGAGGTCCGAGAAAGACTTGATGCATCTATCGGATTGAATTTGGAATAGGGACTTCTCACCCAAGTCGAAACTAAAGTACCATATCCACGGGCAATGTGTTATTGAACTCCCCTATCCTGTTTATGACTGATACTAAAACTTCACACCATGTATTAGGCATATTAGGATGTACTCACATCACGATACAGTACAACAACCATGGGCCGTCTGGTATTATGCCTCGGTTGGAAATACCTCCTATACAGGCTTTCGTTATTCAGTATCGATAGACCGTAAGTTATAAGTGTGGTTGGATTACGGAACACTAAGGCCTCAAGAGAGACCTATACTTAGGACCACCGGGCTGTCAAGATATTGCACCATCCATAACCCTCTCTGAGTTTAAATAAAGACACGCCAAATACAAGTTATGAAATCTGGCTTCTGATATACCCGTGCTTCAAATTCTGGGTAATCAAAGCTATCAACAATTTAATCATCAGATCAATAAAAACTGGAAGTGGGTTTGACAAATCTAATATGGTATCAGGAAACGCCCTTGGGGGTAAAAGCGACCCGTGTGATAGTGATCGCATCACTCACTGAGCGCCGACTGGTCTATAAATAATGGGGCTGGTACCATATTATTTTATGTTGTCCGCATGCAGTTTCCTGATATGACTCGGTGATATGATAGCGCCATCATATTTCGAAGGCCTCCAAACAAGGAGGAATAGATGGCCAATCTATCCCTCGCTTTAGCAAGTGCCGAACCCAGGTGTCGATCTTGCTTCCGACCATGTTCATGATATTCACAGCACAGCTCGCTATCAATTTAGTTAGCGCGCCCGAATACAACATTGAATCACATTCGATAAGTTAAAACAAGGATAGTAGTTTACTTAGGAATGTTGCATATCTATCTGATATTTGAGAAAAAGAAATCTGATTCGTTCTAAAATGTTCTCTTCAGTTTTCATCCAAATAAACAGGAAATTCAGACACGAAAATCCAACTGCTGTGGATGCGGAAGTACAGGCTTTGATCTTCGAGAATTCTTTAGAGGGTGAAGCTGTCATTTACACGGATGGGTCGGTCGTTCGACGAGTGAGAAGTTCCTCGACCTTTACGGCTCAAGCCGCTGGGAGAATTGTGAAGGAAGAGTCTGGTGCTTTTGCTTTGACCAAAATTAGCCTGGCTATGGAAGTCATGACAGTAAGCAAAGCAATAACATCGCTCGAGACTCAAACATTCACTCGAGCATGTGTCCTTAGTGACTCAATGAGTATGCTCAGGAAGATAGAGACGGAGAGGATCAGAAGAGAGTGGTTGCTGTCTCTGGAGCGGTTTCGGCTGGCAAGTTTTAGTTTCATTTTCTTGCCAGGGCATGTAAGTGTACAAGGAAATGAGCAGACTGAGAGGTGTGCAAGTAAGGTTACTGTGGAAGACGGACGAGCCATGGACCAGGCAGACATTCTGAATGCTCTACGAGAAGTAAGTCGTTTACGTAAACCAAATCATGACTGTGAATCTGCAACCATGGTCAGGCTGCGAGAACAGCAATTTAATAGAGGTGTGGCCAAACAAGAACACTACGCAGGAAACCAAAGAAGATTAATAAACCACACAGAACTATATAACAGTGTAGTAGTGGAGATGATGAATACGGCCCGTGTCGTTAATGGAAGATGAAGTCATACTCAACGCGTTGGTTTGAGTTCTTCTAACGTTTATTGGTTGGCACGTAGCAAAAGGAGTATGCAATTATCCAAAACATTGATGGCAGTACATCGAACCGTGAACGTTGTATACTCATAAAAAATATAGAGTCCGCATTTCTTTCAGATGACTTCCCAAGTACGACCGGTTCGTTGGATCCCCTATCAGTAACTAACCACGTGACCACTCTGTCGTCACAGCCTAGCTACATAGTAGCCCTTAGCTAATTCCTACTATGGTGCTTGCCCGTGCACTGCTCTATTATTGACTATGCACACTTTACTGCCTCGTCCTCCTATAACTAACTCTGTTATAACTACCTACCTACCTACCTAACTAACTAACTAACTAACTAGCTAACTAACTAACTAACTAACTAACTAACTAACTAACTAACTAACTAACTAAATATCTAACTAACTAACTAACTAACTAAGGAACGAACGAACGAACTAACTAACTAACTAACTAACTAACTAACAGTAGTTTCTTTTTAACAATGCATGCAACAGTTATGTGGTCTCCATTATTCTACTACACTGAGGGTCACTTCAGCGACTAATATGACACAAAATCGGTGCTGACCGACGGCCACAATAAATTATTATTATGCCATACATGAATGCAGACCCTAGTCCAATACCCGCCAAAGGCAGGATTAATTTTACAATCGGTGCACCTCTGTGGTTGCTCAGCCTCACAAAATTGAGTAGCATACAATTGTCTTCTTCTTTTTTTTTTTTTTTTTTCAGGATCCACTGAGAAGCCAAGGCGACAAGTAATAGAGCAGGCCACCAAATTTCATATATATTCACCTAGAATATGGTGAGACCTAACATATTAAATTCCAACGGCTGTATCTGCCATCTTGATACTTTTTACCTTTTTAGCCATACACGACTTCCTTCCTTGGGAATTCTTTCTCCAACATCAAAGGCACAGTCCCAATTATCCACTTCTTCGTCGTGTTCTTCTTCATAAACATGGGCAGAAGAAGAAGAAGAAGAAGAAGAAGAAGAAGAAGAAGAAGAAGAAGAAGAAGAAGAAGAAGAAGAAGAAGAAGAAGAAGAAGAAGAAGAAGAAGAAGGAGACGAAGAAGAAGAAGAAGGAGGAGAAGGAGAAGGAGAAGGAGAAGAAGAAGAAGAAGAAGAAGAAGAGAAGAAGAAGAAGAAGAAGAAGAAGAAGAAGAAGAAGAAGAAGAAGAAGAAGAGAAGAAGAAGAAGAAGAAGAAAAAGAAGAAGAAGAAGGAGGAGGAGGAGGAGGAGGAGGAGGAGGAGAAGAAGAAGAAGAAGAAGAAGAAGAAGAAGAAGAAGAAGAAGAAGAAGAAGAAGAAGAAGAAGAAGAAGAAGAAGAGAAGAAGAAGAAGAACTGGTTGATCAAGAACAAAGTAAAAGAAGAACGAGAAGAAGTATGTTTGACGGCCTCAATTATTTATCTCAAGAACAATGTTTGACCACCATATAATTCCTCAAGAAGATTGTTTTACGCACCCGTATATTTACCTCAAAATATCCTAAAATGCCGTCTATTGAAGTAATTTCCGTAAAATGTCCATCACCGATTGCAGCAGATCCAATCCAATTTTTACTGTCATTTTTTAGTTTGAATGAGCGCCCGTAAGTGGGAATTCCTATATTGATTTTATCCTTGTCAACACCAAGAGACACGTAGTATTCAGCAACCCACTTCTGGATGATGGGAATTACAAGAATTAAGAATACTGCAAAAATACCGATATAACACAATAATGCCGAACATTGCTAACTGCAGACCAAATAAGTAGTAAGTGACTACCGTTTACGGACAGAAAATGAGGCATTTAAGCCGGTAATCCGGCTTGACTCGCTGACGACATTTTTAGGCTCCTTAAGTTTCAAGGGAGATAAATCTTGAATAACAAAACGAGCAATTTTATTTAGACGTTAACGCACCGGTTATGTTACTTGCGAATGTTGAAAACATGGCTACGGGTTGTACACCTTACTTATTTACTCAACTCATTACCCCATACTTCCGGATTTTCTTTACTTATTCTCTTTACATGTTTTTAATTTAAAAATTTAAAATTAGATAGGGCGCTTATTATAGGTTGTAGTGGGCGGGGCTTAAACACTAACATTAACAGTATTTAAATGTAACGGTTTACAGATCTTCAAATCCATCCATCCATCCATCCTTTCGTCTTTCTGTCTGTCTGTCTGTCTGTCTGTCTGTCTGTCGTTCTGTCTGTCTGTCTGTCTGTCTGTCTGTCTGTCTGTCTGTCTGTGTGAGAGAGTGTGCGCGCGTGTGTGTTTGTGTGTGTGTATGTGTGAGGTCTTAGTCAGATATGACTGAGCTATCGTATGACAGTATGCGGTACTACCTGCTTTGTGTTATCGCCGAATGTTGGTATGCGCTTATTAATACCGACACCCCACATTGTGCCAACGGATTCGGGCAGAGCGCAATTTGGGGGGGGGGGGGGGACAAGCTTTCTTCGGTTGCGAGGAAAATCAACCTAACGACAAATGTCATGGAAGGGCTGACCAGGCCCTAAGTCTTTGTTTACAGCTGGTCTAGGATCGAAGCTCCGACACGCGGACAGTTAGAGCAATGTTTTGCTAATCCTGCAGCTTCTGCAGCTTGTCTTGTTCCAGATGTATAGGTGTTACCTTTCATCTGCAGTGAACTAGGCAGGCCGAGAGAGGGATCATGCTGCATGGGCAACACATAATCTCTACATTTTAGCTTAGGCTTTGTGCTGTGGAGAGGCAATAACTCTAACCCTGGTCTTAAAAGGTCTCCGAATCAAAGCGAGAGGTAACATTTTATATAGGGGTTATAGCTCCTTGTCAATTGGCGTAGACATGGGGCTCCATGGGTTGCCTCTGACGGTGGGAGACACTTACATGTGTTACTGATCAGCTACCGCCCGCCTCAAGCTGGGCAGCCCCAGGCCAATTAGGTGCTGATTAGCCACAGCCTGCCTGCTTCAATGGGTGCTTGGGGCTAGAACAAAATTTGAATCGCAGGCTGTAAAACCAGTGCACCAGGTATTAATGAAAAGAAAACTAGAAACCTCAAGCTACGGCTTGCAACCTGGAACGTAAGAATCATGTGTCCAGGATTTTCCACTGACTTAATGAATATTGAAAAACGGCTGTGATTGATGCCGAACCCAGTCTTCTTAACATTGATATTGCTGGCCTTCAAGTGACTCGCCTCGCTGAGGAAGGGTCACTCAGGGAAAACAAATACACCTTCTTTTTTTTGGTTGGGGGGGGGGGAGGTATAGAGCAGGCAGATTCAAGGTAACATGTTGTGGGCTTTGCAGTGAAGAATTCGCTACTGGGAATGATTGAAATTTCAGCTGGAAGTAATGAAAGACTATTATCCCTGCCCTTGGCAACCTCTTGTGATTTGCTACTATTATTAATGCATATGCACCGACATTCGCTGCCTCTGATGATGTGGAGGATTCGTTCTATGAGGAGTTAGACTGTGTTATCAAGGCAGTTCCAAAACCCGACTACATTTATATGCTCATTGATTTGAATTCTCGTGTGGGCAAGGACTCGCGTTCATGACTGTGTGCCTTGGAAAATATAACATCGGTAGCATGAATGAAAATGGGCAAAGGCTGCTGGAGTATTGCACGAGAAATGGCAAATGTATTACAAATTAATATTTTTAAAGAAACTAGCTGCTTAAGGTCACATGGAAACATCCAAGATCTTGCCATTTGCATCAGCTGGACTTTATCATCACACGGAGACATCATCTGAACCATACATCATTAACTCGAAATTACCGAAAAGACAAAAGAGAATCTACACAGCTAAACACAAATATAGCCCCAGGATTAATATTATTAACACACACATTCCTGTAATGTGCTTTGTGTTTCAAAAGCACTAGATGACGCTTTCACTGATACATCAGAAAATTGCACAGCAAGTGAAAAGTGGGGTAAACTTATGGAAACTCTCTATAAAACATAGGTAGGGGTTTACGGGACTGTGGATCATAAGAGGCAGGACTGGTTTGAGGCAATCAAACAGACACGGCAGCCCTTGATTAATAAAAAAAGAAGATATCTCTCTTAAGAAACAAGGAAAGAGCAACGCGTAACACTCTCTGTGAGCTGAAGAAAGCTAGGAGGGATGTACAAAAGGCTGCCAGGCAGTGTGTACATGACTATTGGATCACGTTATGTGAGTCGCAAATGATAAGGGAAACATCAGAAGCATGTACAAAGGGATAAAGAAAGCCTGTGGTCCAATGATCAAAACAAGTGCACCACTGAAAACCTTGACTGGAAAAATCATCACTGATAAAAAACAGCAGATGGATAGATGGGTAGAGCACTATTTGGAGCTTTACTTAAGTGAGACCAAACTAGCGGATGATGCCGTCAACGCGATAGAGGCCCTGCTAACTCTTGACCACCTGGACACACTTTCCTCCATAACAGAAGTTGAATGTTCTCTAATAAAACTTGCATCTGGCAAAGCTCCAGTTAAGCATAGATTCCAATAGAGGTTATCAGGAGTGGGCAAGACAAGTCCCACATGATGTCAAAGAATCAAGCATCATAACACTGTAACAACTATAGGGGTATCTCACTTTTGTGTATTGTACGAAAATTATTTGCCAGAATTGTTCTGCGCAGACTTCAAGTCCTGGGAGATGAAGTCTACCTTGAATCACAGAGCGGCTTCCGACAGAACCAGTCTACCATTGATATGATATTCTCATTGCGACAAATGCAAGAAGAATGCAAGGAACAAAATCAACCACTGTTTATTGCCTTCATCGACCTCACAAAGGTATTTGATTTAATCAGTCGACAGGGTATGATCAAGGCACTAAAGAAGATTGGCTGCCCACCAACTCTTCTGTCCATTGTGGAATCGTTCCCCACAGGCATGAAGGGTATAATTAAGTTTATTTCATATATATAGTAATAAATATATATTTTATTATATAGTAACTTCATATGACTGCTTATACTGAACAAATAAACGTGAAGTGACTCAAAATATCTACCTCAAAACAACCTTACATACTAATTACATATATACGTAAAGCACATATTAACATGCATTAGTCGAATTCGGCATATGGTGTAAGTCCTATATATTGTATAGACAAATCAACACTTTGTATGTTATATGATAGAATTACACCGGCCGCCTTTACTTCCCAAAACATTTCATGGTATCTATTTTTACCTGGGTCGCCCAGGGAGACCAGGTTAATATTAAACATTCCAGTTCCTTCTGATGCGGATCAAACCTATGATTTGGGCAAGTGTCTATCCTCCGACAACCGATTGTTCTATGGGTGTAGCGTAATCTGTTCAACGCGCCTAAAGCGAGTACAAGGGTCCTTTCCTTTTTGTAGGTGTAAACATATAATATCAGTGCCTGAGAGACAATATGATAAGATATTGCCACATGCATCTGCATGTGGGTGCATAGAGCAATTATTAGCACACTCTTTGGCGTATGTGGCTTAGGGATAGTAAACGCAGTTTCACAATCCCACCATACTGGTTTCAATGTGAGTCGCAGCCGATTTGAGAGCATATAGCTTTTCATTGACTTGCACAATGCTATGAGCATCAGCTTTTCAAAAAGCTATGACAAATAACTGAAAATATAATGTCCTAGAATATTAAAAACAGGCAATTCATGCTGGGGCAGAATGTAACGTTCTGTAAATCACATAGGAGTCTTCGCTGGCTGTTTACGATTAGGACGGCACATGTATAGGAATGCCCCGAGGACTGTGATTTCGGTTTTTGACCCAACTCAACTTTCGACAGAACACAAGATAGAGTAAATACAACACACATTCATTTCTGTGCCTACAGATAAAAGATAAAGATAGTACCACGCTGAGGTATTTTTCTATGCCCCTTGCTTTAGGGTCTGAATACAAAGCAGCGCTGAGGCCAACTTTTTTATCTGCACCGGTGCGCATATCAAGAGTTTTGATGGTGATGAAATCCAATTGTCTGTGGATGAAATAAACAATATCATCATTTTCGTCATCATAAGCAACATACTGATCACCAAATGCCTTGCCAACTGGCATGGGCTATTTTTCATAATTCTCTAACAAAATATGCCATCTCCTCTAGTATATGAAATTAATTCACAAGGATTCCTAGCCACTTCATGGAGGGGTGTCTCGGTGGCAGTGCCACAATGTAGAACCATCCATCAAATCCTCCAATTATCGAATCTGTCTGTAACACGCTGTATCTTATCGGTTTTCGTTGCTTTCTCCAGACCGTCTCTTCTGTTTTGGATAATGACCTTCCACATTTTCATAATGTTGTAGTTTCCTTTTGGTTTACATATCCACTTTGCTTTGGATTACTTTTTCATTAATAAGACCAATATGACACACACTGAGAAAACCCGAGAAAAATATGGCTAGTCAAGTTGTCTGTGTCCCTGATTTATGAGTGTCATAAACACTTCCATAAGACGGCTCACCCCTTGTGTGTGTGTGTGTGTGTGTGTGTGTGTGTGTGTGTGTGTGTTTGTGTCATTTTTCAGTTGTAAGCTATAACACCTTTGAGCTGCACTCACTGTTCCTACGTCCACCCTGTACAGAATGTAGACGACTAATAATATCTATAGTCTATAGTGTTCAGCCATGATCCGGCATTGAAACCGAATTGAGCAATTCCATGTTCTCCTAGCACTTTACAATGACATATCCGAATTAGTTCTATCGAAAGGCAATGATGGACCGGCCTGGGTGTCAGTTTGCTTGATGGGCCTCATGTATCATGTGGGCCTCCTTAAACAGTAAGTCATGTTAATGGCTTTTTAATCCTGGCAACCCACATTTTCAGACAAAATCCTGTGAGGCGTCATTCATGCGTTAATCGTCATAATTAAACCCAGAAGCCAGAAACAATATTTTGCGTGATGTACAACCTGGTATATTTCACTGCATCTCGCCAGGTGCATACTGCAGAGTTATATATCGTATGAAGTGAATAAATGTATAGTAATTTAGATGGAACAAATTAAAACACACAGTCACAGGAATCAATAACAAACCCCCCCCCCCCCCCCCCCATATCCTTTATCCTTTACAGGACTTTTGTTGATTTGTTGGCAAGATTACGCCCAGTAGTTTGCCATTGCTCTCTGAGCGATCGGCTCACATAACCCCGTAAGTTACCAACGCGGCGAGAACCGCTACCGCTATTTTGGATTAATACGACCTGGCATGCAATAAATGTAATTCTGCAAGACCAAAGACAATGGCATGTATATGTGCAGCTGTCATCGTCGTTAGGCTGTATGCCCATTAAATGGCTGTGTTTAAACCGGCAGTTTGAGGTAGGTGTGGTGGAACGGCTTAACGCGCTTAAACTTTCTCTCGCAACGGCTGAGTGAGTAGATAGATTGTTCCACACACCAATCAGTTGGACTTACACGTTTTCTCCCCGTTCAGAAAGCAATGGCTGATTACTGAACTTAAAATAACCTAGTGTATGCCAAACAGCCTGTAGGGACTGGGTTTGATTGCAACGTCCTGCATAGGATATGCAGTTTTTAACTAAAAAAAACGCTGCTAGTGTATTGTCATGATACGATTAGATGTCCCACCAGCATGGGGAAGCATGCTAAAGGCCACTTCAGAGTACATTTGGAGAAAATCAGAAAGCAATGACATAAGAAAGATACCACGATAGTATAAACCCTTACCTTGGTTCACTTCTAGCCACCTAGAATCAGTATTTAAACTCTCCTCTCTCTCTCTCTCTCTCTCTCTCTCTCGTCTCCTCACTCTCTCTCTCTCTCTCAATCTCTCTCTCTCTCTCTCTCTCTCCTCTCTCTCTCTCTCTATATATATATATATATATAGATATATATATATATATATATATATATATATATTATATATATATAGGCATGTTAAATAACAGTAACTTATTTCAATTTTTCAAACATGAACATTAACAATGTATTGAACATTGATCCAAGAACAAAACAAAAAAAAAAAAAAAAAAAAAAAAAACAGCAACAACAACCCAAAAAGAAACCATTAGTAAAAAGTGTCCGATATCTGCTATGGGTCTGTTATGTGCTAGGAACATCACATATAGCAGGCCTCAGTGCACGGTGGAACATGTGTCCGTTCTTTCCCTCACTTAGTGTATGACGAAGGAAGAGTCGAACGAGCACTGAAGAGTGGGGTGATAAAAGAAACATTCAACGTAGATGTAAAGAACAGATTTGATGCATTGTCAGATATAGAAATATTATTTCAAGATGTCAGCGAGCAATGGGAAATATTAAAGAAATAAGTCAACCAAGCATCCCAAATATAAAGATGATGAGATGTAAGAATTGGATGACGGAAGACATCTTAATACTAATGAAAATAAGAAGAAATATCAATCAACCATGAAAATATTATAGATTCACATGAAAATTAGGAAACTATGCAGAGAGGCAATGGAAGCATGGCTTGAGGAAAATTGCACGGAAATTGGAAACCAACACAACACCCGAAATATCAAATTAATACACAAAAGAATTAATGACATCACTAACAAAAGAACACACACACGTCAACAGGTTAGGTAAAAACCAAAGATGGCAAAATCATAATAGAAAAAGATCACATTCTAAATATGTGTTCAGATTATGTGAAAAACCTTTAAGATGATATAAGAGAAGAACAGAATGATATTCGGAATAATAATACTGAATGACCATCAATTCTGAAGATGAAAGTTCAGAATGCTCTTTAACTTATGAAAACTGGCAAGCCCCCGGGTCCAGATAACATCACAACATAAATTATCAATACCTTATAAGAATATGGAATAGGCCAAGTCACCAGACTGCTGAACGCAATATATGATACGGGAGATATATCTCCTGAATTATGTAATTCTATACTTACTGAAATCCCGAAGATATTAGGAGCCTTGGAATGTGACCAACATCGAACAGTTAGTATAAAGAGTCACATTTAAGATGGACAGACAGAAAAGTCCTGCAAGTAACAAATACAAATCGTAAACTTATTAGAGAAATTAGACGATTCGAAGATTTAATTATGCGTTCTGTGCGTGTTTCTTAACATCAATCTGTTCAAATAAAGATGAACCTACGACAGGTCCAGCAAACCGGTAGGGAATTTATTTGTTCAAGTATTATTGCTCGAGAATTATGGAGGAAATTGACCCATGTCCGCAAAAAGGCAGATAATACACATCATATTCACACCAACCCTGTGGTACCAATCTCAAACCTGGACTTTATCCAAATTACACCTTCGCAAAATCAACACCTGCGAAATGAGATGCCTGAGGAGAGCTGCCAACTTAACAATCCGAGACCGAGTAAGAAATGTTATTATCAGACAGACTTTGGGATCAACACCTTGTGCCACATTTATTGAAAGACAGAAGATCAAGTGGTTTAGCTATGTCGTTAGAATGCAACACCAGCAACTACCATCACTGGCCTTACATCAAAGATCATCTTCGACGAGACCACGAGAAGGTTAAAAAAGAACATGGATTGACAACATCAAAGACATTGCACAGTCGCACGGAATGACACTATCCAGTGTCGACCACCGGGCGCTGGACGCAAATCATTCTTCCCCACAGTGCTTGACGACAAGTGAAAGATTATGATGATGATGATGATGATGATGATGATGATGATGATGATGATGATGATGATGATGATGATGATGATGATGATGATGATGATGATGATGATGATGATGATGATGATGATGAGACGTAGTCAGTCAAAATTTATTGGTCACGTTATGAGAAAAAAATTAATTTGAGAACTTGGTGACAACTGGCAAAATTGAGGGGAAGAGAATAATGGGAAGGCTGAGAAGTAAATACCTGGATGGCTTGGCCACATGGCCGAGACAGGAACAATAAGCAGATCTACCACTCTGGTGATCGAGTGAGATGGCAAAACTTGAGCGCCCGTGTTTATCGGCATAGCACATGGTGATGATGACTTAGCTTTAAAAAAAAAAGACATGCGAACATAGGAACTAATCACACGTCCCATTACAAGAACTGTCCAGTTATACACTTACTCAGAGAGTTCTTTGATATTATATGCCGTGTCTATCTGCACTTTATTCGACGGCAATGTCGCAGCTAAAATTAGGGGACCCTTGCCATCCTTTTTAAGGTCTGTTTTAAATTCGTGTTGCAATGCCTAAGACGATAACATACAGATGGATTGTTAGTGAGATGTTTAATAGGTTAGTTATCTGGCATGATACTGTCAAACGAACGTTGAATGAAATACTAAAAAGGGGGTTCTGATAGTTCAAAGTATAATGAGGTTGATCTATTGACGAACTAACTAACGATTCATATTCGTTAATATATAATGCTCTTGTTACAACTACTGTAATCCTTTCGGGCAATGAGTTGGTGTCTGTTGACAATGTCATACATTAATCCCTGGAGGAACCATTACTAACATATGCCTACTCATAGCCAGCCCGTATGCAGAATATGCTATTCTCACATCCTACTGAATCATTCAAGACGCGACATTCCAGTACCCGTCTTGTACACATTAATTCCTGAACTGAGAAAGGAGAAGGTGAGCTAAGTAGCTCAGTGGAGATGGTACTTCCATACGGTGTCAATAGGACATTCTCTACATGTAATATGGCGAATCATAACAGCATACGCTTAACCGCCATGACACATAGTGAATGAATGAAATCATATTGTCCAAGAGCAGCCACGAGACAATGTGTATATTTATTTCCCATCGACAGATTAATAATAATGTCTCTTACCAGAGAATATATCAAGTGTCTCCTAAGACTGGTATTGCAACTTCTCGACAGGAAACATTTGTACAGGATACTAAACAGCTCTGTATTAATCTCCAAATATGTGTAAGTAAATGTATAATAAAGGACCGCTTTAAACGTTTTGACGCGTTATGGGTACAAAATACAAGCTCCCTATATTGATATATCAATCGGCACTCGAAGGATGTCAATGTTTACAAACAAACATGTGCCTCGTTGGCATTCGACCACATGACAACCAAAACGTCAGACAAGCAGACTATTATATATCCTGATTTTAGCTCTTGCGTACCAAGTGATTACCCTCCCATCGTTTTCTGTTTTTCTACAAACGTGTTTTCCAGAGAGACTTGCGAAAGAAAAATAACAGGAATTTAATTGAAGAAGCCAAACTTAAAATGGGGCTATTTAAAACGGTTACGTGTGCCATTACAACAGTTTTAGTTGAAGCCAGTTCATTATTTCACCAAAGCGAACTATGTATATATTTTTCATCCATTCTTTCTTCACACACAAGGCATATCGTGTTAATAAAACATAGGCAGATTATAGTTAAAATACCTATATTTTCCAGTCATATTTAAGATCGGTGGGTATCCTAGTGACTAGACGCTCGATTACCGGCTCGCTTGTTGTAAGTTCAAATTGATATAGGGGAGAATTTTTTTTTTTAAACACATTTATCTGAGCTCCCAGTTCGATTAAGTTTAAAATGTCTATAGGGAATGCAACAAATAACTAAGAGTAGAGATAAGTAATTATTTGTTTGTCCTGTGCTGACGAAGGCTTTGGCCGCAACGTCCAATTTGTCTCTTGTAGTCGTGTTTTAGTAAAGCTCACAATCTACTTAATAATTTTTTTTGCACGCTGTGAACTTCTCCAGCATTTACCTCCTCTGTTCTTCTATGGGAGCTCAGGGTAGCGGGGTAGGAGTACCCCCTATGAAAGAAGAAGTAAGGTGCCTCCTTCCCTCCGCTAGCCTACGGGACACCATTGGGCAAGCTGGAGTACCCGTTTAGCCCCCCCCCCCCCCCCCAACAGGGTAACGTGAAGCCATGGGAGCAGGTGGTGGATTGGACTTGGGAGCAGCTGACAGATAGTTGTTGGTTATGATTTCAAGTCAGTGACGGTGGGCAGAGGATCTCTCTGTAGAGACAATGGCTACCGTCATCCAATCAGTATGGTCACTGCCAGGAAGGAAGAATGGTAGACTTCCCTCCTTATTGATTCCCGGGCAGAGGAGGCTCGTCAACCTTGGTTGGTATCTCTTCTAAGAGAGGGAACTCTAAATCTCAAACCTCCACTGCCTTGCTGGTATATCCATATGGGAAAGGCTTCGGGAGTAAACCCTGAGGACAAATCCGGAGATGGAGTCCCTAAGGCAGTTCCATGTTGTAAACAACATAGGTCTGGCAACTCCTGCGACGGCACCGATGCCAAATTGCATTGGCTACTGCCTTTCCCTTGGTCAACATCGGCGACGTGGAGAGGGGGAACTTGCTACTGGGCAACAGCAGGTTCTCCGATTTCCATTGCCCAGGCTTGTGTCCTGAAGAGGTCACTTCAGCACCGCATGAAGCGGTGACACAACACGGGAAGCAGCATTTGCCGGTTATAAGTCTTAATGCTCGATTGTCGTAGAGCAAGGCGCCAGGGGCTAGTTCGACGGTGGAAGAGATCATCGTATCTCACTAGACAGCTACCGCCCACCTAAGCTGGGCAGCCCCCAGTCAATAAGGTGTTGTCTCGCCACAGTTCATCTGCTCCTGAGGGTGTGTGGAGCTTAGGGGAAAAATCCTCACACATCGACCGCAATCTATACACCTATCAACAAGAAAAAAAAAAACAACAACCGGCCCTAAGGCTAGGAACATGCAACTAAGAACCATGACCCCTGGTATCTTAGAGGACCTAAACGAGATTGTGTATGCCCGCAAAACTTCAGTGATAAAGAACGAACTACTAAGACTGGGGATAGACATTCTCGCCCTGCAAGAGACCAGACTCCAAGAATCTGGAAGCATCAAGGATAGGGACTTCACTTTCTACTGGCTTGGTAAGCCGTGCGGAGAGACCAGGGATCATGGAGTTGGCTTCGTTGTCAGAAACAAGCTGCTTAATTCCATCATACCACCAGGTGATGGCACTGAAAGAATACTGAAGCTCCAACTCCAGACAGGCAGATCTAGTTAGTATTATAAACGTTTACGCCCCAACACTAACTGCAGCATCAGAATCTAAAGACAAGTTCTATGACGACCTTAGCAAAGAAGTCAGTGAAACACCAGAGAAACAACATCTTTTTATCCTGGGGGATTTCAATGCCAGGGTTGGCTCCGACCACAAATCTTGGCCTTCATGTCTAGAACAGTTTGGCGTTGGGAAGATCAATGACAATGGACAACGTCTCTTGGTACTCTGCAGCCACCATAATCTGTGCGTGACCAACTCCTTCTTTGACACGAAACCTCAACACAAGGTGTCATGGAGACACCCCAGATCAAAGAACTGGCACCAACTCTACTTGGTGCTCACTAAACGTAGCAATCTTCGCAATGTACGGCTGATTCGCAGCTATCATAGTGCTGACTGTGACACCGACCATTCACTCGTCTCCAGCAAGGTGAAGATAAAGCCCAAGAGAATCTACAGATTCAAATCCCGAAACAACCACATAATCAGAATCTACAGAAGCAGAACAGAAGGAAGACCATGCATTGACACCAGTGGCACCCAAAATAAAGAGAAGGTTAACAAATTCATGCAGGCTCTAGCGGATACTCTGCCTGGCCCCATAAACGGAAATTCCACTGAGAGATGGAGTCATTTTCGCGACACCATCTACAATACAGCACTATCAACATTTGGCACGAAATAAACTAAGTCAACCGACTGGTTTGAAGCACACTCTGAAGAGATACTCCCAGTACTAGAGATAAAGAGGCATGCATTCACCTTCAGAGAAAACATTGCAGGCATTGCGAACGGCCAGAAATAGAGTACAACAGATGGCAAGAAGATGTGCAGACAGGTACTGGCTACAGCTCTCTGCTCAATTTCAAACTTGTGCAGACACTGGAAATATAAAAGGAATGTACGAGGGCATCAAGCAAGCTGTCGGTCCATCAAACAATAAGATGACCCCATTACGATCAACTGAGGGGGTAATCATAAAAAGATCGAGCGAAACAAATGTATAGCTGGGTAGAACAATACACAGAGCTATACTCAGTGGATAACACTGCCAGTGAAGAAGCTCTGGAAGCCATCGATCAACAGTCCGCCATGCATGCCCTGGATAACGAACCATGCCTCACAGAAATCAGCGAAGCACTAGACTCTCTCAAATCCGGCAAGGCACCAGGAAAAGATAGTATTCCACGTGAAATTTTAAAATGTAGCAAAGAAACAATCATCCCAGAACTGTATGCAATATTTTAGCTATGCTGGAAAGAAAAATCAGTACCACAAGATATGAAAGACGCAAACATTGTTACCCTTTATAAAAACAAAGGCGACAGAAGCGACTGCAACAACTATCGCGGCATTTCCCTACTCAGCATTACAGGCAAGATTTTTGCCAGAGTAATCCTTAAAAGATTATACATTCTTGCTTGAAAAAATATACCCCGAATCGCAGTGCGGATTTAGACCCAACAGGTCCACCATCGATATGATTTTCTCACTCTGGCAGCTCCAAGAGAAGTGCAGAGAACAGAGGAAGCAATTATATATTGACTTCATCGACCTCACAAAGGCATTTGACCTCGTGAGCAGAAGCGGCCTTTTTAAGGTCCTTGAAAAGATGGGATATCCACCCACCCTTCTTAGTCTCGTGAAATCATTTCACGAAAATATGCAGGGGACCATTTTATTTGACGGCTCAACATCCCAGTCATTCAGCATCAGCAGTGGAGTAAAGCAGGGCTGCATGCTTGCACCTACACTCTTTGGTATCTTCTTCGCCGTTCTCCCAAGGCAGGCATTTGGGACTGCCACTGAAGGCATATACCTCCACACAAGATCTGATGGCAAACTTTTTAACCCATCAAGACTCAAGGCAAAGACCAAAATAAGATCAAGATGCGTAAGAGAACTACCTTTTGCAGATGATGCAGCACTGACTACTCATACAGCAGAAGATCTCCAACGGCTCATAGATCGTTTTGCAGCCGCCTGCAAAGACTTTGGGCTCGCCATTAGCCTAAATAAAACACAGGTGATGGAACAAGATGATGGTGCGCCTCCGTCAATCAAAATTTCTAATTACGAATTAAAGGTCGTCCGCGAGTTTGTGTATTTGGGGTCGACAATATCAGATAATCTTTCATTAGAGACAGAAATACACAGACGCATTGAAAAGGCAGCCACAACATTTTCCAGGCTATCTAAAAGAGTTTGGGAGAATAATAGACTAACAGAGCGTACAAAAGCTCAAGTATATAAAGCTTGTGTTGTTAGCACACTACTCTATTGGTCTGAATCCTGGACCTTGTACTCAAGACAGGAAAGGAAGTTGAATTCCTTCCATATGAGATGTCTGAGACGTATCCTGGGCATAACATGGAAAGACCACATAACAAACAAACAGGTGCTTGAAAGAGCAGATATTACCACAGTCCACACCCTCCTCAAGCAGAGACGCCTCCGGTGGCTGGGCCACGTATCTCGAATGGAGGATGAACGTATTCCCAAAGATCTCCTATACGGAGAACTAGCCACAGGAAAGAGGCGAACCGGAAGACCCCACATGCGATATAGCGATGTGTGTAAACAAGGTATGAAAACCCTTGGAATAGATTCAGACACGTGGGAAAGAGTTGCAACAGACAGATGCTCCTGGAGGAGAGATGTACGAAACGGACTGGTGCTCTTTGAGCGCAATCTGATTCAACAAACTGAGGATAGGAGGCACAGGCTTAAAACGCAGTCACTTACTGCGGGATTTGCCTCGTCTAACAGATGCGGAAACTGTGACAGGGATTGTCACTCTAGAATTGGACTATACAGTCACCAGCGGTGCTGCCAGGTACCTCCCAAGCGGCACAACTCTATAGTCCTTCAGGACTGAAAGAGGCCTACTATTGCTATGGCACTTCTTATTCTCCTCCTCCTCCTCTTCCTGCTCCTCCTCCTGCTCCTCCTCATATTCTTCTTCTTCTTCTTCTTCTTCTTCTTCTTCTTCTTCTTTTCCCGGCCTGTCCTTTCACTCTGGAGCATAAGCCCTCATCCAACACACTCAGTCTCTTTGTATATTTATTCATGATTGATTGGGAGTCTCTGTGGAGAAGTGGTCAAGCAGTTTGACTCGCGCTCCGAAGGTTGTTGGTTCGATTCCGGGATACGCCCTTAGTGAAAATGTTCGGAGACTCCTGTGGGTCATCGCTAGATCTATGGATTTCGAGCTTTGTGCGACGCTTTCCGCGCTGCGGAAAGAGACTGAGCCATATGGGATAAAAACCCGGCGCAATGAAGTCGACCTTGTCGACTTTTAATCGACTTTAAAAAAAAAATTCATGATTGATAGGAGTTTGCTGCTGAAGTTATGTACGGTATATGGTAGCCTATTTTACACCGACCCTCCGCATTAGCTTCTTACGACATACATGGTAGATTACTTAATTACTATTATTTGCTTTCTTTGTCGATCCCGGTAACATACGCGTGGCTATGCCTATAGTACTCTCTAGTTTCCCAGTTTACATGTCTATCCCCATAAAAAAAACTAGTCTGAAAGAAAGTGACCAGAATAAATACATCTGTTGGGGTATCATTCTTGAACTCTGGATGTGTCCATAAGAGGTAGGTTAAATGGTGTCAATGTCTTCTTCTCTCCACATCTCTCTTAGGGTATTAATAATATCGGCATCATCCATAGACAGACTATCTGCAGGAGATGCAGAACCAGCAAGATTATCAGCTATTTCATTTTCCTCAACTCCAGCATATCCTTAAACGAATATGAAGGTGAACATGAAGATCTCCATTGACACTGTAGTCTAAAAAAAAACAATATGGCAAAAACAATAAGAAATCTCTTGTGGTTATGCTGCTAATCAACAATAATGGTGACTGTGTCTCTTGTTTCACCTGGATGTTGGTCTCCTAAGACATTCCTAGGATTTCTTTGCCATCAGACGTAATGATGGCGATACCACGAATAGCCAGCAAGGCGCGTATGTTATTTTATTATGACATAAGCTCACAGATTGACCCAGCTTGACAAGGGCAACAGGAAATGTACAGCGAATGAATTATACATGGCGTAATATTCACCACATCACCTATACAGTGCCGTATGGATTATATAAACAAGGATAGTACTATATGTACAATACACACGAAGCATGTACAAGCGTCCTTTACTTTACTTTACATTACTTTAACTTACTTAGAGATTTATATTGGCGTAATCATACATACGCACTGTATTTCATTGTATATCATCGCCAGAGCTCAGTGTTGGATTGAAGGGATCTACTTCTCTAAACAACCACTTTGGTGCGTCGTAAAATGGTCGTTTTCTATGTCTGCGGTTTATAACGGTGTAGACATTAACATAATACACCACAGTTTGTTGACCGCATTGCTTTGGTTTTTTTAATGAAGTGGTATGGGTGCCGGTGGTTCAGAAAGCAATGGTAAACTACTGAAGCCAAACGTGTCCAGGAATCACAAACAGCTAAAAATGATGGGATTTACTGCTGCATCCTGTAAAGGATATGCACTTAACTTTCCTGTAACCAGTGTATGAAACTGTCTACATTGCAGTACAAGATAAGCTACCATACCTTCACAAGAAGTACAAAATTGCTTTTGTCAACGATTGGAGTCTTCTTAGGAGCAAGGTTGCCCCATTCTAAAGTTGCGCCATCTAACCTCAAGCGGCGAATATAATTGGCTACATTTATGGCAAAGGTATTCCGAGAAGTCGCGCTGCTAACTGCCTGAAAAAACGTATGGCTTTCATTGTCACATCCCACTGCTAGGAGAATCTTGAGCTGTGGATTCTTCTCCCTTAATCGCGCGAGCATTTCATAGCTGCGAAAAAAAACAACACGCGTATATATATATATATATATATATATATATATATATATATATATATATATATATATATATATATATATATATATATATATATATATATATATATATTCTTGATTGATACATTCTTGATCTTATTCTATGATTAGGTTACTCACTGAACCTGTTAATGTTTCTTTCCTGCTTTTGTAATAAAGCCATTGGAACGGGTTTCAAATGAACGACCCTAATATATATATATATATATATTAGGGTCGTTCATTTGAAACCCGTTCCAATGGCTTTATTACAAAAGCAGGAAAGAAACATTAACAGGTGTGGTAGAATTAAACAAAGCATTCATTTTGAATGAATTATGCACCATGGGTTGGTCAGAAGAAGTCGCCGTAGGCATTCAGGCAAACATCCCATTGCTTAGGTAGGCTGCGAATGCCGTCCGCAAAAAAAGGGGGATTGTGGTTACTCATTGAACCAAGTTTTTACCGCGTTTATTACGTCTGCATCTGTGTGAAATCGTTGCCAGTTGAGAACTTTTTTCTAGAGGTCCGAACAAATGAAAATAACATGGTGACAAATCATAGGACTATAGGCTGGATGTTGCAGAATTTCCTACTTCTTCCTTGCTAATGCCTCCTGCACTATCTTTGCGACATGCGGACGAGCATTATCCTGCAAAACAATCACACCGCGAGAAACATGCCGGGTCGTTTATTCTTGCTGGCTTTTTGCAGCTTGTATAGTGTTTGCATTTAGTTTGTAGAGTTGATGTTGACACCATGTTCTTTAAAGTCGACCAACAATAGCCCTTTATGGTAAAAAAAAAATGCGATCAGCAAAACCTTACCAGCGGAAACCTGTAACATGAATATTTTGGCTTTTGGTGATCCAGCATGCTCCGTTGCATGCTCGTTCTTTTGCTGCTCGGCTCAAAGTGGTGACACCATGATTTATCGCCTGCCACTATGCGGAAGAGAAATGCATCACCCTCCACTCTGTAATGCAGCAAGTGGTTCAAACAGCATCCATGCGTTCCTGTTTTTGGTGTTCGGTCAACCTCCGTGGTACCCACTATGAGCACACTTTCCGATATTGCAGTTTTTTAACGAACGACCTTTGAATTGTCCTGATTGACACATCAAATTCTTTCGCTAGCTAACGTATGCTTCGATAATGGTTCATTTGTACTACTGCATCAATTTTGGCGATGGTGTTTTTTCTCTGTTGCAACAATATGCGCGTGACCCAGCCGTCGAAGATCTGTGGTGAACTAACGTCCTTTCCGAAATATTCGTGTCCAGTCTGTCACTGTTGTCTTCGGCACACATTTGTTACCGTACGCTGCCTGCATTCTTCAATGGAATGTCCACTGGTGGACATCCTTCAAATGAAAGAAACTGAATCATCGCTCTTTGAGCTTCTTTGGGCGGATTTTGGATCAATCCAGCCATTTTCTGAACGGTCAGAAACAGAAACTATGCATCATGGGACGATAAGCACTTGCTCTGTTATTCATTGGTCAGTACTTATCAATCAATTACGCACGGTGCGGCACGAAGGGATTTCAAATGAATGCCCCATATATATATATATATATATATATATATATATATATATATATATATATATATATATATATATATATATATATATATATATATATATATATATATATTATATATATATATATAAGACGATGTATGTATGTATGCATGTAGGGATGTATTTGATGCGTTCGATAACGGTCCATCCGATTGAGATGACATTTTCTACATGTATTCTGTTCATTTCCGTGCAGCTATTTACTTACTAATGTACATTATCATTTATATATAGCGAGGGGACTTAACAAATGTTATTTCAAGGGTCATAACTTTTAATAGCATTGCTATATATTTTATATATATAGATTGTTGCATTGTTTTCAAAGATTTATAAACTCTTTGTTATTTACAGGCATATGAGTTATAATAAATAATGATATAATCTTTAAGGCATTTTGAAAGGTTTCATAAATATAATGCATCTATTTAAATAGTGAAAATTTTCTAACTCATCTTTTTATGTTTAAAGAAGTTATCTACAGTCATGTAGGTGATTAAAAACAGTTTTCATTAAAAATAATGGATGGTGTGTGGAAAGACATTCTTAAGTTATTTTTTTATTTTTGTTATATGAATTTAATGAGACGCTCCCCGCCAGGAGCTGGGCGAAGCCAAGCCGGGACAGATAGATAGACAGACAGACAGACAGATAGTCGGGGACGGGAGCTTATATGACTACTTATGTGAATTAAATGAGATGCTCCCCACCAGAGGCTGGGCGAAGCCGGGCTTGGTCAGACAGACAGACAGACAGACAGACAGACAGCAGACAGACAGACAGACAGACAGACAGACAGACAGACAGACAGACGGGAACGGGAGCTTGTATGACTACTTATATGAATTAAATGAGATGCTCCCCACCAGTGGCTGGGCGAAGCCGGGCCGGGTCAGACAGACAGACAGACAGACAGACAGACAGACAGACAGACGGGAACGGGAGCTTGTATGACTACTTATATGAATTAAATGAGATGCTCCCCACCAGTGGCTGGGCGAAGCCGGGCCGGGTCAGACAGACAGACAGACAGACAGACAGACAGACAGACAGACAGACAGACAGACAGATAGACAGACAGACAGACAGACAGACAGACAGACAGTCCGGAACGGGAGCTTGTATGACTACTTATATGAATTAAATTAGATGCTCCCCACCAGGAACTGGGTGAAGCTGGGCCGGGTCAGACAGACAGACAGACAGACAGACAGACAGACAGACAGAGAGACGGGAACGGGAGCTTGTATGACTACTTATATGAATTAAATGAGATGCTCCCCACCAGTGGCTGGGCGAAGCCGGGCCGGGCCAGACAGACAGACAGACAGACAGACAGTCGGGAACGGGAGCTTGTATGACTACTTATATGAATTAAATTAGATGCTCCCCACCAGGAACTGGGTGAAGCTGGACCGGGTCAGACAGACAGACAGACAGACAGACAGACAGACAGACAGACAGACAGACAGACAGATCCCCGCCCGGAACTGGGCGAAGCCGGGCCGGGTCAGCTAGAGCATATATATACACGTACGCACACATACATATATAGTTTGTATAGCGCAATGCCTATTTGCAGATGTGTATATTCGTGAGTAGAAATTTGTCCTTTCCATGACCTAGCCCAATACACGCACAGCTAAATTGTTGCAGGCCCATGGCAGGACACTACCATCTATGTTTATTTATCATACACGTGATGTAGTTTGACGTTGATGTCTGAACAATAAGTCAACATGGAAGCTCAGCAGACAGGTTTCAAAACTGAACCCGCTACCCCACCATCGGTGGACAAGACTTGTAGCAGTGAATGCTCTTATTCTTACGGCCATGGTGACCTTTTCATGACAATTTAATAAGATTCTTCGCTATTACACTTCGACTACGCTGAAGGCCAAGTAGGCGGTTCAACCCCTACACAGCCATTTCGTTGGACTTAAACATTGACTTCACGTACAGAAAGCAATGTCAAAAGACGGACTGTACAATAACCAATGGAATCCACGTGGTTTTGATTGCAATGCTCTGCAAAGAAATGCAACATTTTAAATGAGGATGCAAAATCACGCCGTTGCATACCGGTTGACTGTCAACGGAATCTAACGGAAATACCTCGTGTGTAATATTTAGTACATGCTTTAGTCATCCGATGTGACTATATGGTGTTTTTTTTTTATTAGGGGGGGGGGGGGCATTTATGTAAAACTGCATTACGTGTGATGTAAGTCATGGCTGGCTCGGTAGCGAGGTCGATAGGAAACTGCACTGGTCATGTCATGAGCAAGATCGAACGCGGGTTCGACTGTTGGGTTTGACTTGCCAAAGTGAGGGATACATTTCCTGGCCAACTATTCTTCCCCGCTCCCGG
>JACEFZ010022903.1:140000-305000 GCA_014155875.1 Cepaea nemoralis
CACATATCACAGTTAGTACATTCCTCGAATATCACTACACAACTTTCATCTCCATCTATCCGTCACAACCACTATCGTTCTATCGTTCTAGCGTTCTCTAGATCTCCACACGTCCGTCTCTATTCGCTGCCTCACACACACTGCCTCTCTCCTGGTTGACCTTCCCACATCACGTGGCTCTGTTCACGGGATTCTTGCCTGACCGTCCACTAGCCAAGCCGTGGCGTCTCTTACTGCCCTTTACCTCAGTCATGCTTACACTGACTCTCGCTTACATACCGGCACTTACATTCTTCCTTACACATGTCATATAAGACCATGACATTCTCCCCCCGCACAACCAATGTGGCACTTACTCTTGGAAATGTGACACATTCTGCTGTTGTTACTCTTGGTATATCTTTCTAACCTTGTCAGGGGATTATATGATCATAAGTATACGCTTGCGTCCCTTTTTGCTCTGATCTTTTCCGAGATTAACTTCAAACATTGTTCTCTCTTTTTCAGTATTGAGGTTTCTCTCAAGGTTTTGTCGTGGTCTGACAAATGTTCTGGTTGGGTCTACTTGTCATACCTCGTTATATTATTCAACCACCACTCCGTGACATTACATTCTGTTCATATTTCTCAATCGATTGTCTGTGCATTCTCATCTCATAGTTATTGTAGCTATGCTGGTTTAAGGATTCTCCATTGGTTTATGCCTCAAATAAGGCTACAACTTCCTCTTACAGCATTCTTAAATTTTCTCTCTATTCAGACGTGGTTCCCCTCGTCTCTATTTAATGCACACTACTCGATTCTTTATGAGCACGCTATGTCAATGTTGTGGTCATGGTTCGAATATAATTCATGTATGTCATAGTCCCCCTTACCTCATCTTATGTCGGACCGTGAGTTGTTTCCCTTTGTGAGCACACCTTGTTTACTGTTATGGAGAGTAGTTATCAATCTCTTTGGTTGGGATCACCCTATTGGTATATTCCTTCTGGTTACCATATTCTGATGTTAATTCTATATCACTATTGCTAAGCGTCATTCGTCGGGCTATCCAGCATACGCGAAGGCAAGTTTGGTAACATTCGCGCACTGGGATTGCCAGGCGTTGATTCTCAGCATTACAACTTATTCTATTCGCTATAATACTTACGCTCATATGTACATATCACATTATAACAATACAAAGTATTATAATAATAAAATTAGACATTGGATGTCATACAGTTAATACATATACAATAAAATAAACATCATTGATGCCTTTATGCACACATAGGATACCGTTCTTGTCCTGTGGAAGTTATGCACACGTAATTACATCACTCGTGTTCAATGTTCGTTTCCGTGCTGAAATGTTTGGCATGTCTTCTCTCGCATACGATTATTGACGTCTTCTGTATACCATGATATTGTCTTTCCTTCTGTATAGTGCTTAAGACTGTTCACCAAGTTTGGCCAATTTGTAAGTTCATTTTGTAAAATTGCTGGAATTCACACGTATAAAACACGAATTAATTAAAGTTCGGTGGCCTTAATTTTGAGTGTGGCCAAGATGCGTCTGTCTGTGACTGTCTTTGCCCTAGTTTGTAGGTTGGCCTCTGGTTCATTAAACTGATCATCAGAAATGAATGTCTGTACTTGTGAAGCTGTCGTCGTTGTTCGTCGATTTCCAAAAGGTAGATTCTGTAGATACTCGTTTGAAAACAAAGTCAATATGGGTATATCTTACTGTTTGATACCTGAAATCACATGTTGAGTCTTACTGTTTTGCCGGTGACACTTTCACGTTGAAGGACCTTTCATGCTGGTCTATTACAATGACGTGTGCTAGTATCATAGCGCTGGAGTCGTACAGCAGACAAGGCAACTCTGGAGTTACTGGATCTAAGGATATAAAGTGGGTTACGGTTAAAATTTTCCGAAGGGTGGGGATTTTCAATTTTCATGTTGAGATCATTTTGAGTGCTATCTCCAAACCTGCACTCGTACATGTGTGTATACATTCAATAGTTCAAACAATAATAATACACCATGTATAGTTTTGAAAGTAATCGTGCATGTTTGTATGCTTTTCTGCAATTTGTGTCTATTTTCCAAAATATGTAGGGTAATTTGTTGCTGATTTTTGTCAGTAATTCCACCGACTGATGATTTACATTGTTCAGCATCAGTATGTGTCTGAGTTGATTTGACATAGTGTTTAGCAGTGGTAACACCAAACTTTGGTTCAACAGTAATGATATAAGTGACAAAGTTTGCTGGTTTGTCATGAGTAATATCATCTGTGTTGCGTCGTGATAATGTGGAAATAAAACTGTCTGTGAAGACATTTGTTTTGTATTTACAATGAGCAGTGCAAGTATAACCATCCACTGTGTGCACTTGGTTATGTGTGTAGTTAACAGGGAGTACATGGAGTATAGTATATCACATGAATGATTTGTGATCTTCCCTCACTGTTGTAACTGTTTGTTTTCTGCACCTTTCTTATTGTGATGATACACACCAGTTTCTGTTTCTTCTTGTTGTAAGCTGGTATGGTGTGGTCCTTTGTTCTGTTCATCATGGTGTTGTATGATGAGTGGTGTAGTTAAGGCAATACTTGTTGTGGTGTTAACCTTTTTCTCTGTGTGAGTTTTGGACTCTGTGTAGTCTGTCACATTTAATACATTTCCAATTAATAAATCACAACATGGATTGTCTAATAAAGCACAAGTTACTCTGCCTGATAGGAAAGGTGATTTTATATTGGCCCATGCCATGGGATATTTCTCTACTGTCCCTGAAACAGTTTCTGCAATAGATGTACTCATCTAGGTAGTCTTTAGGATCAGCTAGGGTCTTCCGAAGACCGATAAGACAGGACCCTGTGTCGCGTACACATGTGCATACTGTGTCATTGATGTAACCTTCATGGAATGTTAGTTTTCCTAACGACAGTCTTGAGGTTTTGGGTTTGTTTATTTCCTCACATTCTTGTTGAGTATTGACCTCTTTACATAAGGAATGAGGTTGAGTGATGTTAACAACATTATTAAAATATGGTACAAAGTCTGATGGGTAAAACTCAGTTTGTTCTGACTTTGCAGTGTTTGGTCTTGTTTTCGTCTCTGTGATGTTTACTTTTGCTAAGTTCTTTGCTGAACTGTCTGTTGTAATGTTTATGGCTGCATTTGCTTTTGCTATCTGTATTCTTTTTACACCTTCACATTCAAAACGTCTATGGCCATAAGCAAGGCAAAAATGACATTTTGTTCTATATTTCCTTTGATTTACCTTCCCCAGTTTTTGTGCTATTATAGTATTTAGGTATTCTTGATAAGTGGGATTCTTATCGCATATTCCATTTTCTGTATGTGGAGTGCTACAATGTTTGCACAGTACTGGTTTTGTTTTCTGTGGTTTGTTTTGACAATCTGTGGCTGCAGATGCCGTTGATTTCACAGTACTTTTCTGTTGAGTGTTCTTAACCAGGTTTATACTTTGGTTGTAGTATTCGCGGCATTTTTCTAGTAAGTTTTTGATAGGTTCTGTTTTGTGTTCTTCTAAATATTTTCCGCATTCGGCTGGTAGTGTTGATTTTAGTTTTTCTATAAGCAAGAAATTTATTACTCCTTGATTGTTCGTCTGAATGTTTAATTACCAATAGTTAGTTTTGCTGAAAGCTGCTTCTAATTCCCTTACTATACTGGGTGAATGACTTGTCTGTGGCTGGTTTCACATTTTGTACTTTCTACTTTTATAGTCTCGAAAGAGGTTAGATAGTGTTTTAATATGTGTGTTTTGTAATATTCATAGTCTTCCTTACGTATATCTGGTATGATCTTCTGTACTTGTTTTCCATCTATTGGTACGTATCTACTATACCATACATACCAGCGAGTTTTTGGAATTTTATAGTCTTGCATTTTCTTCTCAAATTCTTGTGTCCAATCACGTATTAGGTTATGTTGTCTGTTACAATTTTCTGTGTCTCGTGCATATGTACGTTTGAAAAAATCGCTCAACTTTCTGTAATGTTTTGTGCCCCAATGATCTGATAGTTCTTGAATTGGTTCATCATCTGAACTGGCTTCACTACTGTACATTTTCTGTTACTTGATATTTAACTCTACTAATGATGATATTTATCCAAGCAAATCAGAGAATGCAGATTTGGGTAATTAGCAATCAAAATTAATCAACTTATCTTTCTCTGCTGACTACTCGAACGCTTGATGTACAGGAACGTGATTCTCGTGTTGGTTACCGCTGACCTGGTCTGGTTACGTCGGTCGCTTTGTAGAATTGAAATCTGCTGTGGAAAGAAATGATGTTATTTTCGTTCTGACTCTATTAACACATCTTTACTTTACAATTTCTAATATATATTATGGAATAGGTCTTCTTCTTCTTCTTCTTTACAAAAGTAGCGTTCTTTTGTGCGTTCTACATGAGCATGTGGTTCATGTGTACTTCTGACACCATTATACCTGTCAGAGTCCTACTTAGTAGCTCTGTCTAGCTCGCTGGACTTTGACAGGCAAATTACAACATCTACAACACATCTACTAAGAACACATGAATGCAATCGGAAACTGGCAGGAGCTATCTCCTGAACAATCATTTATTACAATATATATTACAGGCTGACACCATAGTCGCACTTCACGCTCAAACAATCGTTCACCACTAACAGCCACGCGCTAGCTCACAATGGCGATCTTTACACTGTCGCCCGCATGATCATTCACAATCACAACTTCACATCATCCCGCACATATCACAGTTAGTACATTCCTCGAATATCACTACACAACTTTCATCTCCATCTATCCGTCACAACCACTATCGTTCTATCGTTCTAGCGTTCTCTAGATCTCCACACGTCCGTCTCTATTCGCTGCCTCACACACACTGCCTCTCTCCTGGTTGACCTTCCCACATCACGTGGCTCTGTTCACGGGATTCTTGCCTTACCGTCCACTAGCCAAGCCGTGGCGTCTCTTACTGCCCTTTACCTCAGTCATGCTTACACTGACTCTCGCTTACATACCGGCACTTACATTCTTCCTTACACATGTCATATAAGACCATGACACATATTTCATATGGTTAAGAGCATTCTGAACGTATATCTGAAGAATTGATGATCCTTCATTATTACTCCGAATATCTGTCGAGGAATTCTTGGGGTTGTTGATCGACGAAAGACTTCGCGCCATTCGTCTACAGGCAGCCGCCATTCTTTGATGTTGGGGACAGACTGTCCTGATGAGAGTCGGCAAGATCTTTTGTTGTGGGGGAAAGAATTCCCCAGATCAAAGCGGGACAGCCGGCCGGTTGTTTACATCAAGTCGGAAAAAGGAGAAAATAAAAAGTTTCTCGACGCCTAGTGTCTAGGTAGATTTGTGACGTCATTCAGACACATTTAAAACAGTCTGGACAAACACCTTTGGCGGGAGTCGACCAAATGTTGTGAGGCAACAAGGACGTGTTTGATGTTCCTGTTCTGATTATGGAAAGAGACCACAGTGTCTTATGTTGATTTGCATCGGCTGACATTTGTCCATTGTGTGATTTAGTGGTGTCGATTTCAGACAGAAATAAAAATATATGGTATTTAACTAAATAGACCCAAATTAGATGTTTCTTAGGTGTAGAGCGTAGTAATGTGCGTTGTGAGAACTTATTATAGGGGCGTCGGCAGCAGTAGGCTATCGCGTTGCCTAAACTAGCTAGTGTGATAGATCAATTAACTCAGTGAGTTAAGAACAAGGTAGAGGGATAAGGGAAACGTCAAATGGTAGGATCTTCCAGTAGTGTATCTACTGGGTATCTGCGCTTTTCCTTTAGTCTTTCCTTGTCTTACCATGACTCAGACCGATGTGATGAGCTCCTCTGCCTTATGACAGAGTTTATTGTCTGTTAAGTATCTGAGTGCGGCCGTCGGCCTACACTCACCTAATGAAGGTCTGAATCGGGTTTCTCTCACAGGGTGTTCTCTCTTCAACAGGTTCCACTATGTTTTCCAAAAAAAGCTAGCAGTCAAGTCATAGAAGAAGATTATGCCTAGATCATTGAAGGCAGGTTTTACTCAGCGGCCTTTGCACTGGGCCCATAACCCAGAGGGTCTGCAAGAAACTGGTCTCTGCTGAGCAGAAACCGACAATCATTTAATAGTGTTTCCTCCGTGGTGGTTCTCATCATATTAGTGTGAAGATACTTACAATATCACCAGTAACAGGGACAATAGTATTTATATAGAGAAATTAACAATTAACATTGCGTTTTCCAAATGGTGAATTCCTGTGAGAAATTAACAATTAACATTGTGTGTTCCAAATGGTGAATGCCTGTGAGAAATTAACAATTAACATTTTGTTTCAAAGTGACAGTAAACATTTATTTTACTGTACAAGGGTTATCAGATCACAGAACCTTTAGTGACATATTAGTTACACTGTGTGTGTCGGATTCATGATCAGTATTGGACTACTTCCACCATTGTTGACCTGGTATCCGGACTATCCAAGAGCCACTGGAGGAAGTCGACACCTGGCCTGAGAGACGCATCATTTGATGAGGTCCTTCTGTACTTGATCTATGGTGCTGTTGTGTGGCCGGTACTGTGATGAAAGCAGACTTTGATCCTGAGCTGTTCGGTCTGATTCTGCAAACACCCTAGATTATACGACAGGCATTCTACACACACACACTTTGCCTTTTCTTTAATAAATTAATTTGTCATTTTGTTAGAGTTGTGTCACTAGCTAGAGTTGTGTAGTATGTTTTGGAAAAGAATGAGAGGGGGCATGTTCCAGTGGTAAGAAGAAGAAGAAGAAGAAGAAGAAGAAGAGAGAGAGAGAGAGAGAGAGACGAGAGAGAGAGAGAGAGAGGAGAGGGAGAGAGAGAGAGAGAGGGAGAGAGAGAGATCCAAAGACTGATGGGGTTTTGTGGACAGAGATCCAAGAGATCCTCAAGATAATGATATGGAGTTAAAAGAATGTGGGTGTTGATTCCCCTCACCCCAGGGACGACAATTATTACGACAATATCATAATGTTCTTCTATTGTGTTCTTTTTCAATTTCTATACAATTATTCTCAAGCCATGCTTCTTTTGCTTCATTACATCTTTTTCTGACTTTCCTGTGAATCTCTTTATAGTTGTCGGGATTATTTTTGTTGTGTCTTTTTGTTTCCAGTAGTCTTAAAATTTCTTCTGTCATCCATTTCATACCACCCAATGTCTTCAATTTTGGGATTGTTGTTTCTGCAGCTAAATTGATTGAATTCTTCAACATTTCCCATTGATCATCTCTATCATGAAATAAGATCTCTAGATCAGACAATACATTAGATATGTTCTTTACTTCTATGTTCACATTGTCTTGTATTTCCTAGTCATTTTTTTTACACACACAGATCATATTTTGTGGTTCCTGATGTATAGTTGACTTTCTCTAACTTTACCTTTAATCAGTATGTGATCACTGTAACAGTCTGCATTTGAAACTGTTTTGCAACTGTTAACGCATTTCGAAACCTTTTGTTAATCAGGATGTAATCAATCTGGTTTCTAATCCTGCTGTCAGGAGTTCTCTATGTCCATAATCTTCTGTGATGTTGCTCATGCTCTTTTGCCCATACTACACGTCTGTATCATCTCTCGTGTCGTTCTCCCAAACCATTTTTACCTACTTTGCATTCATCACCAATATTTCCTAATTTCGCATTCAAGTCACCCATTATGATGTTTATTTCTGAATTGTTAAATCTCTTCAAGCATCCTCCGTGTCGTTATAAAATTCCTCTACACTATTTTCAATGCTTTTTTTTTTTTTAATAATTGTACTACTAAAGTGAAAAGTTACTTGAATGTCCTTTGTATGCCGTCGCAATCAATCCCAGCATTAACTGGCTGTTTGGTATTTACAAGGCAAAGTTGGTTCAGCAGATTGCCATTTCTTTCTGAATGGCAGGCGCCTCATTCTATCGAAATCAGGGCATTGCGATCTGCTTCCACATCGACTGCAGCTGATTTCGAACCTCCGACTCGGTATGTCGGGAACTTTTGAAAATACGCGTCTCACAGTCCGCTAAGCTCCTGTAGCGGTTGATTATAATTGTAACATTAACAACATACATGCTTTAGTATAAACAAAACCCATTCAAGGTACACACAGAAGGTGTGAGACCGACAGCTAAATATGAAGACAATTATAAGACAAACAATTTCGACAGACAGACAGACAGACAGACAGACAGACAGACAGACAGAGAGACAGACAGACAGACGGACAGACGGACAGACGGACAGACGGACGGACAGACAGACAGACAGACAGACAGACAGACAGACAGACAGACAGACAGACAGACAGACAGACAGACAGACAGACAGACAGACAGACAAAGAAGATTATGTCATGACTGATACATGACTTTACACTATTGTTCCTACCAGTTTCAACTACAGGCGCCGCTGGAAACATCCCAAATGCCACTGGGTCTATCCTAAGATATAGACATTATAAGTCAGATGTTACAATAAAAATGGCTTAGTATGCGAGTCCATATATTATCCATTGCCTTATATTTCTAAGCAAGCATCTCTTTGCACGCTAGACTGCCGGTTGGTGGCCATGCATACTACACATAGATCCCCAGGCGATTAGCTCTAATAAGAATGACTTTGAGACAAACTTCTGATCTTTGCCCTAGATGCAGCACGATCAGCGGCGACTTGCTCCCAAGGTGCAACATCAATGCCTGTATCAATCATGTCTTGATTACACACATCTTTGTATCGTAGTAGAGGCCGACCACGAGATTTTTGTTGTTGTTGTAAAGTTGCATATCCGAGGTTTACATTCAGTAATTTGCCATTGCTTTCTGAACCACCGGCTCCCATACCAACATGTTAACCAGCGAGGCACGGTCTGCTGCCAAATCGGTAACGGCTGTGTTTCAAACGCGGGTTAGCGGCATTACAAATCGCATCCTCGTCGCCATCTTCACGGAGACGGCGAGATCTTTTACCCATCCGTAATTCGCCAAATAAGATGTCCTTTGGTCGTGATATATCCTCTTAATATGTTCTATCCATCAAAGTCTACAAAGACTAAGCATAGAAAAAAACCGTCACACAACCTGATCTAGCCGATACTTCAGTATTTGTGATTTTGTCTTGCCACTTAATACCAAGCATTCTTCGCAGAAACCGTACATGCAAGCTGTTTAAACGCTTCCCTAGGTGTGAGAAAGTAGACCAGGCTTCACTGCAGTAAAAAAAAGAGTATTAAGGACACAGGCTTCATAACCAAAGACTTTGCTTTGGCAGTAAGCTTCGTGTTCTTCCAGGCTGTTATTGTGAGCCTGTTCATTGTTGTTGCTGAGTTACTAATCCTGCTGTTCATTTCCAGATCTAGGGATAATTTGCTATTTACCTATAGAAATGTAAAATGATCAGCTATCTCAATTTTGGTGTTTTCAATAAAGATGTATGGTGCCCCATGTGTACATTGTGACATAATCTGTGTCTTCTATTTGCTTAATGGTAAACTAAATTCAGAACAAACATTGGAGGATGCAGGTAGTTTTTGTTTTTTTTTTGCATATCCTTTACCGGACATCGCTGTCAACATCAGCATCTTTCAGCTGTATGTTGATTTCTTGGCAAGATTACGCTCAGTAGTTTGCCATTGCTTTCTGAGCGGCCGGCTCAGTTATCCCGCAAGTCACCAGCGGGGATCGAACCGCTCCCAGCTCTCGCCCTGCTACGAGACTCTGCGTGATAAAAGGGATTACGGAGAAAGTGTTGTAACCCCTCGGCCAGAGAGATCAGCTATGCAGATAGTAGAGATTGTTATTATTCCACAGTGTGAATCGTAATTATAGCATCATCTGCAAAAAGCAACTCCTTGATCAACACTCTCAAAACTTTTGTCTTTGCTTTCAAACTCTGAGCATTGTAGAGGCTGCCATCTAAGCCTGATTGAATATATATACTCCATTCCTGATCACGAAAGGCATATTTGAGCAGAAGTGAAAAGTATATTCCAAAGAGGGTGTGAGCAGGTACACAATCTTGCTTAACTCCACTCTTGATTTTTTTTTTTTTAAATGTGAAGTTGTACCCATTCCATTGGCACCTTGCCGTCTTGACAGACGATAGTTTGTGCTTTAAAAAGGCATAATAACTTTTAACTATGGCGGTAGCGAGTGTGACTGATAAGGCCAATTTGCGCTGTAAATGTCCGTTCACAGTGGGTGCATGTGAACACGTGGTCATTTCCACCATCATGCACCATCTTACGTCTCAAACGCTTGGTGTGTGACTTTTCTGCAATAATTTTCTCCTTTGACTTTATTCCATTTCTGATATTTGCCCTCCATGCAACACGTTCAGCGGCGACTTGCTCCCAATGTGCATTATCAATGCCTGTATCAATCATGTCCCGCTTACACACATCTTTGTATCGTAGTAGAGGCCGACCCTGACATCTCTTACCCATCTGTAATTCACCAAAAAAGATATCCTTTGGTATTCTACCATCATCCATCCTCCTAAGATGTCCTATCCATCTAAGTCTACGAAGACTGAGCATGGAATAAACTGTCACACAACCTGATCTTTCCAATACTTCAGTATTTGTGATTTTGTCTTGCCACTTAATACCAAGAATTCTTCGCAGACACCGCATATGAAAGCTGTTTAAATTGTTCTCTTGGTGTGAGTAAGTTGTCCAGGTTTCACTGCCATAGAGAAGAGTACTAAGGACACAGGCTTGATAGACAAGGACTTTTGTTTTGGCAGTAAGCTTCCTGTTCTCCCAGACTCTTTTTCTTAACCTGTTCATTGTTGTTGCTGCCTTACCAATCCGGATGTTGATTTCCTGATCTAGGGATAATTTGCTATTTACCACTGATCCTAGATATGTAAAATGGTCTACTATCTCTAGTTCGGCGTCGTCAATAAGGATTGATGGTACCTCATGTGCACCTTGTGACATAATCTGTGTCTTCTTTTTGCTAATTGTTAAACCAAATTCAGAACAAGCATTGGAGAATGCAGATAGTAGACATTGCAATTCTTCCTCAGAGTGGGTCGTAACTGCAGCATCATCTGCAAAAAGCAACTCTCTGATCAGTACCCTCCTAATTTTGGTCTTAGCCTTCAATCTCTGAGCATTGTAGAGGCCGCCATCTGAGCGTGAGTGAATGTATATACCACCATCCTGATCACGAAATGCATATTTCAGTAGAAGTGAAAAGTATATTCCAAAGAGGGTGGGAGCTAGTACACAACCTTGCTTAAATCCACTCTTGATTTCAAACTCTTCAGAAGTTGCACCATCAAACTTGATTATACCCTTCATGCCTGTGTGGAACGATTCCACAATGGACAGAAGAGTTGGTGGGCAGCCAATCTTCTTTAGTGCCTTGAACAGACCCTCACGACTGACCAAATCAAATGCCTTTGTGAGGTCGATGAAGGCAATAAACAGTGGTTGATTCTGTTCACGGCATTTTTCTTGCATTTGTCGCAATGAGAATATCATATCAGTGGTAGACCGGTTCTGTCGAAAGCCACACTGTGATTCGGGGTAGACTTGATCTCCTAGGACTTGAAGTCTGCGCAGAACAATTCTGGCAAATACTTTTCCAACAATACACAGAAGTGAGATACCCCTATAGTTGTTGCAGTCGCTCCGATCGCCCTTGTTCTTGTACAGTGTTATGATGCTTGAATCTTTGAAATCCTGTGGGACTTGTCCTTCACGCCAGCATAGCTCTATTAGCTGGTGGATCTGTATAGTGAGTGTGTCTTGCCCACTCCTGATAACCTCTATTGGAATCCCATCCTTACCTGGAGCCTTGCCAGATGCAAGTTCATTTATAGCACACTTAACTTCTGTTATGGTGGGAAGTGTGTCCAGGTGGTCAAGAGTTGGTAGAGCCTCTATGGCGTTGAGGGCATCATCCGCTAGTTTGGTCTCACTTGAGTAAAGCTCCAAATAGTGCTCTACCCATCTGTCCATCTGCTGTTTCTTATCAGTGATGACTTCTCCAGTCAAGGTTTTCAATGGTGCACTTCTTTTGATCACTGGACCACAGGCTTTCTTTATTCCTTCATACATGCTTCTTATGTCTCCCTTATCACTTGCGATTTGAATGGACTCACATAACTTGATCCAATAATCATTTGCACACTGCCTGGCAGCCTTTTGCACATCCTTCCTAGCTTGCCTTAGCTCACTCAGAGTGTTACGCGTTGGTCTTTCCTTGTTTCTTAAGAGAGCTTTCTTCTTTTTATCAATCAGGGGCTGCAGAGTCTCGCTGTTGGCCGCAAACCAGTCCTGCCTCTTATGATCCACAGTGCCGTAAACCCCTACGGCAGTTTTATAAAGAGTTTCCTTAATTTGACCCCACTTTTCATTTACTGTACAATTTTCTGGTGTATCAGTGAAAGCATCTTCAAGTTGCTGTTGAAACTGAAAGCACTTTTCAGGATCATGAGTATTAATAATATTAATCCTGGGGCTAGATTTGTGTTTAGCTGTGTAGATTCTCTTTGGTCTCAGTCTAACCCTTGCAACAACCAAAGAATGATCCGTATCACAGTCAGCACTGTGGTAACTACGAGTCAATGATATATGGTTCAGATGTTGTCTCCGTGTGATGATGAAGTCCAGCTGGTGCCAATGGCCGGATCTTGGATGTTTCCATGTGACCTTATGCATCTCTTTTGTTTTAAAAAAAGAGTTTGTAATACATAGGTCATTACTGGTGCAATGCTCCAGCAGCCTTTGCCCATTTTCATTCATGCGACCGATGTTGTATTTTCCAAGGCACACTGGCCATGAACTTGAGTCCTTGCCCACACGAGCATTGAAATCACCGAGCATATAAATGTAGTCAGATTTTGGAACTGCCTTGATCACGGAGTCTAACTCCTCATAGAACAAATCCTTCACATCATCAGAGGAATCGAGTGTCGGTGCATATGCAGTAATAATGGTGGCAAACCCAAAAGAGGTTGCCAAGCGCAGGGATAATAGTCTTTCATTTCCTCCTGCTGGAATTTCAATCATTCCCAGTAGCGAATTCTTCACTGCAAAGCCCACACCGTGTTGCCTTTTTTCTGCCTGCCCTCTACCCTTCCAGAAAAAGGTGTAGTTGTTTTCCCTGAGTGACCCTTCCTCAGCGAGGCGAGTCTCCTGCAGGCCAGCAATATCAATGTTAAGACGATTGAGTTCGGCATCAATCACAGCCGTTTTTCTCACATCGTCAATATTGGTCAAGTCAGTGGAAAATCCTGGACACATGGTTCTCACGTTCCAGGTTGCAAGCCGTAGCTTGAGGTTTCTATTTTTATTTTTGTTTGAACCTGGTGCATTGGTTTTACAGCCTGCGATTCAGATTTTGTCCTAGCCCCAAGCACCCATTGAAGCAGGCAGGCTGTGGCGGATCAGCACCCAATTGGCTGGGGGCTGCCCAGCTTGAGGCGGGCGGTAGCTGATCAGTGACACCTATAGGTGTCTCCCACCGTCAGAGGCAACGCGTGGCGCCCCATGTCTACGCCAACTGACAAGGACTTATAACCCGTAACAGTTGCCTCTCGCTTTGATTCCGAGACCAGTTAAGACCAGGGATGGAGTTATTGCCTCTCCATAGCACAAAGCCTGGGCTAAAATATAGAGATCATGTGTTGCCCATGCAGCATGATCCCTCTCTCGGCCCGCCTAGTTCACTCCAGAGGAAAGGTAACACCCCTACATCTGGAACAAGACAAGCTGCAGAAGCTGCCGGATCAGCAAAGCAATGCTCTAACTGTCCGCCTGTCGGAGCTTCGATCCTAGACCAGTCGCCAACCAAGGCTTAGGGCCTGGTCTGCCCTACCATGACAATTTTGTCTTTAGCTTGCATTTCCTCGCACCAGGGTAAGGCTTGTACCCTCCCAATTGCGCTCTTCCGCCCGAAGCCGTTGGCACAATGTGGGGTGTCGGGTATGGTAAGCGTCGCCCAACGTTCGGCGCTAACAGAGACCAGGTAGTACCGTCTACTGTTATACGGTAGCTCAGTCATATCTGACTAAGACCTGACTGAAAGTTGTACCATCTAACTTGATTATACCCTTCATGCCTTTGTAGAACGATTCCACAATGGACAGAATAGTTGGCGGGCAGTCGATCTTCTTTAGTGCCTTGGACAGACCCTTATGACTTACCAAACCAAATTCCTTTGTGAGATGATGAAGGTAATAAACAGTGGTTGAGTCTGTTCACGGTCTTTTCTTTCATTTGTCGCAATGAGAATAGCACATCAATGGTAGACCGGCTCCATCGAAAGCCACACTGTTATTAGGGGTAGACGTGATCTCCCAGGACTTGAATTCTGCTTAGAACAATTCTGACACATATTTTCCCAATGATACACAGTAGTGATATATCCCTATAGGTGTCACAGTTACTCTGATACCCCTTGTTCTTGTACACTGTTATGATACTTCAATCTTTGAAATAGTGCGGAACATGTCCTTCTCGCTAGCATAGCTCTATATTTTGGTGGATCTGTAGAGTGAGTGCGTCTTGCCTTGTCCTAGAATCCCATTCTTACTGGGAACCTTGCCAGATGCAAGTTCATTTATAGCACACTTAACTTCAGTTACGGTGGGAAATGTGTCCATGTGGACAAGAGTTTGCAGGGACTCTATAGAGTTGAAGGCATCATCCGCTAGTTTGGTCTTACTTGATTAAAGTTCTAAATAGTGCTCTACCCATCTATCCAACTGCTGTTTCGTATCAGTGATGATTTCTCCAGTCAAGTTTTCCAGTGGTGCACTTCCTTTAATTAGTGGCCGCATAGCTTCTTTATTCCCTACCACATGCTTTTTTAATGTAGTCGCAAAGCACGATCCAATAGTTATTTGCACACTGCATGACAGCTTTTTGCACATCCTTCCTAGCTTCTTTCAGCTCACTGAGAGTGTTTCGCGTTATTCTTCCCATGTTTCTTAAGAGAGCTATCATATTTTTATCAATCGAGCGTTGCAGTGTCCGGCAGTTTGCTGTAAACCAGCCCTGCCTCTTATGACCCACAGTGCCATGAAATCCTACCGCTATTTTATAAGTTTCCTTAATTATACCCAACTTTGTACTTACTTTACAATTTTCTATTGTATCAGTGAACGGGTCTTCATGGGTGTTAATCCTGAGGCTTTGATTTGTGTTTAGCTGTGTTGATTCTTTTTGGTCTCAGACTAACCCTTGCAGCAACAAAATAATGATCAGTATCACAATGTGTGATTCAAATATTGTCTCCGTGTGATGATAAAGTCGAGCTGATGTCAATGGCCGGGTCTTGGGTGTTTCCATGTGACCTCATAGCGTTCTTCTGTTTAAAAAAAAAAAAGAAGTGAGTAATACCAAGGTCGTTTCTGGTGCAATGCTCCAGCAGCCTTTGCCCATTGTAATTCACGCGTCTTATGTTGTATGTTCCAAGGCACACTGGCCATGGCCTCGAGTCATTGCCCACACTAGCATTAAAGTCACCGAGCATATACATGTAGTAATCATTAAAGTCACCGAGCATATACATGTAGTAATTATTTGGTACCGCGTTGATCACAATGTCTAACTCCTCATATAATGAATCCTTCACATCATCGGAGGAAGTGAGTGTCGGTGCATATGCAATGATAACCTTGGCAGAACCACAATGGGTTACCGAAAGCAAAGATACTAATCTTTTATTTCCGCCAGCTGGAATTTCAGTTATTCCCAGTAGTGAATTCTTCACCGCAAAGCCCACTCCGTGTTTTCTTTTTGCTTCAACTCCTCTGCTCTTCCAAAAAAAATGTGTAATAGTTTTCTCTGACTGACTCTTCCTCGGCGAGGCGGTCTCCTGCAGGCCAGCAATAATGAAAACAAATAAAACATAAAACAAATGAGTTCGGCGTCAATAACAGCCGTTTTTCTCACATCGTCAATAATCATCATATAAGTGGAACATTTACGACACACGGTTCATATGTGCTAGGTTGCAAGCCGTGGCTTGAGGTTCCTAAATTTTGTTTTTTTAATTGCCTGGTGCATTGGTTTTACAGCCTGCGATTCAGATGTTGTCCTTACCTCAAGCACCCATTGAAGCAGGCAGGCAGAGGCGGATAAGTACCTCATTGGCCGAGGCTGCCCAGATTTAGGCGGGCGGTAGCTGATCAATGACACCTTTAGGTGTCTCCCATCGACAGAGGCAACCCGTGGCGCTCTATGTCTACGCGAATTGACAAGGACTTATAACTGGCAACTGCTACCTCTCGCTTTGAGATTCCGAGACCGGTTAAGATCACGGATGGAGTATCGGGTTTGTTGCTTCTACTGTCATACAGTTGCTCAGTCATGTCTGACTAAGACCTGACTAAAAGTGTCACAAGTAAGACATTATAAAACAACAACAACATCAACACACACATACACAAACACACTATACACACATTCTAATACAAGTGCGAGAGAGACACTAATCATTATCAGGTTTTGTGGGTTGTTAATGGACAAGATGTCGACTCTGTGGCGAAAGATTTTCGAACGTAATCTGTAATCCCGCCAACCACGTTCGAAACGCAGCTGTCGGCGATTGGAACAGATCACCTGGCCAATGGTATGAGTGCCGGTCGTTCAGAAAGAATGGCAAACTATAGGATACTTAACGTAAATTTGCAAATAGATCATCCCCCCCCCCCCCTCCCGGCCAAAAAAAAAATAAATTATTGGGGTTTTCTGCGATATCCTGTAAAAGATATGCAACTAATTTATCAATGGACAAAGTAAAGGAGCTTTTAACACTCCTGAAGGATCATCGATCATACGGCTGTGTATTTACATTCTATAGGGCAACAGCCTCTCGGTGGATCATGTGGTAAGTATCATATCGGCCGCCTTTACTTCTCAAGACATTTTATGTCCATTATACTGGGTTAACCTAATTTAAACAATTCGCAAGAGTGTAACTTCGAACACGTGAACACAGGGACGACAGGAAAGTGTCTAGCCAATATACAAGCGCGTTAGCTCCCGACTTATAATATACAACAAAACAAATTGTAGAAACCACACACGCGCGCGCGCACACGCACACACACACACGCACACATGCGCGCGCTCGTATTTGCACATTATATGTCAATATGTGTGAGCAATAATCGTCATTGTCGGAGGATTTGCAATCCTCACAGATGTGATGCCGGGGTCAGCTGAGAAGGCTTTTGAAAGTGATGATATTGATGATGACGATTCTATCCATCCATCATGTGTCATGCCGGCAAGCGTGGGCGGTCATGACTCGCAATTTCACACGATCATCAGAGTCGTGGATCAGCTCAGTGTTACTGACGCGACGATGCCAAGCCATCCAGGTATTTACTTCTCGGTCTTCCCTTTGGTCTGTTCCCTTCGATCTTGTCAGTTGTTTCTGTCTGTCCATGGCATTCTTTGCCCACAGCCATCAGATGTGTTTCAGCTTGACGGCTCATTGTCTAAGTTTCACATCCATACTAAAGTAGAGGCGCTATGTAACACCTCAACATTCTTTTTCTCGTTTCAATTGACATATTTTTATTGGTCAGTATTTTTTTTCATCTTAATATAGGCTATTTTCGCCATGGCAATTCTTGTCCTAATCTCTTCAAGGCATCTCCCATCACTGTTATGACTGTTCCGAGATAATTGTACCGATTCACTTGTTGAAGAATATTCCCATTTACTTGTATATTGCAGTGTGGTATGTCTTTCTTCCTAGTGACGACCATTATTTGTGTCATTTTACAATTTTACTCTAACCCCATTTGTTTACTGTGTGCAACAACCGCATCTACTAATTGTTGCAGATCCTGCTCATTGTCTGCAGTCAACATTGTATCATCTGCATATCTAATGTTATTGATGTTTCGTCCTCCAATGATGATTCCATTTATATTTTCTACATTTCTGAAAATATTTTCAATGTATAGGGTAAAACAGATCTGGAGACATTACACATCCCTATCTCACACCTCTCTTAATAGGCTAATATTGTCCCACTTCATTATCAATACTTATGGCAGCTTGTTGTTTCCAATATATGTATTTCATAAGTCTAATGTCTTTCCCATCAATTTGTAGGTCTGTAAGCATATCTACCATGTTGATTTGTCTTACTCTATTGAAAGCCTCTGTGTAGTCAATAAAGCAAAGATTTATTTTTATAATTATATTTAAAGATTTACTTCTATAGAACGTTCAATAACTGATTGCAGCATATACACATCATTCACTGTCCCTTTCCTTCTACAAACCAGCATTGTTCTTCTCCTATTTCAGGTTGTATTTTCTTCCTCACTCTTAGCATGATAATTCGAAGCAAAATCTTCGTGATGTGACTCATTATACTAATTGTTCTATGTCGATCACCTTCCAAGGCTCCTGCTTTCTTTGGGATTTTAATAAATACAGAATTACATAATTCAGAAGTTATATCTCCGGTATCATATAATGTGCTCAGCAGTCTGGTGACTTGATCTATTTGTTGTGATGTTATCTGAATCGGGGGTCTTGCCAGCTTTCCTTTCAAATGTTTAAGAACATTCTGAACCTCCATCTTCGAAATTGGTGGTCCTTCATTATTAAATCGAGTATCATACTGTTCATCTTCGTTATCATCATACAGGTTTTTCACATAATCTGACATGTAGAATCTGATCTTTTTCTATTATGATTTTGCCATCGATAGTTTTTAGAGAGCCTGCTTGTGTACTTATTCTTTTATTAGTACGTTTCTAAACTTTTTTCACTAATTTTATATTTTGACTGTTGTGTTGTTGTTGTTGTTGTTTGTTTTTTTTTCAATTCCTGTATGATGTTTTTCAAGCCATGCTTCTTTTGCCTCCTTACATAATATTCTGACTTGTCTGTGAATTTCTTCATATTTGGCAGGATTATTTTTGTTGAGTCTCCTTATTTCCATTAGTTGTAAAATTGCTTCAGTCATCCATTTCTTACGACCCACCTTCTTTAATTTTGGAATAGTTGTTTCTGCAGCCAATCTTATTGAATTCTTCAACATTTCCCATTGATCATCCACATCTTGAAATAGGATCTCTAGATCAGACAATATATCAAATCTGTTATGTACTTCCATGTTGAATGTGTTTTGTATTTCCTTGTCATTTCTCAATGTATACAGATCATATTTAGTTTTTCCTGTTATATACGTGACATTCTTTAACTTTACCGCCAATGTACCTGTAAGTAATCTGTGGTCACTATAGCAATCGGCACTGGGAACTGTTTTTGCAATTGTTAACGCATTATGAAACCTTCTGCTAATCAGAATGTAACCAATCTGGTTTCTTATCCTGCAATCAGAACTCCTCCGTGTACATAATCTTCTAGGTTGTTGTTTAAACGAGGTGTTTCCTACACTCATTTCCTGCTCTTTTGTCCATTCTACAAGTATGTATCCTCTTCCGTTTCTCTCTCCCATACAATGGTTTCCTGCTGTGTATCCATCACCTTGAATTCTTACATTTGCAGTTAAATCACCTATTAAGCTGTTGTTTATTTCTGAATTTTTACATTTCTTTAAAGCAGTCTCTATGTCATTATAAAATTTCTCTGCACTATCTTCACTGGATTCTCCTGTTGACTGGATTCTCATGTTGACTTTTCTATACATACGTAAAATGATATCCAAAAAATAAATCCGTGGAAATATGTTATGGACATATTATTGAACATCTTAAAGAATGAACGGCTGCTAAATACGAATGCCGAAATGAATCATGCAATTAACATTGACAACTATCACAGCCTACTTGGAGCAAACGTTTCCATTAGCATCCTTTATCACTCTGACAGCTGTATTGATGAGAGGAAATTTCTTATGCCCAGTGCACCACCCGTCGTTATCATCGAAGTCAAGCGTCCAGAAGGTGATGCCTCCAAATCCTGCTTCCCTTGTATAACAGGCCTAAACATATATACCGAAGATAACAATATAACGTACATTAAAATGGAACATCATTAAAACATATTAGGGAGAACAAGTATGTGGGCACTGAGTTCATTGAGGATGTATGACTAGACAGAGAAATAGAAACGAGAATACAGAAAGCAAACACATTAATTAACAAATAGCACCTATCCTAAAACATCAGAATATCAACGTCGTCACACACACATACACACACACACACACACACACAATGAAGCCGACTGATGCATTACTCGTCCCAACGCTTTGTTATGAATGCCATTCACAGGCAACCATGGTAACATACAGGCATACAATTACTTCATGTGAGATGAGATGTATTGGATAACAGCTGAAAAAGAAACAAGAAGATACAGACAGGCATATTAGAAACTAAGAACAAATGCTGGGATTTGTCATCAACTTGGCTGAAGTAGCTCCAGGCCTGGCAACCACACAGCCAAAATTATTTTCTCCTACTGTTGTTTAGTTCTGGGTGCAGTTTGAGATCTCTTAACTCTGTCAAAAATGGACTAATTACCACCCCAGATGCCAGAGAGAAAACGTGGAACAAATGTCTGATATGCTGATTGCAGACACTGTCCCTGGATATTCAAGTGAATAGCCAAGAAGTGGCTCTTTGAAACGCTAGATTTAGGTGTACTTGGTATCACCAGGAGTGAGAGAAGAGGGAATATGCAGGATATGCTCGTTATTTAAATGCTGCATAGGCAAGGTACCTCACTGACACTATCTCCTCCTGGACTATGTGTTTGAACCCCCACTAAATGATTTAACAATGTGTGTACTTATTTAAACTACACAAACATTTATAGACATTTAGAATTTATACGGACAACTAAGTTTAAAATACATCTGTGTTTATTATTGATATTTATTGATGATAATATGATGATTATAATTATAATATGGTATATATAACTCAAGAGGGCACATAGGCCATGCTTCCCCCGGTGAGATGCCGTTCATTGTCAGCAAGAAGGAGTCCAAATTGGTCCCTTCACTAGGCTCAGTCATTTCCTGATATGAGTTGCTGACTGTCCATGGCTTCTAAGAGAGCTGGAATGAAACAAACGGAGATGGGTAGTATCTAGTCTACACATCTCAAACACATATGTCTAGAAATTATCATAAACATACATTAATCTCATGGTATACATGCGTGTTACACAAACATATATCAGTTCTAAATAAATATCTACGTATGTATTCATGAAACCATTTAGAACATCTATAGCTCAAAACATAAATAGTCACACACACACACACACACACACACACACACACACACACACACACACATATATATATATATATATATATATATATATATATATATATATATATATATATATATATATAATGGAGTGTTTCAGTTATAAGATCAACTCACTTAATCTCTCCTTTTCTATTACATTCATTCCGTCTTGTCGTAAGGACTTGTCGGACATTATGACGCATATTAACGGCCTTCCCTGCGCCTCTCTGGAAATTCAGTGTCCTAAGTCATGTCAGTCCTCATACACACATAATGGAGACCAGGTGAACTGGTGACCTTTCTCCCTCCAAGTGGTTTCACAACAACTTGGTAGGCATTCAAAGTGGTGGTCCAAATAATAAACGTTAATTTGGACACTATCAAGAGACTGGTTTCTGTCAGGAATTTCTCCTAAGTAGTCGGTCTCCCTAATTTGTTAACCTCATACAGGGTGAATCTAAATGTATTTCCTGTACATGAATATGAATGGGCCACACACTAATGTGGTTTGGATGATGTTGGATTTGTTCACATTATCCCATAAACACATCAAACAACCAAGTAGCGAATGAAAGTATAAGAAAAACCAAATTCACAGTTGAATAGTAAAGGCTAGAACTTTAACAATAAGTAAATAGAAAATCCACATGCTTGAAGTTTGGAAGAGAAGAAATGCGAAACAGAAACTAAAACAGCCGGCCCTGAGACAGCAGACACACGGATCAAATAATATGTGATATTACCTGAATTTATAGCTTCGGAAATTCCATCACAAGACTTCATATAGAAGTCGAACAAAAAGAAATTATAATATTTCTCCAGTAGATATCATTTTACGATATGTGAGTTTGTGTCTGATTTCTTGTTGGCAATGCTCATTGTTATATAGTCGGTTCTCCAACGACGAGATTTCTGTCTTCACTCCTCCCCATTCCACGTGACGTAATTACCTATATTTAGTCTCGTTAACTCCACCTATTTTCCACCTTTGACTGTAGTTTCATCTATCAATCAAATTAACTGTCTCTCCACCATGTATCTGAAATAATGCTTCATTTCACTTCCCCTGGAATGTACGTCACGTTGCGTCATGCAAAAGTTTTAATCGGCTGTTACATTTTCGCGTTCTTTACCTCCCTAAATTGCCATGCTGCTTCACACGTTAAGTCCGGCTGAACATAATGTGTTAGGCATCTGGTCCTAATTGCTCCCTTGTGGCAACTGCAGACGTTGTCACGGCTCCCTAAAGTCTGGACATTAGGTAGGTGTTAGGACTACAGTCAGTTGCCTTATGGGTTTTTTCCCTGAGGGCAACGCCATGTCTAGACGTCATGTTAAGTCTTGGTGTCAACAAGGGGATAGGCTAGTGTTTCTCGCTAGGAAACCCAAGTATTTCTATCAGCCCAGATTTCATACTTTGTGTCTTTCTCTTCCCTTCTGCTGAAAACAATGAGAGCTATCAACCTTTGATAGCGCCGCCGATTGGTGCCGTTGTGTCTGGGCTTTACGTTTTATCTGGGCATCAAAGGTTCCCCATACTATAGTTATTGCAATTATGGCGCAGCGTGCGCGCAGTCAAAATGTATTTTTATCTTGTTCCTTTCCTCTTGCATTTAATACATTTCTTGTGGAATCTTCTTTAATTCCTTTCAAACTTGTGAAATTCTGATGCTGACTGAGGTGTCCCGTCACAGGATTACACTGATAACTGACTTCATTGAAGATCACATAATTAAATTATTCGAATGTTTAGCTACAATGGAACTCGATCAACCAAAGAATAAAGCGTTCTACATGAGACCATCGTGATACAAGGACGACCCAGGAATAAATGCCTAGTTGGAGTACATTTGGCATTGAAGAAATCAACAATGGCATTAGTACAAGCAACAAAACAAGCGAAATACAGAAGACTGGTTCTTCCCTTTGTCACGTCAAAAGCAGTAGAATAAAAGAAGAAGAAGAAGAAAAAGAAGAAGAACAGCAACGACAACAACAACAACAACAACAACAACAACAACAACAACAACAACAACAACAACAACAACAACAACAACAATCACCTCTACAACAACAATATAAACAACAACAGATGACACGTACACTAAGGTAAGAGAGCATGGAATGGTGATACCCTTCATTCTCACGTTTTATACTAGACGTTATTACTTTTGGGTACAATCCTTACATGAAAACAACCATTCCAGCTTATGCCGTAACATTGAAAGGAAGAAATATCTTATATAACATGTGTCGGCAGCCTTTTGCTTTCCTCTTCAGCTCAGCCACATATAAACTAATCAAATCAATATTTCCCCGTTGGGATTATCAATACACACATACACATGCGCGCGCGTACACACACACACACTCACACACACTCACTCACTCACTAACTTACTCCACTCACTCACTCACTCACTCACTCACGCACGCACGCACGCACTCACTCACTCACTCACTCACTCACTCGCACAATAAAATTATTATAGTCCTGCAGCAGACACATACTATGTGTATCTACAGTGTTAGGACGAACACGTCTAAGTAGGCCTCAGTGCACGGAGGAATACATGGCCAGTCTTCATATCTCTCAGCCTACGAAGAGTGCGGCATCGAACCGTGGTATAACCTGGCTCAGGTCATTTTCAGCGAAATGTTCTAAACGTTACACCAACCCTCTCGCTTAAACAACATTTCACACTTTATTTCCTGGTAGATGGCTTTGTATCTCGTCAGATGCATTCTAAATACTTAATTGCAATACATTAAAGCCAATAAATGAATCCATTCAGCTGCAATAATCAACACACTGTCAAATGTTTCACTATTGGTATTACTATGTCAGATTTAAAGACACTAGCATGTCTTATGCCGGTCTCTCTGGCCGAGGGGTTACAACACTTTCTCCGTAATCCCGTTTATCACGCAGAGTCTCGTAGCAGACGAGAGCTGGAAGCTGTTCGACCTCCGCTGGTGACTTGCGGGATAACTGAACCGGCCGCTCAGAAAGCAATGGCAAACTACTGATTGTAATCTTGCCAAGAAATCAACAGACAACTGAAAGATGCTGCTGTTGACAGCGATGTCCTGTAAAGGACATGCGGAAAACAAAAAAAAGCATGTCTTATTTATATATATATATATATATATATATATATATATATATATATATATATATATATATATATATATATATATATATATATATATATATATATATCATCACACGGAGACAACATCTGAACCATATATCATTGACTCGAAGTTACCATAGTGCTAACTGTGATACGGATCACTCTTTGGTCGTTGCATACGTTAGACTGAGGCCAAAGAGAATCTATACAGCTAAACACAAATCTAGCCCCAGGATTAATATTATTAACACTCACGATCCTGAAAAGTTCTTTCAGTTTCAACAGCAACTTGAAAACGCTTTCATTGATACACCAGAAAATTGTACAGTAAATGAAAAGTGGGGTCAACTTAAGGAAACTCTTTGTAAAACTGCCGTAGGGGTTTACGGCACTGTGGATCACAAGAGGCAGGAATGGTTTGCAGCAAACAGCCAGACTCTGCAGCCTTTGATTGGTAAGAAGACGATAGCTATCTTAAGAAACAAGGAAAGGCCAACACGTAACACTCCGATTGAGCTAAAGCAAGCTAGGAAGGATGTGCAAAAGGCTACCAGGCAGTGGGCAAATGATTATTGGATCACGTTATGTGAGTCCATTCGAATCGCAAGTGATATGGGAAACATCAGAAGCATGTAGGAAGGAATAAAGAAAGCCTGTGGTCCAGTGATCAAAAGAAGTGCACCATTGAAAACCTGGCTGGAGAAATCATAACTGATAAGAAACAGCAGATGGACAGACGGGTGGAGCACTATTTGGAGCTTTACTCAAGTGGGACCAAACTAGCGGATGATGCCCTCAACGCCATAGAGGCTCTACGAACTCTTGACTACCTGAACACACTTCCCACCATAACAGAAGTTAAGTGTGCTATAAATGAACTTGAATCTGTCAAGGCTCCAGGTAAGGATGGGATTCCAATAGAGGTTATCAGGAGTGGGCAAGACACACTCACTCTACAGATCCACCAGCTAATAGAGCTATGCTGGCGATAAGGACAAGTCCCACAGGATTTCAAAGATTCAAGCATCATAACACTGTACAAGAACAAGGGCGATCGGAGCGACTGCAACAACTATAGGGGTATCTCACTTCTGTGTATTGTTGGAAAAGTATTTGCCAGAATTGTTCTGCGCAGACTTCAAGTCCTAGGAGATCAAGTCTACCCCGAATCACAGTGTGGCTTTCGACAGAACCGGTCTACCACTTGATATGATATTCTCATTGCGACAAATGCAAGAAAAATGCCGTGAACAGAATCAACCACTGTTTATTGCCTTCATCGACCTCACAAAGGCATTTGATTTGGTCAGTCGTGAGGGTCTGTTCAAGGCACTAAAGAAGATTGGCTGCCCACCAACTCTTCTGTCCATTGTGGAATCGTTCCACACAGGCATGAAGGGTATAATCAAGTTTGATGGTGCAACTTCTGAAGAGTTTGAAATCAAGAGTGGAGTTAAGCAAGGTTGTGTACTAGCTCCCACCCTCTTTGGAATATACTTTTCACTTCTACTGAAATATGCCTTTCGTGATCAGGATGGTGGTATATACATTCACTAACGCTCAGATGGCGGCCTCTACAATGCTCAGAGATTGAAGGCTAAGACCAAAATTAGGAGGGTACTGATCAGAGAGTTGCTTTTTGCAGATGATGCTGCAGTTACGGACCCACTCTGAGGAAGAATTGCAATGTCTACTATCTGCATTCTCCAATGCTTGTTCTGAATTTGGTTTAACAATTAGCAAAAAGAAGACACAGATTATGTCACAAGGTGCACATGGGGTACCATCAATCTTTATTGACGACGCCGAACTAGAGATAGTAGACCATTTTACATATCTAGGATCAGTGGTAAATAGCAAATTATCCCTAGATCAGTGTCAGGATCTTCTATTAGGCTCGTTGGCTAACACATGTGAGACAGTACAAGTACAACGTGATTCGACGTAAGACACAGCAACACAAGTTCTATGGATTTATTGCCACATTAAATACATAACGATCATTACAGCAATGTACAACATATAACTCACAACCACATTACAGCTCATAGGTCTGACGCTCACGATATCAGTCGTTCAGCTCACAACCACGGAGATTCACACAAACGCCTTGCTCTCGACACACACGTCCGTTCAGATGTCCAGTCCCAGCTTGGTCTGAGATTATCACACACACTGCCCACTGCCTCTGGTGGGGTCACGTGGCTTTGCGTGCGTCTGTCGTCAGCGCTGGTCGCGTGTCAGGTAAGAATCTCGCCAGCCGACAACTCTTGTCCGCCGGGTGCCGTAACGATGTTGCTGCGTAGCTAGGCTCTGACATTCTCCCCGGGTACCTCAATGAAAGATGCCATCTTTCATTCATGATGTATGTATATACTGGGGTAGTGTTAATTTCATGTCAGAGACTACTTTTTCCCAGTGTTATGCATGAAAATACATATAAGGCATAGAAATATATACAAAAAAAATGTAAGTTGCATTGAAATGACAAATGAAGTACAATTTTTAACACAATTCAGGTTTCATCCCCCTGATGCCTGGTTACCTTCATTGCAATAATACCCAGTCAGATCAGTAGCACCAGCTTCACGCATCTACCTCGCAGCTATTTGAAAAAAACGTAATAATATGATTGTTTTGCAACAACCATCTAGCCAGACTGAAATACGGCTTTGTATTAGTCGTATTAAACACTTAAACTCTGCCCTCATTTGGTCAGGAGTTCTTATGTTGGTTTGCAATGTTGGCAGCTCTATGACATGCTTGGTGGACGCCTACCTGCTGTGCTAACCATTTGAGCAACAAAATGTCTATCTATACAATATACATTAATGAATATGTTTCAAATTATGGCCCTTGATGTAATTCACAAATGCAAGGGAAGTAATTTTGACATTTAAGAAATTCCATACATTACAATAATTATTTAATTTCTTAGCGTCATTGCTTGACGTTTCTTCATATTAACGAGAAAAAGTCGGTAATATGAATACATTAATCAAGATATGATTCTAAGATTACACTAATCAAAATAAATAAGTACCCAATTGGTATATTATATTTTATAGATTCAAAAGGATTTTACAAGTGTCATAAATTTTTGGAAATTTGTACATAGTCTGCTAATTTTGCTATACTTTTTAAATTATACCGGAAATACACACGAAACGAAAAATTTGGTTGATGTTACATTTTCTGAACACAAATGATCCGGTTTTATTTCGGAACGGATAGTAAAATGTTCTCACAGTTCGTGTCTGATGTTATAGTATGACAACGGATTATGATGGAATGTTCTTATTTCCGATGTGTTCACAACTTCTGGATAAAGATCGACTGTTCTTATTTCTGATGTTCAAACGTCGAACAATTTGGATTAAATTTGCTGCAGAGGTGGTGTAGGAGTCAATGTTCGGTCCACATTTGCACATGTTAAAATATCACGGTGAAAAAAATCACTCACAGATGTCACAATGGTAAAGTTCGCTTCTGGTAAGTGGTTAAGCGTCTGTGACACTGTTCTTGGTGTATATATACAATTAATATTGTTCTCATTCTAACACACACTACACAATTATACTACACTCATTACATGACTTGATTAAAATAAATATATTATACATGTCGGTTTCTAAACCGTATCACAATTTTAATTATAGACCTTACACAGTAGGTGAATGGAAAAAAATTCACACATTGGTGGCTGTGTTGGGCTGAGTGTAATATTACACAGTGCACTCAGACATTGCTTACTGGGTCTGTCGGACAACGGGACAAAAGGTCGGCGATTGTATTCATTCTGCCGGGAATATGGCGAACTTCAAAACTGAAATTCTGAAGCTTCAAGGACCAGCGAGCAATCATATTATTTGATGGTACTGCGGAATTTATATACCGTAATGGGACTGTTGTCAGTTTCGATGATAAAGTGACGTCCTAGAAGATATTTGGACAGCTTCGTCACACTTTCTACTAAGGCCAATGCCTCTAATTGCGGAATGGACCATGCCCGCTCTCGGGGCCTTAGTTTTCTTGATAGAAAACAAACGGGATGCAGGATGTCGTTGTATTCCTGCAATAGGACTGCACCGATCGCAATGGAGCTAGCATCTGTTCTCAATCTGAAAGGTAAACGAATGTTGGGCAATTTAAGGATGAGATTAGGTGAATTCTTATCAGAAAAGTGTGCCAAAACTTTATCAAATGCATTTCGTAGGCATTCATCGTTTACAACTTTTTCGGGTTTATTCTTGGTTAGTAAGTTAGAAAAAACCTCAGTCAGTTCTGAAAAATCAGGAATAAAGTTTCTGTAATAATTAATAAGTCCCAACAAACTGCGGACTTGTTTCTTATTTGTTGGAAGTGACAGTTTTAGAATTTTGGAGACAATTTTGTTGTCTGTCATGACAAAGCCATTGGATATTCTGTACCCCAAAAATGATATCTCTTGGTAAGCCATGCTCACCTTTGAAGGCTTCACTGTCAGTCCGTGCTGTCTGATACGTTCTAGTGTCTGTTCCAGTATCTTTATATGTTCCGTCATTGTCTCTGTATGGACACAGATGTCGTCAATATAGCAAACTATATTAGGAATGTCAGATAGGAGGAGTCGTGTCATGCGTACAAATGTGGCTGGGGCATTGACTAGCCCAAATGGAAGTTTGCACCATTCGTACAGTCCCCAAGGCGTGGCGAAAGCTGTTAGATGTCTGCTGTCTTCATGTACAGCTATCTGCCAGTAACCTTTAGCCATGTCAAGGGTCGTGAAGAACTTAGCGTCAGTCAGTTCTGTCAGAAGATCGTCCGTATTTGCCATTGGTTCAAGATCTAAAACAGTTATTTTGTTCAGTTTTCTGTAATCTAATGCAAAGTCGTATTGTGTTGTCCTTTTTACGTACAATGACCATGGGTGAAGAGAAGTCTGATAGGGATCGTCTGATGATGTTGTTTTTTTCTAAGTTGATGATTTCCTGATGTAGTTGTTCCTTGTAATGTAATGGTATGGTGTATGGTCTGCATCTTATGGGTGTGTTTGATGTGAGTGTGATGTGATGCTGTACTAACTCTGTTTGTCCTGGGTTGTCTGAAAAGATGGTGTTGTACTGTTGTATCAACTGTTTGCAACTGTTTGTCTCTGCTTGACTTAGGTTTGGATTGATCTTGATCTCCTTCAAGCAGTTTGTCGTGTCTAATGTAGGTGTTGGAATCTCGTCGCTAGAATCGTCATCTTCGTGATCTATTATCACGGTGCAAGCTGTCGTATCGTCTTGTTCGTTGTCTCTGTTGTAGTATGGTCTTAGCATATTGATGTGAAATATTTTGTGTTTGTCTTTTATTAGGATTTCGTAGTCAACAGGAGAGATTTGTCTTGTCACTTTAAAAGGTCCCTGCCAAGAATCTGTCAGTAGCTGTCTGTCACTAGGTAGTAGTAGTAGAACGTCCTGTCCAGCTGTCAATGTTATAGTCCTGTTACCTTTGTCTGCGTATTGTCTGTAAGTAGCACCAGATAGTTTTAGTGCACTTTTTAGCAATTTCACATGATTTCATTATCCTTTCACGCAATGATGTTACATACACAAATGATGATATGGGTTTCAATACTGGAGTGGAATCTGTTAACATTTGGTGATAAATTGTTAATGGGCCGCGTGGTTTGGCACCATAGATGAGTTCAAAAGGAGAGAAACCGGTACTAGAATGTGGTACCTCGCGATAAGCAAAAAGAACAGCTGGTAAGTATACATCCCAGTTATTGGGGTGATCTTGAGTTACTTTGGCTAGCATGTGCTTCAGATCCCCATTAAGCTTTTCTATAATCCCGCTCGAGTGAGGATGATAGGGGGTATTGAAGACTTGCTTCACTCCTAACATTTTAGTGAAAGCTTGAGTGGATGCGGCGATAAACTGAGTGCCTCTATCAGACTGGATAGTATCTGGAAACCCAATTCGGGAAAAAATATGGAAGAACACTTCCATGATATCGTTGGCAGTAATGTTCTTTAACGGAATCGCTTCTGGCCAGCGGCTACATTGATCAATAATTGTTAGAATATATTTATTCCCTCTAGTTGTTGTATGACTAAGAGGGCCCACAATGTCAACTGATAATTTTTCAAAAGGTCGACTGGCTAAGTCAGTGACTTGTAACTTTGCCTGTGGGTGTTTACCTTTTTTTACCAGTTTCTGGCATGTATCACAACTTCTGCAATATGTTTTTATGTCATTACAGAATTTTGGCCAATGAAACTGTGTCAATAGTCTTGACCTGGTTTTAACATATGCCATATGACCTGCAAAAGGTATATCGTGAGCAAGATGTAAAGCTTGCTTGCGATAAGTAGTTGGTAACACAGTTTGCTTTGTTGTAACGTCACCTCTGGTGTAGTACCTGGTGAGTATATCATTGTATAAAGCAAAATGCCATTTAGCATTTTTGGTTACTCTTGGCTTTTTGCCGATCAGGTCAAAATACTTTGACAGTGAAGGATCAGCTTTTTGAGCTGTTATGAATGTTTCCTTCATAGAGTCACTAGGTGGTACTTCTGGGCTAAGCATTTGAATAGCCTCAGTTTGGTTATTTTCATCTTGCACTCTAGCAGTAGCTCTTGTTACTGCGTTCACACACTCAATGACATCAGATGATGATGGAATGATATCGTCAATGATGTGATGAGAACTTAGTGCTGCATTAGCTAACATACATTCAACAGGTGATATGACATTTTCAATGACATTTGGTGGTGATGTGTTATCATTAATACATAGTGATGTTATGTCATGGTTATGAGGTTTGTCATTCACCTCAGGTAAATTTCCTATGATTATATCGCACACTGGGTTTGTAAGTGCTGCGACCTTTACTTTCCCGGTGAGGAATGGTGTTTCGATGTATGCCCAAGCTAATGGATATTTTTCAATATTGCCTGAAAATGTTCTACATGTGATGTGTCTACCTGTGTAGTCTGTAGGTGTTATGAATGTTGTTTTCAGGCCAATAAGTGTACTCCCGGTGTCGCGAAGTACTGTAGCAAACTTGCCATTAACATACCCGTGATAGATGTCTAATTTGCCTTTTGAGTCTATTACTAAGTTACCTTCCTCATTAGCAATAGGGATGGCGTGCCCGCATGTTAAGATACCATTTTCAAAGAAGGTATTACAGACAGTGCATGTGTTGGAACTAAATACATCACAAGCCTGTGCTGCATGTACAGGATGTTTTTCTGTATTTTCGTCTTCTGACGCTGAACTATCGAACAAGGCGGCATTGGCTTTGTTGGTCATATGCCTGCCTTTACAATCCATGCGATGGTGACCGTACGCCTTGCAGAGAAAACATTTACGTAAACTTTTGAACGATTTACGTTCTCTGTCTTGTCTGTTTACCATATTTTGCAAGTATGTTTGGTACCCTGGGTTTTTATCGCACATCTCGTTCAAATAATGAGACATTTTACAATGAACACAATGTCTAAATTTTTCAGAGGTAGGCCTGTTTGGTTTTTGCCTACTATAGTTTTTCTCATAGTTGGCTGCTGCTACCCAGTTACTGTCAGTAGCTTCAGTGGCAAAACACTGTTTATTTGCCGTATAATAGGCCGACCCACGTCTTTCCATTTCTTCCACACTTGTGCATTCATTCTCCTGCAAGAACTTAGAAAAAGATGCTGGGATAGAAGAAATAACTTTATCTCGAATAATGAGATCTTCTAATTTATCATAATTTTTGTTAATTTTGGCTGATGAAGTCCATTTGCTGAAAATGTCTCGGACTAAACAGAGGTAGTCAGAGAACGTTTGAGTTGATTTTGGACTCAGTTTACTGAATTGTTCTCTGTACCCTGCTTCATCTAACATGAAATGTGCCATTATTTTAGATTTAATGTAATGGTACTCTTTTCTGAGGTCTTTGGGGATGGTTTCAATGACTTTCAGAGGTTCCCCAGATAGACTCCTCATATATAAAATATTCCATTCCGAAAGTGGAACTTGGTAATGTTCCATTAATGTCTCAAAATTTTGGGTAAAGGCTGCTATGCAGTCACCCGAGGTATAGTTACGAACGATACCTTGGTACTTCTTATACTGGTTTTCTTTTTCCAGTCTTTCAGATTTCTTTGACTCTTTATTCATTGCAGTCTCGGTGTCAAGCTGTTTCATTTTTAACTGTAATTCTAGTTCTTCCCTCTTACTCTGCGCTGCTATTTCTGCTTGCTTTAGAGCTGTTTCTGCCTCTATCTGCTTGGCAGCTTTTTCAATTTCAGCATGTTTCAAGGCTGTTTCTGCCTCTGCTTGTTTGGCAGCTCTTTCTGCTGCTCTATCTTCGCGTTCACAGTACTCAGCGTATTTCTTCTCACTCCATTGTGTTAATTCATCACCTTCCAACTTTAATTTTAACCCCATATCGATGAAATCAAATAATGATGACATGATGTCAATGAAAATCAATCACACAAAATATGTTGTAAATGGTTAGTAGAAAAATAACTTACAATTGATTTGACTATACGATGCGTGCCCACTAATGCATACGTAAAGTTAACGTGAAGAAAGAAAAAATATACTCAAGTGCCCTTGGATATGGTGACGAACGGTTGGGCAATCGGGCTAGAAAACTGTAGGGTCGTACTTCGGAACCACTAATGACCTCTACGGCAGGGTTATGGATGGTACGAAAAAAACCTGCTTTGTTTTTGGAGAGAAATAAGTTAGCGTGTGTTTGTTGGTGTGTGCCTGCAAGTCACTAAGTGTTGAATTGGTTTGGATGGCGTCGAGTATAATTGTATGTCGTAAATTTGTCGTCAACAGTGTTTCTTTCAACAGAAGTTACACTCTTTCCAAAACTCTTTGCGTTCCACAAACTCAATACACAAAAACAATCTATCTGTATTTGAACACTCAATAACATTGATGACACATCACTTACATCAAGATGACATTCAGTAAGGACAAAGACATCAAGTTTACAAGATGGCGACAAGGTCAAAATGGCGGCAAAATCACAATGTTGACAAGGTCAAACGGTGACAATTTTCACAAATCACAAATGTTTAACACGTTTACAGGATCAAACAATATGTACTGTACATTTACTAATGATCTTAAACATATTTAGACAATGTAGTAATGGATCACACTGAGACTTTTCCGATCACATGTACATCACTATAACCTTGACAAATTTTACAAGTACAAGAATTATAGTTTTAACTAACAAAGACGAACAACACACGTCTAAATATATTAGGTTCTTAAATAAAGACGAGCAACCCACGTCCACACATGTCAGGATCTTCTATTAGGCTCGTTGGCTAACACATGTGAGACAGTACAAGTACAACGTGATTCGACGTAAGACACAGCAACACAAGTTCTATGGATTTATTGCCACATTAAATACATAACGATCATTACAGCAATGTACAACATATAACTCACAACCACATTACAGCTCATAGGTCTGACGCTCACGATATCAGTCGTTCAGCTCACAACCACGGAGATTCACACAAACGCCTTGCTCTCGACACACACGTCCGTTCAGATGTCCAGTCCCAGCTTGGTCTGAGATTATCACACACACTGCCCACTGCCTCTGGTGGGGTCACGTGGCTTTGCGTGCGTCTGTCGTCAGCGCTGGTCGCGTGTCAGGTAAGAATCTCGCCAGCCGACAATTCTTGTCCGCCGGGTGCCGTAACGATGTTGCTGCGTAGCTAGGCTCTGACAATCAGGAAATCAACATCCGGATTGGTAAGGCAGCAACAACAATGAACAGGTTAAGAAAAAGAGTCTGGGAGAACAGGAAGCTTACTGCCAAAACAAAAGTCCTTGTCTATCAAGCCTGTGTCCTTAGTACTCTTCTCTATGGCAGTGAAACCTGGACAACTTACTCACACCAAGAGAACAATTTAAACAGCTTTCATATGCGGTGTCTGCGAAGAATTCTTGGTATTAAGTGGCAAGACAAAATCACAAATACTGAAGTATTGGAAAGATCAGGTTGTGTGACAGTTTATTCCATGCTCAGTCTTCGTAGACTTAGATGGATAGGACATCTTAGGAGGATGGATGATGGTAGAATACCAAAGGATATCTTTTTTGGTGAATTACAGATGGGTAAGAGATCTCAGGGTCGGCCTCTACTACGATACAAAGATGTGTGTAAGCGGGACATGATTGATACAGGCATTGATAATGCACATTGCGAGCAAGTCGCCGCTGAACGCGTTGCATGGAGGGCAAATATCAGAAATGGAATAAAGTCAAAGGAGAAAATTATTGCAGAAAAGTCACACACCAAGCGTTTGAGACGTAAGATGGTGCATGATGGTGGAAATGACCACGTGTTCAGATGCACCCACTGTGAACGGACATTTACAGCGCAAATTGGCCTTATCAGTCACACTCGCTACCGCCATAGTTAAAAGTTATTATGCCTTTTTAAAGCACAAACTATCGTCTGTCAAGACGGCAAGGTGCCAATGTGTGTGTGTGTGTGTCACGTGGTCAGTATCACATCAGCCACCTTTGCTTCCCAAGGCATTTCCAGGTACCCAGTTTAGGCTGGGTTGACCTAAAACCTCAGGTTGATGTTTACAATCTGCCCTGATGTGGATTCAAACCCATAACCCTGTGACCAGCAGGTTAGTGTGTAGCCACTACGCTACCATGACTCCCAGTGCTTTGTGTTAATGTGAATGTAGTCCCATGCCCCTCCTATGCTCGTTGTGAAGGTGATTAAAGAGGGTTGGTTCTCAGACTGGCTATCTCACACTGTAGAAAATATCAGCCCACATCCAGCCAACTATGACTGACCTACAAAGATAAATTTTTGCCTCACTTAGTAGGCGACAAGACCAGGCATCGAACCCTCATCTGACTATACTCATGACATTATCAGCAAGCTTCCTGTCAACTCTGCTAACGGGCCCACTATAGTGGTAACCAAATAATATTTGGCAAATTGCTTGATACAAACAGTATGTGCGGTTGTGGGCCTGTATTCCATTAGGAATCTTAAAGGCAACAGAACAGCCCCGTATCAAATACTGCTACTGGAGTGTGATGTATTAGGCCATCACATTTTCTAGGTTACAGCATAATTAAGTCGAAAGATGACCTGTTCCCTTCCTCTGCATTTTGTAATCCCCAGACAATTCTTAAAGTAGACTGACACCGATATTATAAAGGAATGAGAATGAAACAGGGGTTAACGCACATGCCTGTCAAGACAGTGGTCTGAGTTCAATCCCCGGACAGGGCAGGATGATTTTTGTCTCCAATCTATACTCCTCTGGGGTTGACCAGCCTCATAAAAATGGGCCCCAGACAACTGTCACAATGTTCTGGGAAGGGATGGTGATGAGGAAAGGAAGTGGCCATTAACTTCATATTGTGACCTAGAACATGTGAAGGTCAAACACCACACACCCAAATGTAGTATCTGCTATAGGACTACCTTTTTACCCATTTAATGAGGATGGGTCGATCCAGGAGCCAGTGAAATCTTACTGAAACTGGGGATTGAACCCAGACTATCTGCTTGGCAAGCAAGTGTGCTAACCACCAAGTTTAGTGTACTGACTTACAAACAGTTGATGTGGCCCCAGAAGAAGAGATACTCTGATACACAACTAGCCCAAAACTGAGTGCCATGAGTCTGGTTAAGTAGATTACTGTAGAACAACGGTAGGATGAATTGTCATGAGGTGTCAAAGGAAAGAAATACACCAGGGAGCGATTATTCGTAAGAGCCAATCGAATCGCGAGCTCGGGACACGTGATGTGTTGGGCGAGCGATCAGTGGGCAGTTGGGAGTTTAGTCTGCCGAAAAATACAGTGAAGTACAGATCGTAGGAAAACGACAGGTCAACAATCTAAGATGGAAAAGTGGACAGTGATTCAACTGTAAACATGAAACCTACGATTCGAACGGCAAGGGACAGAGTTTAGGAGTTACAGAGTCCGGTTGTATAGCAAAAGAGATGGCCAGTACACGCCAGGCCGGTAAACTCGCTACAGCACAGAGAGCGAGCCTGTGTCGCTCGCTTGCGTGGGCTTAGGGCCCACTAACGACGCAGTATAATAACTGTAAGTAGAGCATTGTGATAGTGTAGACATTTATGAACTGGTTGTCGCATAAATAAAGTGATAGGGTTGCTTTGGGACGTTGCAGTTCTTCAGTGTATTATAGTACGTGTTCGAGTGTAATTTGCCAGTGTGGCTATAGCATACCCCTAACAGCACAAATCAACTTCAAATCAAATCAACTTTATTAGGGTCACAAATTGGGCGCGCAGGCCCGTTTGCACATTGGAACTGAGCTACCTAGGATTGAACACATACCTTCTTCTTTTATGCCTGTGGCCTGCTCGAGATGCATTTCTTCTGGCTTCAGTAAGAGCTGCAGCTGCACCCTTGATAACAAAGAAAACAGTATCATTAAACATAAGAACTTCACATTAATTATGATATGATATTCATCCATGTGTTATTGCCTCCAATAAGGGAAGCAAAGAAATGAAACACCATAATCTACAAACAATGTGTAAGAGGCCAGTAAAGAAGGTTGATGTTTGGCTGGAAAATTCAACCAATCCAAACCTGTCTGCAAAACAAAAGAAATAAAACCAGCCAGCTCATCTCCTAGAAAATGGGGGGGGGGGGGGGGGGGTGGGAAGAGTATTTAGAAATTATAAAGTAGTAGGATACATTTCATTAAACCGAGTTTAATCTTAGATTGCTTGGTCTCTTTCAACATAGCAGTCTGTCAAATATATCACACAGAGAACAAACTTTGTAGCTCCAGCGATGACCCCCAGAGGTATTTTTTTTACAAAGAATTGCACTTGTGAACCAAATGACAGATTCTGAAAATGAACCCACTACCTTTAGAGCACAAGGCTGGTGGCTTGAACACTTAACCATAGAGACCCCCAAAGTTCACATATATTAGGATATCCGTGCAGGTATTACTGGTTTCCATAAGGGAAGGAAATAACTGACACACCATGACCAACAATGTTGTAAGAGGCCACTAAAGAAATGTGGCTGTTGTGACAGCTACCCCCTCTCCCACAGAAAAGTGCAAAACAAAAGAAATAAAACCAGCAAGCTCATCTCCTAGAAAATGGGGGGGGGGGGGGGGGGGGGAGAGAGTATTTAGAAATTATAAAGTAGTAGGATACATTTCATTAAACCGAGTTTAATCTTAGATTGCTTGGTCTCTTTCAACATAGCAGTCTGCCAAATATATCACACAGAGAACAAACTCTGTAGCTCCAGCGATGACCCCCAGAGGTATTTTTTTTACAAAGAATTGCACTTGTGAACCAAATGACAGATTCTGAAAATGAACCCATTACCTTTAGAGCACGAGGCTGGTGGCTTGAACACTTAACCATAGAGACCCCCAAAGTTCACATATATTAGGATATCTGTGCAGGTATTACTGGTTTCCATAAGGGAAGGAAATAACTGACACACCATGACCAACAATGTTGTAAGAGGCCACTAAAGAAATGTGGCTGTTGTGACAGCTACCCCCTCTCCCACAGAAAAGTGTTGCTGCACAATCCAATCAGACACAGGCGAGCATTTCGACCAAAGTCTTTATCAACAAACAAGACAAAACAAATAAATACTTATACAAACTTCCTCAAAGTGGTCTGATCAACACAAAAACAAATATTCTGAGTTTTTGTGTTGATCAGACCACTTCTTGGATGTCCAGATAAGTATTCTTTTGTTTTATTGCTTTTTTTAATTATTACTTCTTGTAGCAGAAGAGATAAGTGTAGACAGTGAACAACCAGAGCTAGAATTAAATTGTAATGAAGACGGCTCCAAGTGATGGAGTCTATTTCATGTTGCACAGCTGAAATCTCCCAGAATGCTGGGATAGGATTTTGGCGTCCCTATGAAAGAAAGGGTGTCAATGAGACAGCCCTTTTCACCAAAAAAGTAGAAGCAAACAGGTGTCTATGTCTGAAGTCGAATCCTGCAAATTCGAAAGACAATACCTAAATTGTGATCAAGATCTAAGTGTTGCTATTATGCGGTGAGAAATGTATAAATCCCTGCAACTGGAATAGTCTCTTTTCAGGTGTATTAGACTAAACTGGGTTTTTTATGCCCACCTACAAATATTTGTTTATATATAAAGTACTTATTCTTTTTGCTGTCACAATGTCTGTATGTTGTTAGAAAATGAGTCCCTATTAATAAACTTAAAAAAACTGTCTGTAATATTCTTAATTTTTTAATTTAATTTGTGAGTTCATTTACACTTTAAAGAATGCCTTCACTATTACTATTACAATCTTGGGAACAATGCCTTGTAAGGGATTGTACACAGTACAATCCTCTGCCTAAAAAAACACTGGAATTTTCTGTCTAACTCTATTCTTTTTCTTGCTAATGGAGCACGGTGCTATGGTTTCTCTTTCTTCCTTTGGATCCTTTTCTTTTTTGGCCCTAAAATGGTCATTGTTGCGCTCTATTAACCCTTATTCACCGTGGCAAAAGAAGTTGTTCTTCCTTTTGTGTTACCCTCTGTTACAGTAAGAAGACAGAGACCGTGGTTGTCTCTAAGAAGAAAGAAATACCATAATGTAATATACAGGTAAATGGGAACAATCTTAAACAAATCGGTACAACTATCTTGGAACAGTCATAACATCCGATGGGAGGTGCCTTGAAGAGATTAGAACAAGAATCGCCATAGCAAAGGTAGCCTTTTGCAAGACGGAAAACATACTGTCAAATATAAGAATGTCAATTGCAATGAGAAAAAGAGTGTTGAAGTGCTACATAGAACCTGTACTTTTGTATGAATGTAAAACATAGGCAATGAGCAAACAAGCTGAAAAACATCTAATGGTAGTGGAAATGTGGTTTCTGAGGAAATTGCAAAAGACACCATTGACAAACAGAATAAGCAAGTCCTACAAGAAGCAAATGAAAACCGTAAACTGATTAGAGAAATTAGATTTAGGCAGTCCAGAGTCTTTGGACACGTCATGAGAAAAAAATAAACTGGACAACTTGGTGACAACTGGCAAGATTGAGGGGAAAAGAAAAGGGAAAGGCACAGAGTTAAATATATAGATGACTTGGCCACATGGCATTATTAAGACAAAAACACAATCCACGACTGGTGATTATGCGAGAAGGCGAATCATCGCCACCAACGCTTATCGACATGGCACATGATGACGACGACATCTTGTTCACTGAAACATTTGCCTGCATCTGTGCGCGTTTTTCCATTTATCAAATTTCCCAGTCATATTATGTGTTATCTAATGAGACCAAAAAAAAACAACAACAACCTGGCAAGAAAAGAATGAACCAAGCAGTGATGATAATGTATAACCTGAGCACTTACCTGAGCAATACCTATAATATTCTGCTTATTACACTGTGAGGAATGTCTAACGCTGTTGGGTTTATAATGTGCGGCCAGAGCTAAAATTAGCCTCATTGTGGCCTTGAGATTGCCTTCGACAATGTCTGTGAAGCAAGGGAGAAATATCAGTTTACAGAATACACTAAGAGCAAATTTCATGAGTTTAAAGAAAAAATTATGGACGAAAAAGTTAAATTTTGTGTATTGTTATCATTTAAATAAATAAATAGCATTATGCTGAAATGAATGAAATCACAAATACATAGAATCAATTTACATTTGTTTTTTCTCTGACCTCCAGAAATAACTTGATAACAGAAAAGGGGCACTCTTCCGACAGACGGGTCTAAATAGTTCTGCAGTGAATAATTTTATATAACTAACACTAACCCTAAACCCTAACTTATTCACTGCAGAACTATTTAGACCCGTCTGTCGGAAGAGTGCCCAGAAAAGGTATAAAGAAGAGCACAATTTTTAAATAATTTAGAAATATTACATCTTATTTCAGTTAAATTAATATCTGTGTGTCTCAGTTTGACTTTCTTTAATAATAGGACAATATTTGTGTTTGTTCATGAAAGCTTTGTCACCACAACACCCAGCACATTAGTCATGACCCTTTTCTCTAAGACAGCTTTACCTTCCCATGTTCTGTTTTCCCCTCTTTGCACTACATATACTAAACACTACCACATATACTAAACACTACCACATATACTAAACACTACCACATATACTAAACACTATCATCATCATCATCAAGTACCGTGCCAGCTGGCGTAGGCGTTCATGGCTCTCCACAGATCTCGGTCTTTGGTGTTCTGGATCAACTCTGCTGATGATATTCCTCCATGCCACCGTCCCAATCCATCCAGCATCATTTCTCTTGGTCTGCCTCTGCCTCTCTTCCCCTCGATCTTTCCAGTTGTCACGATGTTCTCCAATGCCTCTCTTCTCATCACATGACCAAATAAAGCTGTTTGTCTCTTTCTTATTGTTGTATATAGTGTTCTAGTTTCATTAGCCTCTTTCAGGCAATCGAGGTTAGTTACTCTGGCAGTCCAAGGAATTCGCAACATTTGTCTTAAAAACCACATCACTGTTGCTTCTAAGTTCTTCCTAATTTGTTCATTTACATTCCAAGATTCGCTGCCATACAGCAAAACTGGTTCTATATAGCATTTTAGCACTCTCTTTCTTACATTCATTGATAGCGACTTATTGCATAAGATACTCTTCATTTTCTGAAATGCGGCTTTTGCCTGCCCTATTCTGCTCTTAATCTCTGTTGTACATCTTCCATCTGATGTTATAAGTGCCCCTAGGTATTTAAAATTATCCACTTGGTTGAGAATTTCCCCTTCTATTTCTATGTCACATTTTGGTGTCCCCATTTTCTTTGATATCACCATTGTTACTGTTTTCTTGATATTCAAGGAGAGTCCTTTCTGTGCACTCTCTGATACTACAATGTCCAATAATTGTTGTAGGTCTGTTGCATTATCCGCCACCAATACTGTGTCATCTGCATAGCGTAGATTGTTTATATTATATCCTCCGATTAGTATTCCTGGCTTCTCTTTGATCTCTCTCATTATTACTTCACAATATAGAGAGAAGAGATTGGGTGACAAGACACACCCCTGTCGTACTCCTAGCTTTATCTGTTCGTAACTACCCTCTTTATTTCCCATTTTAATTGCTGCTACTTGGTTCCAGTATATATTCTTTATTATTCTTAAATCTTTCCCATCAATGTTGATATCTTCCAACATTTTAATCAGCTCATCATGTTTTACTTTATCAAATGCCTTAGTATAATCTATGAAGCATAAATATATGTCTCTCTGTTTCTCTATTGACCTTTCTATTAGTGTTTGTAATATATAGATTGCATTGTTTGTACCCTTTCCTTCCATAAAACCATACTGTTCTTCAGCTAATTTCCATTTTTATTTTCATTCTTGTTCTTCTCATTATAATTCTGAGTAGAAGCTTAGTGACATGGTTTATGAGGTTAATTGTACGAAAATCTTCACATTCAATTGCTCCTGGTCTCTTTGGTATTGCTATAAATACAGATTTTAGCATATCGCTCGGTAAATATCCACTGTTGTAAATATCATTCAGCATTTTGGTTAATATATCTAACCCAAATTCTCCCAATACTTCTAATTCTTCTACTGTGATTTCATCTGGCCCAGCTGTTTTTCCTTTCTTCATATGTTTCATAGCGTCAGCGACTTCTTCTTTTAGAATAGGTGGGCCTTCTAAGTTACTTTCTTCTGTTAATTCTTCCCTTTCTCCATTATATAATTCTCTTATATACTCATTCCACCTCTTCATTATAGCACCTTCCTCCAATAATATCTTTCCTGTTTTTGATTTCAAACACCCTGTATTTATTCTTATTTTTCTTCCTGTGAGCTCACTGATTTGTCTGTGCATACTTTTTTGATCTTTAATGGAATTTAATTCAATTTTTTTGCATTGCTCGTTTAACCAACTTTCTTTTGCCTTCACACATTTATCTCTTATTTCTTTATTTATCTTAGCATACTCTTGTTTGTCATTTTTATTCTGTTTCCTTTTGTCCATCAGCATTAAGATTTCTTCATTCATCCATTTTTTCTTAGCTTTTTGGCTTCTCTCCGGTAATATTTCTTTGCTAGTTTGATGAATGGAGTCCCTTAACATTTCCCATTGTTCATTTATACTCTGTATTTTAGCTATTGCATTGTACCTATTTTTCACAGTCACTCTGTATTGTTCTTGAATTTCTTTATCTACTTTCAGAACCTCTTTATTAAGTCTCAAGTTCTTAACCATTTTTTCCCCTCTCTTTAATCTTACTTTTATTTGTCCACATAGTGGTACATGATCACTATTACCGTCAGCACCAGGCATTGTCTTTACATTAATTAATGCATTTCTAAATCTTTTATTAATAAGTATGTAGTCAATTTGGTTGCGTATGTTCATATCAGGGCTTTTCCATGTGTATAGTCGTCTTTTATGGTGTTTAAACCATGTGTTTCAAATTGTCATATCATTAATATTTGCCCATTCTATTAGTTTCTCTCCTCGTTCATTTCTTGTACCTAAACCGTAATTCCCCACTATATCCTCTATTTTTCCCTTTCCTACTTTTGCATTAAAATCTCCCAGTATTATTTTTATTTCTTGTGATCCAATTTGAGCTATTGCCATTTCTATTTCATCGTAAAAGTGTTGTATTTCTTCATCACTACTGCTTGTTGTTGGTGCATATACTTGTATAATATTTATATCTATTGGTTTGCCTTTGATTTTGACCATTATAACTCTATCTGAAATACACCAGTATCCATTCATAGATTTGGCTGTTTTTTCATCAAATATTATTCCTACACCTTTTTCATGTGTGTCCCCTCCAGAATAAATTATTGTGTGTTTGTCGGTTATAATTTTGCCAGATCCCTTCCATCTCATCTCACTTATGCCTAGTATATTCATTTTCATGTTTTCCATTTCTCTTAGAACATTGTTTAACTTTCCTAGCTCATTTAATGTCCTAACATTCCATGTTCCTACTCTGAATTTATTTAGTTTAGTTATAGTTTTGCCATCAGTAACTGGATGACGGTCTGGTGTCACCTGTGGCTCATGACTGTCCCTATCGGACGAGGATGTCCTAAGACAGCCATTAACGTCGTTCACTATTTCTGAAATGTGTGTTGCCATGAAATCTTGGGAAGATAATGTGGTGGTTTCCCCTTGCCTTCCACATTCACATGGTGGTCTTTTAACTCTGCCTTTGACAGCCATTCCGACTCAGGACAAGTGAGTGCCCTGCTCTGCTCAGCTGCAGAGTTGTCCACTTATTCCGGTGGATACTCAGTGGATACACTATCACATATACTAAACACTACCACATATACTAAACACTGCCACATATACTAAACACTGCCACATATACTAAACACTGCCACATATACTAAACGCTGCCACATATACTAAAAGCTATCACATATATTAAACACTATCACATACACTAAACACTATCACATACACTAAACACTATCACATACACTAAACACTATCACATACACTAAACACTATCACATACACTAAACACTGTCACATACACTAAACACTATCACATATACTAAACACCATCACATATACTAAACACTACCACATATACTAAACACTATCACATATACTAAACACTACCACATACACTAAACACTATAGGAACCTTTTACATGCCTTGAGGTGTACTGCCATATAGTGCTTGCCCCGTATGTTTACAAACTATATCGACACTTTATGGGTGATGAGGTCAATATCTGATTGGCCGCCTTGACTCCCCAGAAAATTTCCTGGTATCTCTTTCAGACTGGGTCTACTTAGAAGCACAGATCAATTTAAAACAATCCACCTTGTGAATTTAAACACACGACCACCAGGTAAGCGTGCTAGCTGCTGTGCTACTTTGGTTCCCAGGCTGCAAACACAGCCTCCAATAAATCACAGAAAATGTGAAATATTTTTTTTTAGAACCCATTCGATTCACTCATGTACAACTTGAAGAATTTGGGACAATACAATCAGGTTCTAACCCGGTGGGCAAGTAACACTCATTCCGAACATGCTTATGCATGTGACAAGAGGTGAGTGCAAGATGTGGGGGTTATGGTCTACCACCGCTTTGAAAGTTTACTGTGATTCTCTTGCAAATGTTTTGTAGCAAAGGGTTATGAAAATGCCATATTTGTGGCAGCCTTTTTCTGAATATAAAAAGGGTATTCCAGTGGTGCTGCATCCCCTGTACTAGCGTGGTCTGAGTCCAGTGACTACTACTTTTCCCCAAAGTCCACATAAACAAATCATTTAGAAATTGTGGACAACATACACACAATGATGACAGGTCAGTAAGCCACTTTCACTTGAAGACTGCCATCACAGACTCCAGGAGCAGAAGTGTGGCTTCTCCAAGGAATTATTGTGAAGGGAATCATCAAGTGCCATGCTAATAAGCGTGGGCGGTTATGATTCACCACCTCACATGTTCACCAGAGCCTTTGTTCTTGTCCCAATTAAGCCATATGGGCAGGTCTTCTTTATGATCTTTTCCCATCAATTTTGCCAGTTGTCACTAAGTGTCAAGTTTATTTTTCTCACAACACAAAGGAATAATATTAATTTATAACTCAGCTGTTAATAGAAACAAAATTGTGCAGCACAAGTTCCATAACTTTTTTTTAGAAGCCACCGAGTAGAACTGAGGCAAGACCAACATCACAGCACTCAGGACATTCCCATACATGCTCCGTCCTCATCTGCAACAGCCAGCAAAGAACCCCAATACTAATGGTACCAGCAGCAGACTGATTATGTGTCTGTCTGGCCTTTCCTCCGAGTTTTGAGTGCCAGCCAGAACCTCTGGTCACTCTGTGAAACACCATTGTCTCCAGGCTGTGATGATCTATCTGTTCTTCTCCACTATACACACGATTCCAAGAGACCACGACCACATCTGCCTTATCATGCACCAATACCCCACCCAGCGGTGCAGACCCAGCCAATCTGTCTGTCTGCTTGTTTCCCACCACACCAGCATGTCCTGGGGAACATCCAACAGATGCTCTCTATTTTTTATAGTTGTTAGAAACCTCATGTTTGTATTTACACCTGACACACAGAAACATGAGCTTTGTCACAAGGGACCCTTTATAGTCAAACACCGTACTGACGTTCACAAAGCAATGGCAAACTACTGAACATATACTTGCCAAGAAATCACAACCAGTCAAATAATGCTAGGGTTGACAATTACATTCTGTAAAGGACATAAAACTAATGCAACTGTATTTACAGGTTACCTCGTATGGTAATGTGATGCATCTTGACTTTCTGCGCAAGCATGAACTGCAGAACTCTGTCCACGTTTTCTCTCATCTCTTCATGACTGCTGGGTGCCAAGTGAACACCTGGTAATGTCTCTCCAGCTGTAGACACAAAAGAACAGGCATTAGATGGGATTAAATAAACACACATGTATTAATTGGCACTCATAGAAGTAGAAGAAAGAAGTAGGGATTAGAGGGTGCACTAGATAACGTAAATATTTAAAGCTATAGTTACTGACAGGGATTCGAACCTGTCACCTCCAAATGACGACAGCGCCTTACTGCAGGAACAAGTGTACTCCAACACATGACCAACTAGACACCCTGGGATGTGTCTTCATTAGCCAGGTCTATCATTCACAGGAGCCCACAACTATGGAATATGGACAGAATTCATATCTAACCATTGAAATAGCACCTTAGGGCTCAGAATTGTATATTAAACCAGCATAGGTCAAATAACAAACACACTAGACCGTAATGCTGTGTCCTGTATGTTAAAGAACATTTCATCCAATGGGATAATGTTGGTAACCTTACAAACATAGAGGTAAAAAAGATTATTAATAACAGAAGTAGGATGTCTTGGCTTGAACATTCTGGCTCTTGTGGATCTGTTTCATTTCATTCTAGACCTTTCACAAATAAAATCAGAAAAGGATGCTATATTTCCCCCTGATCTAGCAGTAGTGGAGCTTCTGAGCTTAAATATTACAGAAATGTTCTTTGAATATCACAAACCAAGAAAGAGAAATATACTGACAGTCTACCAGATGTGGACACTGAAGAACACAGGCACGTAAACAGTACCATGTCTCAGAAACTGAAATATATTGGCCATATTAAATGTCAGTGGATTGAAGAAACAGTGATGGAAGGTAGGGTTCCTGGAAGAAGAGGCATTGGTGGACCAGCATGAAGATGGACACAGACATTGCAAACAAATTTGGCATGAGGATGCATGAGACTGACAAAGGCTCAAGAGATTCAATGGCAAGCAATGAGGAGAGAGACATTCAGCAAAGGACCTAATTTATAATGATTATGACCATTAATTTTTTATCTCTCTCATACACACACTCTCTATTTCTTTCTCACACATCCTCTCTCTCTCACACACACTCTCTCTCTTTCAAAATATGGTCTGTATATGGCGGAGAGAGATATTCAACAAAAGACCTAATAAATAATGAGGATGACCATTAATTATACACACACACAAACTTTCAAAATATGATCTGTGATATAGCGGTCTGTTTTATCGACTGTCAACAATTACAAAATATAGCAGCTGCAAACTTACCGATCACCTCAATCAGGTTTACCAAAGCAACTCCATCCCTTATATCATGTTGGAGATCTTCTACTAAATGTGCCCCAAGTTTTTTCTTTAACTGCGAGTTCATCCATGCCACATATGCAGTCAGCTGTTTCTGAAACAACATAAAAGTCAGTTCAGTATCCTTCATTCCTTTAACTAGCTCAATAATTCCTTAACTGTAGACAATAGTCTGTTCAGAATCTTTAATTTCTCTAATTTATTTAATAAGTCTGTACTCGTAGACTACAGTCTGTTCACAATCTTTCATTTCTCTAATTCATTCAATAAGTCTGTACTCATAGACAACAGTCTGTTCAGAATCTATTTCTCTAATTCATTCAATAAGTCTGTACTCATAGACTACAGTCTGTTCACAATCTTTCATTTCTCTAATTCATTCAATAAGTCTGTACTCATAGACAACAGACTATTCAGAATCTATTTCTCTAATTCATTCAATAAGTCTGTACTCATAGACTACAATCTGTTCACAATCTTTCATTTCTCTAATTCATTCAATAAGTCTGTACTCATAGACTACAGTCTGTTCACAATCTTTCATTTCTCTAATTCATTCAATAAGTCTGTACTCATAGACAACAGTCTGTTCAGAATCTATTTCTCTAATTCATTCATTAAGTTTGTACTCATAGACAACAGTCTGTTCAGAATCTATTTCTCTAATTCATTCATTAAGTCTGTACTCATAGACAACAGTCTGTTCAGAATCTATTTCTCTAATTCATTCAATAAGTCTGTACTCATAGACTACAGTCTGTTCACAATCTTTCATTTCTCTAATTCATTCAATAAGTCTGTACTCATAGACAACAGTCTGTTCAGAATCTATTTCTCTAATTCATTCAATAAGTCTGTACTCATAGACTACAGTCTGTTCACAATCTTTCATTTCTCTAATTCATTCAATAAGTCTGTACTCATAGACAACAGACTATTCAGAATCTATTTCTCTAATTCATTCAATAAGTCTGTACTCATAGACTACAGTCTGTTCACAATCTTTCATTTCTCTATTTCATTCAATAAGTATGTACTCATAGACAACAGTCTGTTCAGAATCTATTTCTCTAATTCATTCAATAAGTCTGTACTCATAGACTACAGTCTGTTCACAATCTTTCATTTCTCTAATTCATTCAATGTCTGTACTCATAGACAACAGTCTGTTCAGAATCTATTTCTCTAATTCATTCATTAAGTCTGTACTCATAGACAACAGTCTTTTCAGAATCTATTACTCTAATTAATTAATTAAGTCTCCACTCGTAGACAACAGTCTGTTTACTACCTTTCACTTCCTCAATTCTTACCTCAGGGAAACCATGGCACCATTATAGTGCAGAGGCCAGCTCACATACATACTGGTCCAGTGGTTATGTGTTCAAGTATCTTTCAATGCAGGGATCCCTCCCCAAAACACTACCCCCTTCCCGACACACACCTCGAATTAAGATGTGATGTATCTTCTTCTTCTGCATTCATTCGGAGAGTTTCTTTTTCCGGACATGATTGCGTTGTGCCTGTTTACAGCAGAGCTGTGTTCTTGCGCCATTAGGCCGACACATCTGACTTTTGCGAGCATTTGTTGATGGGGTTAACCTTCCCAGGGTGAGATGTGAGGTATAAGGCAAAAGAAATGTAGGAAGACCTCAACACACATATAGAAGAGAGGTAGAGACAGAATTGAACAATATGGGGAGGATATGGACAGAGCTTGGGAGAGCTAAGGATAGGACTGCTTGAAATGAGTTGCTTGAAAGTGTCCCAATCAGAGGGATAAAGAGTGAAAGAAGAAGAACAGAACTAGTGTACCTCAATACATGACGATGGTAAAGTGTACTGGCTTATAAAACTAGCAGCCCAGGATCGAACCTTAGACAGAATTCTGTGTACTGACTGCATGTGGCCCTGGAGCCAACTCAGCCTCACAAAATATCAGTTATCCATTGGAGGGTGACCAGGAAAGGTCTGGAATGTCATACATGAGTAAAGGACCCATTTTCAGCCATGAAGTGTATTGACTACATGATGCCAGCCCCATTATTTTTAACCCAATTGATAATGTGGCAAACATGCTGGCCACCTTTACTAAAGGACCCCTTTTCATCCATGAAGTGTACTGACTAGATGATGCCAGCCCCATATTTTTAACCCAATTGATAATGTGGTAAACATGCTGGCCACCTTTACTTCCCAGGAAATGTCCTGAACTCATATTAGGCTGGGCTAACATGGGAACCCGTGTCTATTCCCTGCCTCAGAGAGGTTCAACCACATGACCACAGGGTCAGCAGGCAGACATATTGTCACTGCACTAGTCACTACCATGCCTTCCATGAAGACCTATTTGGCACTCTTCCGAATAACGGTCCTAAATTATTTAGTGTAAAAAAGCATCCCTTACAGGGCCTCATTAGGTGATATAATAAAAAAATATATTAAACACTACAAACTAAAATATAGAACCGAGAAGATGAAATTACGTACCAATAATATTTCAGTTATATGTGAAAATTGTGGCACAAAAGTTGTAAATACTGTCCGAAAGCATGTTCTTTGTGAAAAAATTGTACATATCGGAACGAGCATTGAATGTGTTGTCGATCACTTCCGGTTTGGTGTGATGTGGACTGCTAGACCGATCGATGGATGCAATAAATGTTTTTGGGCCCAGGGGGCCCTCACAGTCGTCGGAGTGTATACCTATCAGTTATATGTGGAAATAGATATACACTCCGACGACAGTCAGGGCCCTCCGGACCCAGGAAACATTTATTGTATCCATCGATCGGTCTAGCAGTCCACGTCACATTGAACCGGAAGTGATCGACAACATCAACTAGTGAGGCCCTATAAGGGATGGTTTTTACACTAAATAATTTACGACCGTTATTCTGAAGAGTGCCGACCTATTTAGTTTAGTTAGTTAGTTGCATATTGTCAGGGTCTTAAACTTGGCTCACTAACCTAACACATGTGAGACAGTACAAGTACAACGTGATTTAACTTAAGACTCAAACGACACAACGTTCAATGGATTTATTTACAGATCATATACCAAACGATGATCACAACAAGATATACTTGACACTTCAATACATTTACACATACAATACAGCTTACAGTCTTTCTCTCAAGATGTCCAGACACTCGACGTTCATATACAGAAAACCACACAAAGCCTTTCTCCCCTCATACGTCTAGTCGAGTCGCCGTCCCAAAGCTGTCTGCCGCTAGATCGTAACTCGCCTCACACCTCAGGTGGTTTCACGAGGCAGGCGTGCGTCTTGCGTCATTCTGGCCTGACCGCTGGCCGTCTGGTCAGCCAGCAATCTCGCAGGCCTGTAACCACAAATCGCCTGGCGGCGTAACGAAGTTGCAGCATTCCTGCTGGGCTAAGTCGCCTGGCGGGCGTAACGATGTCCCTGCATCACTGCCTTGTCATCTAGGTAGTTCTAGACTCTGACACGCTCCCCCGGCAACTTCATGAAAGAAGTCATCTTTCATGTCTGCTATATGTACATACTGGGTTAATATTTTTAACCTTGTCAGAGTCAACCCTTTTTGTTGTTATATCATATACATGGAAATACACATTTGCCATAGAAACATATAAAAACAATGGAAGTTGTAATCAACGACATGTGGTGTTCAACCTTTAACACCTGTCAGGTTTCATCCTCTCGATGGCTAATTACTTCAATTGCATTAGTGACCCAGTCAGATCGGTAGCACCAGCTTCACGCATCTACCTCACAGCGTATAAAAAAAAACGTAATAATATGATTCTTGAAACAAAAACCATCTAGCTAGACTGAAATACGACCTTGTATAAGTCGTATAAAACGCTCAAACCCTGACCTCATTTGGCCAGGAGCTCTTGTGTTGGTCTGCAATGTCGGCAACTCTCTGCCATGCTCAGTAGATGTCTACCTGGAGTGTTGAAAGAATCTGGCAACAACACGGCTATTTATATACAACACATTAGAATATACATTTCAAATTATGGCCCTTTGTGTAATGCCGTTTTAAACAAATAAATGAAAGGGGAATAATTTCAAAGTTTATGACATACAATAATTTACAATAAATATTCTATTTCTTAGCGTCATCGCTTGACGTTTCTTCATACTAACGAGAAAAAGTCGGTAGTATGAATACATTGATCAAGATATGATTCTAAGATTACACTACATAAATATATAAACACACAATTCGTGTATTCAAATTTGTTGATTCCTAAAGATTTTAGAATCGTCATAGATTTTTAGACTTTTATTTGTCGTCTGCTACTTTTGCTCTAAATTACAAAATAATCCGGAAGTACACACTAACTCTAAAACAGCTGATGTCAAAGCTTGCAGAACACACTTGTTCCGGTCTGATGTAGTTACGGACAGTACAATGTTCTAAACTTTCCTATGGATGTTTCACTTGCTAAATCTTCTGGATTACGATTTACTGCCGTGGTGTAGTTGTCAATGTTAAAGTCACACGTTCACACACGTCTTTTAAAATATTCCTGGAATGTTCCAAACGCAGATGCCACTGTCACATTTGATAGTTCGCTTACGGTAAGTTACTGAGCGAATGTGGCACAGTTCTTGGTTGTAATATATACAATTAATAACGTTCGCATTCTACCACACACTACACAATTATACACGACAATCACTACATGAATTATTAAAATAAGAAACACTATATATAGTGGGAGTAATCCCTATCACAATGATATAGTAGACTTAACACAGCTCTTTGTGAATCGAAAAAAAAATTCACTGGTTGCTGGCTGTGTTACTCTGAGTGTATTTGCTCATACTGCACTCAGACATTGGAGCTTAATGGGTCGGTCGGACAACGTGACAAGAGATCGGCAATTGCGTTGGTTCTGCCTGGAATATGACGAACCTCGAAGCTGTAATCTTGCAATTTCAAAGACCAGCGTGCTACCATATGATTTGAAGGTACACCCGAAGTTATCCATCGTAACGGGCTGCTGTCAGATTCCACGATGAAATGGCGTCCTAGAAGAAATCTAGATAATTTTGTTATACCCACCACTAATGCTAGGGCTTCCAACTGCGGTATGGACCAAGCTCGTTCTCTTGGTTTTAATTTTCTGGATACGAAGTACACGGGATGGAGGATGTTATCGTACTCTTGCAACAAGACTGCCCCAATCGCCACAGAGCTAGCGTCTGTTCGCAATCTGAAAGGTAAACGGAGATTGGGCAATTTCAGGATGGGATTATGTGAGCTATTATCAGAAAAGCAAGCTAGTACTTTACGGAATGCAAAATTTAGGCATTCATTGTGTACAATTTTCTCTGGTTTATCTTTTGTTAGTAAATTAGTAAATACTTCGGTCAGTTCTGAAAAATCAGGAATGAACTGCCTGTAATAATTAATGAGTTCCAATAAACTTCTGACTTGTTTTTTAGTAGTCGGAAGTGATAGTTTTAGTATCTTGGACACAATATTATCATCTGTCGTGACAAAGCCATTGGATATTTTGTACCCCAAGAAGGATATTTCATGGTAGGCTATGTCTACTTTTGCAGGCTTCACTGTCAGTCCGTGCTGTCTAATACGTTGAAATGTCTGTTCTAACGTCTTAATGTGCTCTGTCATTGTCTCTGTGTGAACACAGATGTCGTCAATATAGCAAATTATATTAGGAATGTCTACAAGAAGCAGTCGTGTCATACGTACGAATGTGGCTGGGGCATTGACTAGCCCAAATGGAAGTTTGCACCATTCGTACAGTCCCCAAGGTGTGGCAAAAGCTGTCAGATGTCTGCTCTGTTCGTCTACTCCTATTTGCCAATATCCTTTAGTCATGTCAATCTTTGTAAAGTACCTAACATCTGTCAGTTCTGTCAGTAGGTCGTCAAAGTTAGCCATTGGCTCAAGATCTAAAAGAGTTATTTTGTTTAGCTTCCTATAGTCGACACACAGTCTTATGGTATTGTCCTTTTTACGTACAATGACCATAGGAGAAGAGATGTCAGATTGGGATCGTCTTATGATGTTATTTTTCTCTAAGTTGATGATTTCCTGATGTAGGTGTTCCTTGTAATGTAATGGAATGGTATATGGTCTGCATCTTATGGGTGTGTTTGATGTAAGTGTGATGTGATGCTGTACTAATTCTGTTTGTCCTGGGTTGTTGGAGAAGATGGTGTTGTACTGTTGTATTAGATGTTTGCAACTGTCTGTGTCTGCTTGAGTTAACTTTGGATTGATCTTGATCTCCTTCAAGCAGTTTGTCGTGTCTACTGCGGGTGTTGGAATCTCGTCACTAGCGTCGTCGTCTTCGTGATCTATGATCACTGTGCACGCTGTATCGTCTTGTTCGTTGTCTCTGTTGTGGTATGGTCTTAGCATATTTATGTGAAATATTTTGTGTTTGTCTTTTATAAGGATCTCATAGTCAACAGGTGAAATCTGTCGCGTTACTTTAAAAGGTCCCTGCCAAGAATCAGTCAGTAAATGTCTGTCACTAGGTAATAGAAGGAGAACGTCCTGTCCAGGTGTCAGCGTTATTGTCCTGTTACCTTTGTCAGCATACTGTCTATAAGTGGCACCAGATAATTTTAGTGCATTCTTTGCAATTTCACAAGATTTGATGATTCTTTCACGCAATGATGTAACATATACGTATGATGATATGGGTTTAAGTGTTGGAGTAGAATCAGTTAACATTTGGTGATAAATAGTTAATGGGCCACGTGGTTTGGCACCATAGATAAGTTCAAAAGGAGAGAAACCGGTACTAGAATGTGGTACCTTGCGATAAGCAAAAAGAATAGCTGGTAGATATATATCCCAGTTATTGGGGTGCTCTTGCGTTACTTTTGCAAGCATGTGCTTCAAATCGCCGTTAAACTTTTCTATGATTCCACTAGAGTGAGGATGGTACGGTGAATTGAAACATTGCTTCACTCCCAACATTTTAGTGAAAGCTTGGGTGGATGCGGCGATAAACTGAGTGCCCCTATCAGATTGGATAGTGTCTGGAAATCCTATCCGAGAAAAAATATGGAAGAAAACTTCCATTATGTCATTGGCAGTTATGTTCTTTAGCGGAATAGCTTCCGGCCAGCGGCTACATTGATCAATAAGAGTTAGAATATACTTATTCCCTCTAGTTGTTGTATGACTGAGAGGGCCCACTATGTCGACAGATAGTTTTTCAAAAGGTCGACTGGCTAAGTCTGTGACTTGTAACTTTGCCTGTGGGTGTTTACCTTTTTTTACCAGTTTCTGGCAGGTGTCACAACTTCTGCAATATTCTTTCACGTCATTGCAAAATTTGGGCCAATGAAACTGTGTCAACAATCTAGATCTGGTCTTAGCGTAAGCCATGTGCCCTGCAAGAGGTATGTCATGGGCAAGATGTAAGGCTTGCCTACGATAAACATTTGGCAAAACAGTTTGCTCTGTGGTATTGTCACCTCTGGTGTAATACCTGGTGAGTATATCATTTTTCACAGCAAAATGCCATTTTGCATTCTTAGTTACCTTTGGCTTTTGGCCGATCAGATTAAAATATTTTACCAATGAAGGGTCAGCCTTTTGAGCTGTTACAAACGTTTCCTTCATGGTGTTAGTAGGTAGTGATACTGGGTTAAGCATTTGTATAGCCTCAGTTTGATTACTTTCATCTTGCACTCTAGCAGTAGCTCTGGTTACTGCGTTCACACATTCAATGATATCAGATGGTGATGAAACAATGTTATCAATGATGTCATGAGATCTTAGTGCTACATTAGCTACCATACATTCAATAGGTAGTGTATCATTATCAATGATGACATTGGGTGGTGATGTTACACTATCATCAATGCACAAAGATGTTATGTTATGAGGTTTATCATTCACCTCTGGTAAATTCCCAATTATTACATCGCACACTGGGTTTGATAATGCAGCGCACTTTACTTTTCCAGTGAGGAAAGGTGTTTCAATATATGCCCATGCTAGTGGGTATTTCTCAATATTGCCTGAGAATGTTCTGCATGTTACGTGCCTGCCTGTATAGTCTGTAGGCATTATGAACATTCTCTTCAGGCCAATAAGTGAGCTGCCCGTGTCGCGAAGGACTGTAGCCGGCTTGCCATTCACGTATCCGTGATGGATGTTTATGTTGCCTTTGGAATCTACTACCAAATTGGCTTCTTCATTGGCAATAGGGATGGCGTGCCCGCATGTTAAAATACCATCTTCATAAAAGGGTGTTACAAACAGTACATTTATTTGCGTTAAACATGTCAAAAGCCTGTGCTGAGTTCACAGGATGTTTCTCTGGTTGTTCTTCATCTGACGATGAACTGTCAAACAAGGCGGCATTTGCTTTGTTGGTCATTTGCCTACCTTTACAATCTCGGCGAAAATGCCCATGAGCCTTACAGAGGTAACATTTACGCAAATTTCTGAAGGATCTACGCTCTTTATCCTGTTTGTTTATCATGTTTAGTAGATAAGTATGATATCCTGGGTGCTTATCGCACATTTCACCTTGATGGTGAGAAAATTTACAGTAAACACAGTGATTATACTTCTCAGAAGTAGGCTTATGAGGTTTCTGCCTACTGTAGGGTTTCTCATAGTTAGCCGATGCTACGAAATTAATGTCAGTAGTTTCACTGGCGAAACAATGTTTGTTGGCAGTGTAATACGCCGTACCTCGTCTATCAATCTCATCTATACTAGTGCATTCATTCTCTTGCAAAAATTTGGAAAATTTTGGTGGAATGGATGAAATGATTTTGTCTCTAATTATTAGATCTTCTAATCTATCATAATTTTTGTCAATTTTAGCTGCTGAAGTCCATTTGGTGAATATATCTCGGACTAAGCAGAGGTAATTAGAGAACGTCTGAGTCGGTTTTGGACTCAACTTGCTGAATTGTTCTCTGTAACCTGCCTCATCTAACATAAAATGTGCCATAATCTTAGATTTCAGATAATGGTAGTCTTTTCTGAGGTCTTTGGGGATGGTTTCAATGACTTTAAGAGGCTCCCCTGATAAACTTCTCATATCAACAATATTCCATTCAGACAGTGGAATCTGGTAATGTTCCATTAAAGTTTCAAAATTTTGGGTAAAGGCTGCGATGCAGTCACCCGAGGTATAATTACGTACTATACCTTGATATTTCTTGTATAGATTTTCTTTTTCGAGTCTCTCAGACTTTTAAGACTCTTTGTTCATGGCAGTCTCAGTATCAAGTTGTTTCATCTTTAACTGTAACTCCAGTTCTTCTCTCTTACTCTGAGCTGCTATCTCTGCCTGCTTTAAAGTTGTTTCTTTTTCGATTTCGGCCTTTCTCAGTGCACTATCTAATTCAGCTTGCTTTGTCTTTGCAGCCAGTTCTACTTCTGATTGTTTTAAGGCTGTTTCTGCCTCTGCTTGCTTGGCAGCCCGTTCTGCTGCTCTTTCATCGCGTTCATGGTATTCAGCGTATTTCTTCTCACTCCACTTCATTAATTCATCACCTGTTAAATTCAACTTTAACCCCATATCAATGAAATCATTCAATGAAGACATGATGGAAAAATGTCAATGAAATATTCAACCACACAAAGCCTTTCTCCCCTCATACGTCTAGTCGAGTCGCCGTTCAATGTCAATGAAATATTCAGCCACACAAATATGTTATAAGTGGTTAGTACAATAAACAATTTACAATTTTTCTATTGACAAAGCGTGCCTAAATTTGCATCCTTAAAGTATATGAAAAGAAAAATATACTCAAGTGCCCTGGATGCGGTGAAGAATGGCTGGAAATCGGGCAAGGAACTGTAGAGTCGCTACCTCGAAACAGAAAATGACCTCTACGCGCACGGTTTCAGATGGTATGGAAAAAACCTGCTTTGTATTGGAGGAAATAAATTAGCGTCTATTTGTTGGTGTGTGCCTGCTTGTCACTAAGTATTGAGTAGGTTTGTATGGCGTTGAGTGTAATTGTAGGTCGTAAGTTTGTCCGTCAACAATCTTTTTTTTTTTCAGGACACAAGTCACTTTCTTTCCAAACACTTTTCGCGTTCTACAACTCAATTCACAAAGACAATCTACATATATCTCAACACTCTACAACATTGATGACACATCACTTACATCAAGATAACATTCAGTAAGGACATAGACATCAAGTTTACAAGATGGTGACAAGGTCACAATGGCGACAAGATCACAATGTCGACAAGGTCAAAACGTTGACAAGTTTCACAAATCACAAATGTTTTACACGTTTACAAGAACCAAACAATATGTATGCACTGTACGTTTACAAATGGTCTCCATGTTTAAACAATGTAGTAATATATCAAAATGAGCCTTCCACGATCACAGTTACATGTACTATAAAGTTTGACAAAAATTCTAAGTTCACAAACTATAGTTTTAAATCGTTTATCACATAAACACGTTCATTTCAAAGCCGGACGAGCCCCCACGTCCACACATGTCAGGGTCTTAAACTTGGCTCGCTAACCTAACACATGTGAGACAGTACAAGTACAACGTGATTTAACTTAAGACTCAAACGACACAACGTTCAATGGATTTATTTACAGATCATATACCAAACGATGATCACAACAAGATATACTTGACACTTCAATACATTTACACATACAATACAGCTTACAGTCTTTCTCTCAAGATGTCCAGACACTCGACGTTCATATACAGAAAACCACACAAAGCCTTTCTCCCCTCATACGTCTAGTCGAGTCGCCGTCCCAAAGCTGTCTGCCGCTAGATCGCAACTCGCCTCACACCTCAGGTGGTTTCACGAGGCAGGCGTGCGTCTTGTGTCGTTCTGGCCTGACCGCTGGCCGTCTGGTCAGCCAGCAATCTCGCAGGCCTGTAACCACAAATCGCCTGGCGGCGTAACGAAGTTGCAGCATTCCTGCTGGGCTAAGTCGCCTGGCGGGCGTAACGATGTCCCTGCATCACTGCCTTGCCATCTAGGTAGTTCTAGACTCTGACACATATCCTTTACAGGACTATGCAGTCAACCCTAACATTTTGTGGCTATTTGTGATTTCTTGGCAAGTTTATGGTCAGTAGTGTCAGGGTCTTAAACCTGGCTCGTTAACCTAACACATGTGAGACAGTACAAGTACAACGTGATTTGACTTGAGACTCAACGACACGAAGTTTCGATGGATTTATTTACAGATCACGATCTAGAGATGATCATTACAATACATAAGTTATAACAATACACTTACAGGCAACCCACAGCTTACAGTCTATCTCACAAGATGTACAAGCACTCGACTTTCGGGCCACAGAACTACACAAGCCTTTCTCTCATCATACGTCCAGTCGAGTCCGAGTCCCAGAGCTTTCACACACGGAGTTAAAATATCACTGGATATGTTCCAAATGCAGATACCATGGATAAATTGGACAAAAAATTTTTAAGTTCACAACTCTAGGTTTAAATGTTAATTACTTAAACCACGTTCATTTTAAAGCCGAACGAGCCCCCACGTCCACACATGTCAGGGTCTTAAACCTGGCTCGTTAACCTAACACATGTGAGACAGTACAAGTACAACGTGATTTGACTTGAGACTCAACGACACGAAGTTTCGATGGATTTATTTACAGATCACGATCTAGAGATGATCATTACAATACATAAGTTATAACAATACACTTACAGGCAACCCACAGCTTACAGTCTATCTCACAAGATGTACAAGCACTCGACTTTCGGGCCACAGAACTACACAAGCCTTTCTCTCATCATACGTCCAGTCGAGTCCGAGTCCCAGAGCTGTCTGGCTATTTCTCGCAACGCGCCTGCCCACCTGAAGTGGCTTCACGAGGCCTGCGTGCGTCCTTGCCTGACCGCTGGCTGTCTCGTCAGCCAGCAACCTCGCAGGCAGGTAACTAATACTCGCCTGGTGGGCGTAACGATGTTACAGCATTCCCGCTAGGGACTATTCGCCTGGCGGGCGTAACGATGTCCCTGCATCTCTGCTGGCAATACTTTAGACTCTGACAGTAGTTGCCATTGCTTTCTGAAAAGCTGGCACCCATACCATTGTATAAAAACTAGTGCAAGGAAGTCTACTTCTAAATCACCTGTTACCCCTTCGCCAGAGCTTCGGCAAAGTCCTATTACAACCTTTAAAATGCCAGAATAAAGTAGAAACAATAAGGTTTTGAAAAATGTGTTGCATCTCCTGCACAGGACATTGCAGCAGACCCCAACATTTATTGGCTGTTTTTGATTTACTAGGCAAATGTTAGTTCAGTCGTTTACTATTACTTTCTGTATGGCCAACTCCCCACACCATCAAAATCAACATAAAATGGTCTGTTTCAAAATCTCCCGCAGCTAATTTGAACCCTTACTGGTTAAAACCAAATATGTATAATAAAATGTACAATAAATGTAACTTCAAAGAGGGTACATATATTCAAAAGATGTAGGTTTTAAACTGGCAGAAACCAAACAAGGCAGCAGTTTTATGAGCTGAAATAACAACACCTTTTTTTCTCTATGCCCTTTCCTCCATGGCAAAACCCAAACAACAAATGCAGGGAGGAAAGCTGGCGTCTCGGTCAACAATCACAATTATCGAAGCTGTCTTGTAAAAAGACAACTTAGCTACTATCATATAAACATCTTTTGTTTTATAAACTAGATGAATAAAGCAAAAACCGATCCATAAGAGAATATTTATAGCATGTATTGAAGAGGATTGACAAATTTAGTCCTAAAAGCAGCTGTGCTTCTCTTCTTCTTTCATTGGCTTGAAATTTGTCTATAACTGCAATGTTGAGTGTTGTATGAATGTCACTGTCTGTTTTAATTCACTCAGAGGTCCATATAGTTTATCTTCCACTGTTGTCTCTCCAGGCCAAAAAGCTTGCCTATGTATGTCATATTTTGGGCAGTCTTGGAGTATGTGATCTGCTATTTGTGGTGCCAATTCACATGTGCATATGGCTGATTTGTCAATCTTGAATCTTGTATACAAGTGGTTATGTAATCTATTGTTTCATGTTCTGGTCTGTCCACAACGCGGTAGTCGGCAGCTGTGCTGAAGTCAGATCTGTTGAAAACAATCAAATCCTGCAGCTTTGCTGTACATGAATAAGGGTAAATCGGGTGAGTCGTGGCTGAGAGGTTATGGTGTGTGGCTCATGCTCAGAAGGTTCCAGGTTCGATCCCTGCCTAGGGCTAGACATGTTTCCAAGAATCAATGGTATCTGAAGATATCACATGTTCCTGTGATCTCTTGGGTAGTCTTCTCGGATAAGGCATAATGATCTCTTGGGTAGTGACATCAGGTACCTAGTCTTCTCGGATTGACTGATTGATTGATTTAGGAATCGACATCACAGCATTCGGGGCATTCCCATAAGTGCTCCGTCCCCATCCTCAGTAGCCAGCGAAGAGTTCCAACACTAATAGTACCAGTAGCAGTAGTCTTCTCAGATAAGGCATAAAAACAGGACATCCTATGTTCAAGCTTTGCATGTTAAAAATCCCAAGGCATTTGGAAATAGCAAAGAGTAGGTTGTAAAGCCATTGCCCTGGCAAAATTGTTAGCAAAAAGTACAACGAACCACGGGTAGAAAGAGCCTTGGATGGAATCTATCTGAGGAAGTAAACCTGTCAGAAATGCATGCCCAAGTCGAACACACTGACCTCTGAGGTGCACAACAAAGTGCGATGCGCTTCTCTCGAAAGAGGTAAGAAGCATAAAAATTAAGTTAGTTGCATATTCTTTACAGGACGTCACAGTCAACTCCAGCATTTTTTTTTGGCTGTTTGTGATCTCTTGACAAGTTTACGTTCAGTAGTTTGCCACTGCTTTCTGAACGACCGGCACCCATACCATTTTATATTTAAAAAAGCAACACAAGGTGGCCTGCTGCCAAATCGCCCGCAGCTGTGTGGAATGTGGTATGAACTGCATCCATAACACCTTCACCATGGGCCGGTGAATAAGTATAACCAATGTGCTTTCCAGGAGTCAGAGGGTGACAAAGATGCCAGAAAACAGAAACATCCCAACAACAGACTACTTACTTTCCACTCAGTGAGCATCTGTGAATCCTCTGGCACCCATGCTGGTGATCTGGAGGCATAGTTGCTCCTAGCAGCATGCGAACCATTTGTGGGAAACATTGTCTCCTGTACTGGCAATGCCTTTAGGCTTATGTTACTTGTAAATGCGAAACTTCCTGCCACTTGACCAAACCACTATCATTCAATGTTTCATATCTGTCCAGTTGACCACTTGTAGACTACATGTTATGTTGATAGGTTTCTATGCTGTGCCTACAGAAAGTCAGTAAATATCGATGTTAATATGACACAAACAGGTGCCCTGGTGAACCAGTTAAGATGTTATGATGACAATGGCGTAAGCAGTCAGACAAAGATTCAATGCCAGCTATTGCTGTTTTCTATGGGAAGAAAAGACTGGTCGCCTGCTGTGCACTTAGGCAGCTATAAATGTGATGATCCTAGCACTTGACACACCCTTATCTGGTTTTGTTACGGGACTTGTTATATTTTTAATAAGACACAGAAAACCACCTGTTTCTCACCAAGGTTTTAGATATTTCATTGTCAATAGACTTCAACTCAGCACACAGAGATTGGCTGAGATAAGGTCTTGGCTGGTGATGTATTACCAGCCCTTATAAGGTGAAAGAGCAAAAGGTGTGGTATCAATATTGCAGTTATAGAAATATTTCAAGCAAACGAATGAAGGAGGTTTCTTCTGACCAGTATTGTACGGTCTGGCTTGATCAGGTCTCATAAAAATGGGTCGCAGGCGATGTTCAGAATGTTATGGTAACTGTCTAGACCAGTGTTTCCCAACCTTTTTTGTGCCATGCCCCACTTAAGCCTTTCCTAAAATTCATATTGCCCCCCTCCCCCGCCCCACCACCCCCCCCCCCCCCCCACCCCTCAACATATACATTATTTTTAATATTCAAAATTGAAATGTTCACTAAAGAAACTTGAATGATAGGTTTTAGGAAGAAATCACTAGGTAATTATTGAGCAAACACAGTAAGTAAATTTTCAAAACTATATAATTTTTTTTTTTTTCTTCCGCGTTTCCATCCTGTTTCAGGATATTGCGGTCAACACCAGCATCTTTCAGCTGTATGTTGATTCCTAGGCTAGATTATGCTCATCAGCACGCCACGACTTTCTGAAGCGACCGGCTGCATACTCTCATAAGTCACTTAGCGTGACTCGAACCACTGCTAATTCTCGTCGCGTCACGTTGACCACGAGAGTATTCGGGATTAACGGAGAAAGCTGCTAACCCCTCGGCCAGGCAGCCGGCAGAACATATAATGGAGAACTGAAATTCAAGTACAAAATAATTTTAATGAAAGATTTTTCTATATTATTTTAATTATTAGTAATTATTTATTATTTAAATTTAGTGAGATCCTTGCGCTTGATGCTTGCTGAAAAGAGATCTTATGTCAGGTTCCAATTTAGTTAACTTCAGTCTCAAGTCTCCCCGTTTTGTTATATTCAGCTGATTTCTTCCATTTTCGAATTGCCCCCCTTAACAGTCAAATTGCCCCCCTGTGGGGCGTGGGCCCCACGTTGGGAAAAACTGGTCTAGACAGAAATGATGTAAAGTACTGTAAAGGAAAGGACATGGCCACCTCATCTCGTACTCATATGTTATAGCCTAGAATATGTGAAACCTTCACTGAAGACCTAATACTTCATAACCTAATAGCAGTATCTCCTGTGGGCGTACTGTTAAAGTCTTTTACTTTAAGTTTTACTTTACTTCTTTGCTTAACAGAAAAATGGATCACAAGTCACTGTCTATTAGATAATAATAATGGAATTAAAAAGAAAATAGATGAACTATACTATTAGTTTTTTATGAAAACATTTTACAACATCATATATAATATAGTATAGTCAAATAAACCATTGTTTTATATAAAAAAATGTTGACTGTCTACGTCTTAATTTCTCTAATCAATTTACGATTTTCATTTGTCTCCTGTAGTACTTGGTCATTGGTTTTTCTGTCTGTCCATGGTATTCTTTGCATTTTCCTCAGAAACCACATTTCTGCAGCCATCAGATGTTTTTCAGCTTGACTGCACATTGTCCGAGTTTCACATCCATACAAAAGAACAGGCTCTATGTATCCCCTCAACACTCTTTTTCTCGTTTCAATTGACATCTTTTTATTGGTCAGAATGTTTTTCATCTTGCTAAAGGCTACTTTCGTCATGGTGATTCTTGTTCTAATCTCTTCAAGGCATCTCCCATCAGATGTTATGACTGTTCCAAGATAATTGTACCGATTCACTTGTTGAAGAATATTCCCATTTACTTGTATATTACATTGTGGTACTTCGTTCTTCCTAGTGACGACCATAACCTGTGTCTTCTTACAATTTAATTCCAACCCCAGCTGCTCACTGTGTACAACAACCGCGTCTACTAATTGTTGTAGATCTTGTGCATTGTCTGCAATCAATACTGTATCATCTGCATATCTAATGTTATTGATGTTTCGTCCTCCAATGCTGATTCCATTTATATCTTCTACATTTCTGAAAATATTTTCACTGTATAGGGAAAAAAGATCTGGAGACATTACACATCCCTGCCTAACACCTCTCTTAATAGGTTGATATTGTCCCACTTCATTATCAATCCTTATGGCAGCTTGTTGTTTCCAATATATGTTTTTTATATCTCCATACAAGTAAAATCTGATCTTTTTCTATTATGATTTTGCCATCTATAGTTTTTAGACAGCCTGTTGATGTACTTGTTCTTTTATTAGTAAGTTCCTGAATTCTTTTGGGAAGTGTCTATTCATACCCCGGCTATGAATAAATGATCCGTTTATTCATAGCGGAACTTTCCCGGCTGGTCATGTGATTTGCCAAGTCACGTGGCTTAACGTATGTGACGTCATCGGGACATGCAAGTGGTTATATTAAACATTTTTGTTGAGTCCAAATCGTATCCTCAGTAGCATAGTCAATAGTGGTAAGTGTCTCCGCCTGATACGGGGGAGCTCGAGGTTCGATTCCCTGCCAGACTCTATTTTTTTTAAAATTCTTCAGCAATTAATTGGGTGAAAGCAACTTTTTAATAAACAAATATTAGGAACTAAAGAAGTAAACAGGCACAGTGCAGAATGTGGCTTAGATATTAACATCCAAAAAACAAAAAAACTATGATAATTAGCAGTGAAAATGAAAGGTCATCAATGAACATCACAGTAAATGGGCAGATACTAGAACAAGTAACGTAGACAACGATACAAGTGGGAGGATAACATCAAGAGATGGACTAGCATCAGCCTGACAGAATGTACAGTCAGGGCGAGAGACAGACAGTGTTGGAGATCCATTGCAGCCAACCTTCATTGCGGAGACGGCACCTGATTGATTGATTGAATGTCTTTCAACACATCTTTCTCATATCTCTGTCTCTCACACTATCTTCGTTATCTATCTCTCTCCTCTCTCTTTTCAACCTGCTTCACATATACCAAGTTTTCCTGCACTTTATATGCGTAGCATTTCCTTGTTTATTTGTTAATTCATGAGGCCAGTCAGTCAAAAGCCTGGTGTTTAAATTGCCTATTCATGTCTCTCTGAGGCGACGTATATTCTTGTCTAAATAGTAGGAAATAGTAGGTCGGTAACGTAAACAAAGATGGATGCCTGTAAACAATAAGTGTACAGAAATGCAAGTTAACAATTCTTTAACTCGCCTGGGAACACAGTTAATTTGATAGTAAAATATTGATTGGGGATACCAGTCTGGAAAATTATTCTTGATATTTAAACTGCAATACTTCAACTATGTATAAAGTATCCCTTTACTCATACTTCAATTATGTATAAAATATCCGTTTATTCATACTTCAGCTATGTATAAACTCTCCCTTTATATAATAGTTAATACTAGCGTGATCCATCAGTACTGAAGCATACTTTAACCGGAAGCCATTTTTTCCGCACTTGCGCAGAAGGGTTTCGTCGTGTCGACACATCATTGACTATTAACATACCCTTTGTATATCTCAGTGGATATATTTAAATAACTCGTGACAATAACGAATTACCATCTCCGCTTCCGGTAAAATGGCCAGTCTAATCATTGTGCATATAGCCGGTGGTTAGATTTGAAATTGTCTTTGAGATAATTTCACTATTTGGCATACCATAAATAATTAATAATATTTTTAGTACAAATTATAGATATTCGTTAATTTTAGTTGCATTTTCGAATTGTGCATGCAAAGATACATAAATTTGGAAAGTTTCATTTAAATATATGGATGCTGGCTGGTAGAAAAAAATTCGTTTTGCGGACATGATAAATTCCTCTTTGTGATTGTAAATCTACATTGTCGGCACGCAATAAAATATTTTTTTAGTACAAATTATAGATATTCGTTAATTTTAGTTGCATTTTCGAATTGTGCATGCAAAGATACATAAATTTGGAAAGTTTCATTTAAATATATGGGTGCTGTCTGGTAGAAAAAAATTACTAAAGTTTTGCGGACATGATAAATTCCTCTTTATGATTGTAAATCCACATTGTCGGCACGCAATAAAAACATTTTTTAGTACAAATTATAGATATTCGTTAATTTTAGTTGCATTTTCGAATTGTGCATGCAAAGATACATAAATTTGGAAAGTTTCATTTAAATATATGGGATGCTGTCTGGTAGAAAAAAATTACTAAAGTTTTGCGGACATGATAAATTCCTCTTTATGATTGTAAATCCACATTGTCGGCACGCAATAAAAAATTTTTTAGTACAAATTATAGATATTCGTTAATTTTAGTTGCATTTTCGAATTGTGCATGCAAAGATACATAAATTTGGAAAGTTTCATTTAAATATATGGGTGCTGTCTGGTAGAAAAAAATTAATGAATTAATAATTATTTTTGCGGACGTGATTAAATTCTCTTTGCGATTGGAAAAATAAATAAATCCTTTTAATAAAAATATATGTACTTTCTCATTATATAAAGATATCATCTCTTATTATTATATGAATGCATGTAATTATTAAATATTAATTTTACATAAATTTATTTAGAATTTGACTGACTATCATGGCAAGGACTGCTGATGATCTCAGATCCCATCTATCTGCGTTCGAAGGAGGATATCCTATAAGTACAGGATACATTGCCCGCCTGCTGGTTGTGGACAGTTGTTCTGTACCTGATGTGTTAGGAAAAGTCCAAACCATTGTGGCGACAAATTATCCAGGGAAAGACATATTTTTGCCGACATATTAAATCCCTCTTTGACTTTGCCTTTGGAAATCCAAAATGTCGGCATGCGTTTCACTTTTTAAAACGTGCAATTCTTCTTCTTCTTCTTCTTCTGCGTTCATCCGGAGTTTTTTTCGTATGTGATTGCGTTGTGCCCGTTTACAGCAGAGCTGCGTTCTTGCGCTGTTAGGCCGACACATCCGACTTCTGCGGGCATTTGTTGACCGGGTTAACCTTCCCGGAAACGTGCAATTCGAACTACTACCTTGTGAGCCAATCTCTTTAATTAATGACAAATGTTTAAATGCTTGCATAAAGGAGAAATCTTTTTTTAGAAAAATATAATTTCTCATTATATAAAAACTGTCATTTACTGCCAATATAGTACCTTGCGGTGTATGGCAGAGGGGTCTTTGAGCCTGAGGAATAAAGTCCGCCTGGCTAGTGCAGTCGCCGCGAACTGTGCAGGTTAGGATTTTCTTTTTGCCCCCGACAGAAAAAAATCTGACACCTTACCGAGGGATCGAACCCGGGCCTCCCGAATGAGAGTCCGGCATTCTAGCCTCTCGGCCAGCCGCTCCTCCTCTCATTATATAAAGATATCTATTTTAGCATGAACTATCAGATTTTAAATTTGAGTATTTACTAATGGGACCACCACCGAAAGATAGGCCTTGAGAAACCGAATCTAATGGTACCAAGATGTTGCATGTATGTCAATTAGAAGCGAAGATATGCAACTTTGAGTGTCGTGATCGTAAACACAGAAATTAATTAATATAAGTACTAATTAGCGGCCATTTTAATATGCTAATTAGGTAACATTGCATACTATCTAAACAGGATATAACACATATCGTGCGTTGCACAATTCCGCAGAATACAAGATACAACTTACCAGGGTTTAAAGCTAATATAAAGAATGCTCGTGGTAATTAATGAATATAACTACTAATTAGCGGCCATTTTTATATGCTAATTAGGTAACATTGCATACTATCTAAACAGGATATAACACATATCGTGCGTTGCACAATTCCGCAGAATACAAGATACAACTTACCAGGGTTTAAAGCTAATATAAAGAATGCTCGTGGTAATTAATGAATATAACTACTAATTAGCGGCCATTTTTATATGCTAATTAGGTAACATTGCATACTATCTAAACAGGATATAACACATATCGTGCGTTGCACAATTCCGCAGAATACAAGATACAACTTACCAGGGTTTAAAGCTAATATAAAGAATGCTCGTGGTAATTAATGAATATAACTACTAATTAGCGGCCATTTTTATATGCTAATTAGGTAACATTGCATACTATCTAAACAGGATATAACACATATCGTGCGTTGCACAATTCCGCAGAATACAAGATACAACTTACCAGGGTTTAAAGCTAATATAAAGAATGCTCGTGGTAATTAATGAATATAACTACTAATTAGTGGCCATTTTTATATGCTAATTAGGTAACATTGCATACTATCTAAACAGGATATAACACATATCGTGCGTTGCACAATTCCGCAGAATACAAGATACAACTTACCAGGGTTTAAAGCTAATATAAAGAATGCTCGTGGTAATTAATTAATATAACTACTAATTAGCGGCCATTTTTATATGCTAATTATATAACGTTGCATTATATGTAAAAATAGATGACATGAGCAATTAGGCTTCGCTACACCGATCGCAATGATGTATGGTTGCTAGGGTGTTCGTGTATGGTTGCTAGGGTGTTCATTTAAAAATAAACAAGCTACTAGTAAGAACATAAATTTTGATAACTTCTGCTATGACCTTGGTTTGGACACGAAAAAAAGATGCCCGGAGGAGATCTTTTGTGTCAATTTCTGCGTTAATGACCACGACACTTAAAGTTGCATATCTTCGCTTCTAATTGACATACATGCATCATCTTGGTACCATTAGATTCGGTTTCTCAAGGCCTATCTTTTGGTGGTGGTCCCATTAGAAAATACTCAAATTTAAAAATCTGATGGTTCATGCTATTAATACCATTCATTAAATCTTCTCTTCACAGACTTTTACCCAAAACAAAAAAACTAAGGAGGACCCAAGAAATCGAATAAGAATAATATTATTATTAGGACTCACCTGAACTATTTAAAAACAAATACTCCCCTACTGAACTTTAAGTGTTCAGAGAATTCTCAGATTTGATTTGTTATTCAGCACAGAAGTCGGTACATGTTCAAGTTTGCGTCTCTTGAGATCTTCACTTAACCAAACTGGTTGGCAGTATAAATAAGTATGAGTAACAAATGATTCAGAGATTCCAATCACCGCGTGGTGACAATTATCCCAGTGTCTGAATCCTCGCAAATTGTGATACACTCAGTCACACACAGCAACGACCCGATCAAATCAATCAACGAATTCAAATTCACAACAACCACTTGCTGCTATATCGATTTAAACACTAAACTATCAAACTACAAATGTTTAGTTTTGCTTCTCTAGCGAGAGTGTATACAACCTGAACAAACAGAACTCTAGTTAAGCCAACAGAGATCACAGTAGAAGGGATTTGACCAAGAACAAGGTCTACAAGACGATATGTTTTCATCGTCTGGTCACCATCATGAATTTATTTCAGTGTTGGCTAAAAATGCAAACAAGGGACGGGACATTCAAAACATCAACTCTAGGGACGAAACTAAACATTACAAATGTTGATACTCATATTTTCATATCTTGGATGTGGGTTAGGTGATGTGAAGATAAAACGATAAAATTAATCGGAAAAAGCAAATAAATGTAATTAAATTCATGTATTTACAATGTCATAATCATAAAAAGAAAATGCAGCTACGCAATCTGTTATTTACTAATTGATCATCATCATCAAGTACCCTGTCAGCTGGTGTAGGCGTTCGTGGCTCTCCACAGATCTCGGTCTTTGGTGTTCAGGATCAACTCTGCTGATGATATTCCTCCAGGCCACCGTCTCAATCCGTCCAGCATCATTTCTCTTGGTCTGCCTCTGTCTCTCTTCTCCTCGATTTTTCCAGTTGTCACGATGTTCTCCAATGGTCTCTCTTCTCATCACATGACCAAAGAAAGCTGTTTGTCTCTTTCTTATTGTTGTGTATAGTGTTTAGTTTCATTAGCCTCTTTCAGGCAATCGTTGTTAGTTACTCTGGCAGTCCAAGGAATTCGCAACATTCGTCTCAGGAACCACATTTCGGTTGCTTCTAAGTTCTTCCTAATTTGTTCATTTACATTCCAAGATTCACTGCGATACAGCAAAACTGGTTCTTTTCGTCGTTTCAGCACTCTCTATCTTACGTTCATTGATAGTGACTTATTGCATAAGATACTCTTCATGTTCTGAAATACGGCTTTTACCAGCCCTATTCTGCTCTTAATCCCTGTTGTACATCTTCCATCTGATGTTATAAATGCTCCTAGGTATTTAAAATTATACACCTGGTTAAGAATTTTCCCTTCTATTTATATGTCACATTTTGGTGTCACCATTTACTAGTTGATACCGAGACAAAACTGTAACAAGAAATATAATTCAAAGTAGTTACTGCGATGCAGGTACATATTTATGTCTTAAAATAATCAAAAACAGAAAACATGTTTCTTTAGATTTGTATAACCCCCAAAATGCGTACCTCAATGCACACACAAACAAGCACACACACGCGCGTGTTTGTCCGTGTGTTCTGTTAATGCGTGCACATGCGTGAAGTTATCAGCAAATATTTCAAGTGTATGGCCGCCTCGACAGCGAAGTTGATAGCGAACTGCGCTGGTAATGTCACGAGCACTGTCGGGGGCTAGGTTCAACGCCTAGGCTCGTCTCTTGCCAAAGTGAGAGAAAGATTAGCCGCCTATTCATCCTTGCTCCCTGTCACTTGTCGTCCCTGGAGGAAAGTGGACTCGACAAGCACACCTTTAATTTCCTTCTAATATTGGACCTATTGAATGACTTTTGTCTACACTCCTCCCTTCTGTCTTCCATACACTCTCTCTCTCTCTCTCTCTCTCTCTCTCTCTCTCTCTCTCTCTCTCTCTCTCTCTCTCTCTCTCTCTCTCGCTTTCTCTAACCTTCATAACATACCCTGACAACAGTTTCCTCCAACAATTAATAACATGTTTATTGTTGAAAAACTATGTCAGTTGTATGTATTGAATGTGTATATGTAGTTGATATTGTCTGCTAGTGTATGTGCAAGATCGGACTCTGTAAGTCATATGTGCCGTATACTTTCTCCTGCTTCCTACGGCCATGCAACAAGACGTCACACATATAATTAGAACGTTCTCACCCTGGATGCTCCGTTCAGCTTGAGTCTGGAGGTAAATCCGTTATTGAAAAAACTGTTCACCACTGTATCACCGTAAAGTAATGTGATCACTGTAAGTCTTATGCTTAGACTGAGTTTTCTTTGATTAATCGTTAATTAATAAATCCACCATGGAAAACACATAGTTAATGTCTAGCACTGTCTATTGGTCCTGCAAACGTTCTACACACGGTATTCCGTTCTTTTATGAACACCTTTTGTACGCATGGCAACTCTTCATGAATGATTCATTTGTGTCTTTATATTAATTTACAGTGTCATTATTTTCAATTCTGGATCATCCTGCCTTTTTATAATGACCGTTATTTCCAGTATTTTCTAAACTTTCTCTGCCCCCGTGAAGTGCCTGATTAAAGTGAAAGTTCTTTCCTTTATTATCAACACTGCTTTCTCTGTACAAGAGACGTACTGTTCTATCTTCTTTGATATGTCCGGGGGTGTATTGGAACCTGGGTAATAAATATTAAATCAGGTGATTTAAGTCTGCTTCATATTACTGTTTATGTGAGTGTCTTTCTCCAGCCGTAATGAAAAGCTTCCGAAAGAATACTCTGACATAAAACAGCAGAATTCACTAAAGTCTAAACTATTCACTCATAGAAAGCAATGGTAACCCTAAGCACAAACACATATTTCCCTATGCTAACTATTACTCTAAGGTTAGTTTTACCTTATATATAGAATTTATGTAAATCCCAGAATTGAAATCTATCAGCACATAAGCACTCTATCCCATTGCAAGGGATGATATTTCTTTTCTATTACAGGACACATAAATCCAGCTTTCCGTCCAGTTTGGTAGCACACTAAATACAAAACCACTTTTCCACCAATTTATACCGAGTGTCCAATCCTTCGTTGACTTTTGATGTCACTACATCAACCATCGTATTTTGCCGTATCCTTCACATCAAAAGTCTGTGAAGTCACGTATGCGGTATTGGCGCCCCGTGTCGTGTCTCATTCGTCTCGTCCTCCGTTCATCCGCTAGTATCTCCAAGCGTCCGAACCCTTTGATCGCCGTCTCCGTTCGGGTTTCCACAACGCGATCTCCCCGTTTCCCGTGTCCGTCCGATAAGATCGTCAGGCAATGACCTCTGCGAACACCCGTCCCTGAATTATATACCTTTCGGTCACTGACCGGCACGTTGTCCTCGTTCCAGACAGAAAGCTCGATTGTTAACCCTCCTCATACCTTGTAATTAATCTTACTAGTTTATCAGGGAATCATTAACTCACAGTATCCCATGACACTCCCAGGAATGCAACATATGATGGTGCCATCACCAGATACACATAGCAGAGAACTAGTTAGTTAGTTAGTTAGTTAGTTAGTTAGTTAGTCGACAGATCATCCTCATTGCACATCGAACCATTCAGTACATAAGTGCTCGGATCTCCTCCTCAGCGAATCCCGCAGCGTGTAGCGCAGTGGTTCTCAACCGGTGGGGAATCCCCCCACCCCCATCCCCAGGGGGGGATTTTACGGTTTCCGGGGAGGAATTAAGATTATTTCAAGATCACGTTAATACAAGAACCGATTACTTGATATTGTTTTTCCTTTCATACTGTACGGTTCTGTACGTCTCATCCTTCTAAAATTCATTTTATAAAGTAAGTAGACCCACAAATCACGTTTTATGTGGACGTCTAGACTTGTTTTAGAATGTGCTATTAAATTTAGCTTCCATCGTTATGTATACTGTGTAGGGGCGGGGGCAGGGTTTTTAGGTAGGAAATACGAAAGGGGGGAATGACGTTCTGAAAATATGGTGAAGGGGGGCACGGGCCAAAAAAAGGTTGAGAACCACTGGTGTAGCGGTTAACGACACCAGTTCTGTGTTGGTTTATCAATCTTTTTTGGCTTCCTGCGTAGTGTTCTTGTTTGGCCACACCTCTGTTAATTTGCTGTTCACGCAGTCTGACCATGGTTGCAGATTCACAGTCATCACTTGGTTCTCGCAAAAGTCTTACTTCTAGTAGAGCGTTCAGAAACTCAGCCTGGTCAATGACGCGTCCGCCCTCCACAGTAGCCACACCTGCGAGCTTGTCAGCCCGCTCATGTCCTTGTACTCCCCGCATGCCCTGGCACGAAGATGAAACTAATTGTTGCCAGCCGAGACTGCTCCAGAGACAGCAACCACTCTCTTCGGATCCACCCCATCTCTATGCTCTTGAGCATGCTCATTGAGTTGCTAATGAAATATGCCCTAGTGAATGTCTGTGTGACATTGAAGCAATCTGCTTCAGTACAAATTTATTACTATTTCCAGTGTATATTAGTTTTAATTTCTATGATGTCCAACAACGTCATTACTATCTGTATAATGGGATTGTCTTCTTCTTCGTTTTCCCGGATTTTTTTTCGGGCATAATTGCGTCGCGTCAGTTTACAGCATAGCTGATATTTGCGTCTTTCGCCCGACATATCCGACGTCAAAACAATGTTTTCCCGTAGTGAATTTGAATAACGAAGACACAAATAGATTTCACGATTTATGCCTGGCATAGTTCGCTGCATATCTTCAGGTACAAAAAACAGCACATTTCGCGTGATGTTTAATACACAAAATAGTCGCTTGTTAAAGTTGTAGAACCCATCATGATTAATATACATAGATCAGTTTTGTGCAAATAGAATGACATAATAGTCAGTTTAAAATTACCGTGGTAGACAATTGACATTATTGTGCGAACATGTGTATATTTCAGCTTGAAGGATTTATCTAGTTATTCTACTTTATGTTGTGTGAATTCTGCAGTATGTACCTGACGAGATGCAGCGAAACATGCCAGCAATAAATCTTGCAATCTATTGTTTGTGTTTTCGTTATTCAAATATCCGACTTCTTCTGGCATTTATTGACCGCATTAGCCTTCCCGGATGCTTTATAGAACGTTCCACGGTCTGAACGTATTAACGGCATCTTCGTCCTTATATCTACTTGTGACACGAACAGGACCGCCGATAACAGCCACATGCATGTGGGTCGGCCCTCAAGGGAAGGCAGGGGCAGACCATGGGTATTCCACGTCATCCATGGAGGCTTCCATAAGCACAGAGCCGATACAAGGCGCTCTAATGCTGGGCTCATGCAAGGAATCGCCACATTCTGCACACGTATGCTTAGCCCCGCCCCCCCCCCCGTCTCCCCACACTTGACCCTCCCTCCTACCCCCTCCCCGTTTACCACAAGCTGCACCTGCGAAGACTAGGAGTTAAGAACTTGGACTTTTGTGAATCCCCTACAATGAGCTTTCCATTCAGACTTTCCATCTAATGAGTTTGTAGACAAGACATTTTCTACTTGTTTGAGGCGCTATTTCAAGTATTTCTACCTACATGCTTGAGGCATACAATTCGGCAGACAAGGGACCTTCGAGATCTTTCCTTCAATGATGAGAAACATGCATAAGGAAGGCGGTTTCCTCCGACAGCACCGATATTTCGTTTCGTACACCACTTGTGGTGGAACTACCCTATCCGAGACAGCTATCACATTAACTCCTGCTGTTTGAGTTAGCTGCTCTATCCTGTTGCACTCACTTCCTCTATCCTAGACAACTGTTACACCAACTCTCTCTATCCCAGCCGACTTTAACATTAACTCTCTTTATCACAGTCAGCTGTTACATTAACTCCGTCTATCCCAGTCAGTTGTTACATTAACTCAGTCTACTCCAATCAAGAGTTACATTAATTCGATCTAACCCAATTAACTGTTACATTAACTCCCTCTATCCCAGTCAAATGTAACATTTACTCCTTCTATACAAGTCAACTGTTACATTACATCCCTCTAGCCCAGTCAACTGTTACAGTAACTCCGTTATCCCAGTCAACTGTTACAATAACTTCTTCTACCCCAATCAACAGATTAATTAACTCCCTCTATCCCAGTAAGTTGTTACATTAACTGCCTCTATCCCAGTCAACTGTTACATTAACTCCGTTTATCCCAGTCAACTGTTACATTAACTCCGGCTATCACAGTCAACTATTACAATAACTCCGGTTATCCCAGTCAACTGTTACATTAACTCCATCTACCCCAGTCAACAGTTACATTAACTCCGGTTATCCCGGTCAACTGTTACAGTAACTCCGGTTATCCCAGTCAACTGTTACATTAACTCCCTCTACCCCAGTCAACTATTACATTAACTCCCTCTACCCCAGTCAACTGTTACATTAACTCCCTCTACCCCAGTCAACTGTTACATTAACTCCCTCTACCCCAGTCAACTGTTACATTAACTCCCACTATCACAGTCAACTGCTACATTAACTCCCACTATCACAGTCAACTCTTACATTAACTCCCTCTACCCCAGTCAACTGTTACATTAACTCCCTCTACCCCAGTCAACTGTTACATTAACTCCCACTACCCCAGTCAACTGTTACATTAACTCCCTCTACCCCAGTCTTCTGTTACATAAACTCCCTCTATCCCAGTCAACTGTTACATTAACTCCCTCTACCCCAGTCAACTGTTACATTAACTCCCTCTACCCCAGTCTTCTGTTACATAAACTCCCTCTATCCCTGTCAACTGTTACATTAACTCCCTCTATCCCTGTCAACTGTTACATTAACTCCCACTATCACAGTCAACTGTTACATTAACTCCCTCTACCCCAGTCAACTGTTACATTAACTCCATCTACCCCAGTCAACTGTTACATTAACTCCCTCTACCCGTCAACTGTTACATTAATTCCCTCTATCCCAGTCAACTGTTACATTAACTCCCTCTATCCCAGTCAGCTCATTCCATCCCATTAAACTGTTACATGAACTCATATCACAGTCAGCTGTTACATTAACTCCTAATAGACTCAGCAGGTACATGAACTCGTATCAGAGTCAGCTGTTACATTAACTCATATTTGAGTCAGCAATTACATTAACTCATATCAGAGTCAGCAGTTACATTAATTCATATCAGAGTCTGCAGTTGCATTAACTCCTATTAGAGTCGGCAGGTGCATTAACTCATATCAGAGTAAGATGTTACATTAACTCATTTCAGAGACAGTTGTTACATCAATTCTGTCTGTCAGAGTCAGTTATCATTTTAACTTCTATTCGAGTGAAGTGTTACATTAAGTCCTATAAGAGTTAGCTGTCGCATTAACTCATATCAGAGTCAGAGGTTACGTCACCTCCTTATCCCAGTCAGCTGTCACATTATCTCCCCTATCCCAGTCAGCTGTCACATTAACTCCTATCCCAGTCAGCTGTCACATTAACTCCTCCTATCCCTGTCAGCTGTCACATTAACTCCTACTATCCCAGTCAGCTGGCACATTACTTCCCCTATCCCAGTCAGCTGTCACATTATCTCCCCTATCCCAGTCAGCTGTCACATTAACTCCTCCTATCCCAGTCAGCTGGCACATTACTTCCCCTATCCCAGTCAGCTGTCACATTATCTCCCCTATCCCAGTCAGCTGTCACATTAACTCTCTCTATCCCAGTCAGCTGTCACATTAACTCTCTCTATCCCAGTCAGCTGTCACATTAACTCCTCCTATTCCAGATGAATTCAAGATGTCATTAATAATTTACACTTGACATCAACAGAGACGGGTCATCCACTTCATAATAAAGATATTTAAGACACTTATGGGGTGGGATGGGATGGTGTTCTGCACAAGACATGATGATGCACACTAGTAGAACAGTTTAAACACTGGTCTCCACCATTCTCACACACCAATGTCAAAAAAGCGCAAGTTTGTTCCATCAATATTTTATTTTCAAATGTCAATAAATACTTCGTCGGTTTTACAACATTGAACGTACATGTAAGTAAATTTAAACAAAGTGTGTACATTTTTTTTTAATGTGTAAGCTAATTTAAACAAAATGTACGTTGACAAAAATTGTGTAAGCTAAATTAAATAATAATGGTGTACGCTAATTTAACAAAAAAAATTGTGTAAGCTAATTAAAATAAAAATGTTTCTAGCTAATTGACATAAACATTGTGTAAGCAAATTTCAACAAATATTACAGTAAGTCTCCGCGTTAAAAACAAACAAACAAACAAAAACAAAACAAAACAAAAACATAATATGAGCTAGTGTGACTAACAATTTTATGAAGTGTTTTCAATAAATATCAGGAGGTACACGGTATCATATGGTAATCTTTAGAAAGTAATGACAAAGTTAATGTATAGTGGAAAACATCTGATGGAACAATAAAAATAAAAACGTAAAATCATCACTTAAAACAACCATTCACCTGGCTCGTAACATTTTAAGCATAGTTAAAGACTTGAACGGTTATGACAAAAGACTTTCTAAGCGCGGTGACAGAAAGAACAAGAAATATCACCGAGAATATATCGTTAGACAAAGCACACAACAAGAAAGAACTACGTGGGAAGCTATTTCAGAGATCAGGAAGGAGAGATCGAGAATGATATACGGAAAACATTGGACGCAATTCGCAATTCCGCATATTGCGTTCGAAACACGGCTGCGGGGCTATTTAGAAACAGACCGCCTTGCGCTGGTATGTATAGAACGTTATGAGTGCCGGTCGTTCAGAAAGCAATGGCAAATTACTGAATGTGAACTTGCCACGAATTCACAAAATGCTGGTGTTGACTACGATGTCCTGTAAAGGATATGCACCTAATTTTTTTAATACCAAAAATACGAGCAGAATATGTAAAGTAATTCAGGATAAAATATGCAACAAACCAAAATTTACCATGCATTTTGTTGTAGTATGCTCAAGTTGGAAAGCAGTAAACACTGAAGAGAATAGAATCACATAGAAGCATGAAAATACCAATAGAAACGACAGCATTGCTTGAGAATTTTGGAGTATATACAAATCACTGATATATATGACATGTGGGTGGACAACATCAAGAGATGGATTGGAAGAAGTCCGTAGAGTGAGTCGTGAAGACACAGGACAATGTGTTGCGGCTCAACACAGCCGTCCTTCGATACATAGAGGGCTCTTGATAATCTTGCTGATGGTGATAATCCTGATGAGATGGTGATGAAGATGCGGATGAGCATAATGGTGATGACATGGTGTTGTTTATAAAATTCTGTCCGAATGGATAAGAGAGCTTCCGGTGTGCTGATGCCAGGCTAGTGGGTTCAACCCCTACACTATTCAATTGGACTAAAATGTTGACTTCTCGTCGTTGACTTGGGAACGTACATTACAATTGCCTCAGAAGTTGGAATGGATTCACCTGATGGCGAGGGACACCGGTAATAGAGAAAGCGAATCCATCAGCAAAACTCTGTCCAATGTACTAGGAGTAGCACAGTTATGGACTACGCTTGAGTTCAAAGCAAGCGAACGCAAAAGATCTATTCATACAGATCTTACTGTAGATCTATTCATGCAGATCTTACTGTAGATCTATTCATGCAGATCTTACTGTAGATCTATTCATGCAGATCTTACTGTAGATCTATTCATGCAGATCTTACTGTAGATCTATTCATGCAGATCTTACTGTAGATCTATTCATACAGATATTACTGTAGATCTATTCATACAGATCTTACTGTAGATCTATTCATACAGATCTTACTGTAGATCTATTCATGCAGATCTTACTGTAGATCTATTCATGCAGATCTTACTGTAGATCTATTCATGCAGATCTTACTGTAGATCTATTCATGCAGATCTTACTGTAGATCTATTCATGCAGATCTTACTGTAGATCTATTCATACAGATCTTACTGTAGATCTATTCATACAGATCTTACTGTAGATCTATTCATGCAGATCTTACTGTAGATCTATTCATACAGATCTTACTGTAGATCTATTCATACAGATCTTACTGTAGATCTATTCATACAGATCTTACTGTAGATCTATTCATACAGATCTTACTGTAGATCTATTCATACAGATCTTACTGTAGATCTATTCATACAGATCTTACTGTAGATCTATTCATACAGATCTTACTGTAGATCTATTCATGCAGATCTTACTGTAGATCTATTCATACAGATCTTACTGTAGATCTATTCATGCAGATCTTACTGTAGATCTATTCATGCAGATCTTACTGTAGATCTATTCATGCAGATCTTACTGTAGATCTATTCATGCAGATCTTACTGTAGATCTATTCATACAGATCTTACTGTAGATCTATTCATGCAGATCTTACTGTAGATCTATTCATGCAGATCTTACTGTAGATCTATTCATGCAGATCTTACTGTAGATCTATTCATACAGATCTTACTGTAGATCTATTCATGCAGATCTTACTGTAGATCTATTCATACAGATCTTACTGTAGATCTATTCATACAGATCTTACTGTAGATCTATTCATGCAGATCTTACTGTAGATCTATTCAGGCAGATCTTACTGTAGATCTATTCATAAGATCTTACTGTAGATCTATTCATACAGAGCTTACTGTAGATCTATTCATGCAGATCCTTACTGTAGATCTAATTCATACAGATCTTACTGTAATCTATTCATACAGATCTTACTGTAGATCTCTTCATACAGATCTTACTGTAGAATCTATTCATACAGATCTTACTGTAGATCTATTCATACAGATCTTTACTGTAGATCTATTCATGCAGATCTTACTGTAGATCTATTTATACAGATCTTACTGTAGATCTATTCATGCAGATCTTACTGTAGATCTATTCATGCAGATCTTACTGTAGATCTATTCATGCAGATCTTACTGTCGATCTATTCATGCAGATCTTACTGTAGATCTATTCATACAGATCTTACTGTAGATCTATTCATGCAGATCTTACTGTAGATCTATTCATTCAGATCTTACTGGTAGATCTATTCATACAGATCTTACTGTAGATCTATTCATACAGATCTTACTGTAGATCTATTCATACAGGATCTTACTGTAGATCTATTCATACGAGATCTTACTGTAGATCTATTCATACAGATCTTACTGTAGATCTATTCATACAGATCTTACTGTAGATCTATTCATACAGATCTTACTGTAGATCTATTCATACAGATCTTACTGTAGATCTATTCATGCAGATCTTACTGTAGATCTATTCATGCAGATCTTACTGTAGATCTATTCATACAGAACTTGCTGCAGATCTATTCATACAGATCTTACTGTAGATCTATTCATACAGATCTTACTGTAGATCTATTCATGCAGATCTTACTGTAGATCTATTCATACAGAACTTACTGTAGATCTATTCATGCAGATCTTACTGTAGATCTATTCATACAGAACTTGCTGCAGATCTATTCATGCTTGATACTGGATTTTGAAGCTAAGTTTTCTACGGGATGGAGCGGCCACTGCCACGACAACTCTCCTCTGTCGTCTCTTACGACATGCATAGTAGGTTACTATTTTTGGCTTCTCTTTTGCGCGTTGATATAATGGAGAGCGTTGATTCATCAATATACATATAAAAAAAATGCACATAAATATTCACATAAAATATATACACGACTAGAGTATATGCCTTGTCAGGACATCGGAGGACATAATATAGAACATGCAGATTATACAGAATTAATTGCTGACAAAGAACATGATCTGCATCAATTAGTGGATATGGTTGTTTTGATAAGTTAGCAACTACGGTTAGAAATGAGTTGTAAGAAAACTAGAACTTAAGGTCATACTAAAGAAGAAAGATACAACAAGGTAGCAACTGGAATAATTCTTAGAGTAATCGGTAGAACTTTCTTGGAACAGTCATACCATCTGAAGGAATATGCCTTATAGAGATTATAAGAAGATTGGCTATGGAAATGGTAGCCTTGTGCGAATATAGGAAATCATACTAATTATAAGTTGCCAACTGCAGTGACACAGAGTATTGATGTTTTATATAAAACCTATATTGCATGCATATGAAACATTGACAAAAAGAAGGCAAGCTCTGAAGATTCTAACGGCAGTGGAATTGTGGTTTCTGTGGAAATTGGAAAGAATATTACTTACGGACAGGAACATCAATGAGACAGTCCAAGAATTAAATGGAAAATAAATATATTAGATAATCAGCCATAGGTCCTCGAGATTTGTTGGGTACATAAGGAGAAACAACTTGGTGACAACTGACAAAATTAATGGAAAAAGAATCACGAGAAGACAGAGAGACAAATACCTGGATTGTTCACATGGAATAATCGAGACAACAACACAAAGATGGTGATCCATGACCGCCAACACATATTGCACACGATGAAGACGACTGCTGAACAATACATATGAGACATTGTACATCCTTAGGCTTAGGACAAAAATGCTCCTAATGAAACTGTGCAGAGTCGTCTGTCAAAATTTGAGTTTCTGCTGCTGGATTTGTTTGTGGGCTAGGCTGTGTCACTCATGCAGCAGAGCTCTGAATACCTGCAACTGTCACTGGATGTACTCGCTGATTGTACTCGAAAGGCACTTTCAACGTCTGCTTCAGGGTATATTCCAGTTGGCACAAGTGCTTCCATCTGGTCATCTGGGGTGTACCTGTATATAAGCAAGTTAATAACCATCATTATATTATGTTAAAGTAGATAAGCAATGGCAAACTACAGAACGTAAAATTGTTTAGTAAATCACATACGGCCAGTAGGGGTTGGGGGTGATTGCACGTCCTGCAAAGGACACGTACTCTGTGTTTTTACAGACAAGATATAGAACATGTATTTCTAAAGTAACAGCAAGCCAGTCTTCGATACCATAATGTATTTCTCCCCAGTTCCAGTAGATTTAGCAGCATATGTCCGAAAGGCAAGTGGCGTGGAATAATGACTGAAACATCGTAAGTGCATTACTTTCAAATATAGTCGACATGGCCACCAAGGAAACTAGAGTATGGTCTGACCAACAGTAAGACAACACATTACACGATGTCTAAGATTCGTTGGAAAGTGCTGATTCACACCCCATGTGACATTTAAGACAAAGATCCAAAGTAATGTGCTAACATGGCTACCCAAAAAAAAAAAAAATCTGGCTATGTCCATTAGTGGCTAGAACTTGAGGGATAAATGCTGCATGCTAGCATAACTTATTTTAAAACTGGTTGTGTCCCTTTCCCGACCAAACACTTGTTTGGGACAGACTAAAGTTACTAAATGTAACTATTAAAACTGGCTGTGTCCCTTTTCTGACTAAACATTTGCTTGAGACAGATAAAAGTTACTAACAGAATTATTCAAACTGGTTGTGCCCCTTACCTGAAACAAAATTTGCATGCAAACATTATTTTAGAAATCGGTTGTGTCCTTTCCCTTACTAAACTTAAGACAAGAGATACAAGTTACATGCTAACAAAGCTATTTAAAAATTGGTTGCATCTCTTCCCTGGTACTCATGTTTGTCTATACAGAAGGAAATTACACCTGATGAATTGGCAGTACACGCTAGAGATATCTTGACAACAGCAGCCAAAGATTTAATTCCGACCAAGAATAAGCAAAATAAGCCACGGATACACGTTAGAATTATTAAAACAACAAAGGGAACTGAAACAGAAAGGAGGAGAAACCGATTAGAGCAGGTTGAAATATAAATCAAAACGCCTTTGAATATAAATGTTATAGGCGGGCTCTAAGCATATCTTGGGTACAGAAAAGAACAAATGCATCCATACGACAGGAAATGAATATTGAAGAAGATTGGTTACTAAAGACGATAACACAAAGAAAATTGAAATATTTTGGCCACTTGAAAAGTCATGAAAGTTTGGAGTGAACAATAATGGAGAAGTATATGCCCGGAAAGTGAAGAAGAGGAAGATCAAAGAGAAGATGGGTGCAGGATGTGGCAGATGATCTCCGGATGGGTGTATCGGACGCGGGACATCTTGCTTGTGACCGAGAAGTTTTCCGGACGGTTGTTATGGGAGCGAAGTTCTGCAAGAGACGTGCTTCTGAATGAATGAATGAATGAATGAATGAATGAATGAATGAATGAATGAATGAATGAAAGGTACCAATTTTAGGCTCGGTCGATGTGGGTGCCAAGTTAGTTTTAAAACAAAAATTCCCTGCATGGATGAAGATTCCAAGAGATGACTACCGGACTGGCAGGCAAGCTCACTAGCCACTGGGTTACATCAGCTCTCTAGTACAGCTATGACACCGGGTAATTAATATCTACTAAGGGAGAATGAGCACCAATAAATTGGCATGTAGTGGCGTTTGTGTTTAGGGACAGTGCACACAGTTTCATTGTAGTGCATACCGGATTGAATCAGCAGTAGGCCATTTGGAAGCAAACAGCATTGCTTTGATTTTCACAATGGTATGAACCTCAGATGCTCAAAAAGGAATGGCAAACACATCGTTATCATGTGCCATGCCGATAAGCGTGGGTGGTCATGTTTCGCTATCTCACGCGATCACCAGAGTCATGGATCAGCCTCGTGTTCTTGTCTCAACCATACCACCTGGAAAACCATTAAGTTATTTACTTCTCTGTCTTCCCCTTGTTTTTTACCCCCTCAGTCTTGCCAGTTGTCAACAAGTTCTCTAGCTTATTTCTTACATCCATACAAAAGTACAGGAGCACTTTAACAATTTTTGGTCGTAGTAATTGACATGCTTCTATTGGTCAGTATGTTTTCCATCTTGCAAAAGGCTACCTTCGCCACAGCGATTCTTGTTCTAATCTCTCCAAACCACCTCCCATCAAATTTTATGACTGTTCTGAGACAGCTGTACCGGTTCACCTGTTTCAAAACATTCTCATTTACGTGTATATTTCTACTGGCACCTTGCCGTCTTAACAGACGATAGTTTGTTACATTGTGTTTCAAAAATAGCACAAAGCCAGGGCTGAATTGTAGAGACCATGTGTTGCCCATGCCTTATGTTCCATCTCTCGGCCTGCCTTGTTTACTCCAGAGGAAAGGTAACACTAATACATCTGGAACAAGACAAGCTGCAGAAGCTGCAAAGCAATGCTTTAACTATCCACCTGTCGGAGCTTCGATCCTAGACCAGTTGCCAACCAAGGCTTAGGATCTGGACTGCCCTGTCACGACATCTAATCATTAGGTTGCATTTCCTAGGACCAGGATGAGACTTGCACCCTCCCAGGTCACACCCCTCCATCAGAAACCGTTGGCACAATGTATATTACAAAACAATGCTGGAGTTGATTGCGATGTTTGTGAATGTAGTGAAATTCGTTCAATGAACAGTGGATTTGGTAATTTACACATTTTAAGGGATTCTGTAATGGCTAAATTATAGGTAGAAAAGCAATGGGGTCATCTTAAACAGATTTCAGCCAATGATTATGAAGTAAAACAAAAGAGACCTTGAGGTGTTGTTTGATTGTATTAATATAAAAGAGAGGTGTTAATATTTGATTGCGTTAGCCTAATGAGATAGTGATATGTTAATATCTAATAGAGTTACATAACAAAAGTGTTAATATAAAATAAATAGTCAGGTGTTGACATGTGATTATGTTAACATAATTTGATTGTGTTAATTTAATTTCGTTAAAATAAGTGTTAATATTTGATTGTGTTTACATTACTTACATGTATGCTGCTAACTCCTGTTGTTGAAGCCATTCACTGATTGATGTAAGGTAAACGTACTGTTCATAAGTTACTGGCAGCCAGGGATGCCATTCATTTAGAAACCATGTCCACAGTTCCTGAAAGCAAATCAGAATTGTCCAAGTCAAAGATCGTCTGCTTGTCATTAATTTTAATCCATTAAAAAACATAAATCGGACAAATAAAAGAGAATAAACACATCTATCCAACAAGAACTCAATATTAACTGATTAAGTGCCAAACACCAAAGTAGACTTGGACCAAACATAGCGGACAGTCAAATGAAAAAGTACAGGGTGTTTGTAAAGTCTCTCTACACTTTGTATATAGAACCATTTTGGGGAAAAAAAATTTAAGTACATGACGCCATTAAAAAATGTGCTAAACAACTAACTAAATTAGCGACAATAATCACTGCTATGGTCTAACGGTGTTGGGGAAGCTGGGAAGTAGCAATGGAGTATTCAACGCACTTCTAACCGTGATGCGACGAAGAGGTTGTTTATCAGGAAATCTTCGAACAACCATCCGTGCGTATCGACCGCTATTTCGAAACACTTGTTCAATTCCCCCCCCCCCCCCCCCCCCCCCCCAAAAAAAAATGCTTCCTTCTGTTAGTATCACCATTTTGTTTCGAGTCCAAAGAATTTCTCCTGCAGACGACAGCCATTCGCTGCTCGCTGCATATTGCTTCACGATGGACTGTAGGTAACATTTTTGGATGACGTCATTTACTTCATTTTTCAGAATGGTTCTACATACAAAGTGTAGTGGGACTTTACAAACACCAGGTATTATAATGCGAATTTCCTTCCACTGGTCATTGAAATTGCGAAAGGTACCGCGAAACAAAACAAATAACACGATGACCCTAGTATGGCGATATAACGTCCTTCGGTCAAAATAGTAAATCACATTTGGCGATATATTATCCTTCGGTATTAAATCAAGTTAATGAAGATTGATTATAAAGACAGTTAGGGAAATAAGTTTCAGGCATTAAAAAAAAAATGGAAAATAAATATACGATGAGAGGGGTATCGGGGAAGTAGTGAAGAGGAAGAACATAACGTGATAGAAAGTTTACAGAAGACAGTTTTTGTCTCCTTATAATGTGGCCAAAAATGATGACTGCTTATTTCTGATGTTTGTGACTTAGCTTCCCTCAAAGTGTCCAGATTGCTCATTTTCACTGTCAAATTAATTTTCAGCCTTTTTGTATAACACCACATCTCCAAGGCTTCCATGAATTTTTTTCCCCCGGCTGTTTACAAATTGTCCAGACTTCGCAGCCATATGTTAACATTTGTTCTATGGAACATACCAGAATTCTTTTTCTAACTTTAAAGAAAAGAACTTATTGCACCTAATTTTCTTCATTTGACAGGATGCAGTTTTTGCTTGTCATATTCTGTTCTTTATCTCAGTTATGCATCTTCCATCTGATGTTATCCAAGTGAATAATAGATGCATTTCTGCACTTGCACAAAAGTAACGTAATTTACTGTAATTGCACATTTAGGCACGCACTGTTTGTTCAAGTCTTCATATTGATTATAAAAGGGAATTCGTGGCTGAAAGGTTATGACGATCGCCCCAGCTTCAGAAGGCACGAGATATCGATGTCGCATAAAGCTGGGGAATTTTTCCTAGAACCACTGGTATCTTACGATAACACACCACACCCGCACACCTGACTTCTTGGATAATGAGATCTGATACACTGCCTTCTGGGTTAAGGCCGAAAAACAGGAAGTACGAGGGTAAGTTAATAAGTAAGCCACAAATGGCTGTAGAAAAATAACTAAATATGATAACAACTTGAAACCAGTTTATTTGTATACATACAGTGTCCCTTTATTTCTCAACATAATTTCCACGAGCATTGATGCACTTACTCCATCGTTTTATCAGTCCTCCCAAACCTGCTGCACAGAACTACGTGTTCTGTTTTCTAAACCACGTTTTCACTTCATATTTAACTTCGGCGTCATTCTCGAAATGTATCCCGCCAAGGTTGGTTTTCAGTGTTTATTATGCTGACAAACGTTTGTCCCGTAAAGCGGTGCATAGCTGGGTAGAAAACGTTACGAAGGTGAGTCAATAAGTAAGTCACACAGTTCTGTGGGATGGCAGGTAAATGGAGACAAAGCACGCAGTTCTATGCAGCCGGTTTGGGAAGACTGATAAAACGATGGGATAAGTGCATTAATGTTGGTGGAAATTATGTTGAGCAATAAAGGGACAATGTATGTATAAAAATAAACTGGTTTCAAGTTGTTATCATATTTAGTTATTTTTCTACAGCCATCTGTGGCTTACTTATTAACTTACCCTCATACGTGTGTAGATTCCAGGGCTGTTGGAAATTGCAAAGAGTAGGCCAGGAGGTCACTGTCCTGACAAATTGTGAGGACAGAAAACCCACTCAGGGGTAGACAGTCATCTTGGATGGAAGATCTTGTCTAGAGTTATCGAACCTTGAAACAAATGCGTACCGAAGTCTGATATGTACACATACACATATGTATTCATGCACATATACACCCACACATATGTGTGTGTGTGTGTAAAGATTATAAATAATGGACCCATTTCACACATACGGTACTAGACCCATATTTGTATACACCAATCGGCACTGTTGTGGTCATGTGGTTAATACCAGACCGGCCGCTTTCACCGCCCCAAGACATTTTCTAGCAGCTATTTTAGGCTGGGGCGATCTGGCAGCCTAGGCCAAGTGTTACGATCAGACACGATGTGGATGCGAACCCATGACCAACAAAGCGGTAGACAAGCGTCTAGCTACTGCTCTGCCTCGGCTCTCCTATATATATATATATATATATAGTGAACACTTACTTAATGAACTATTACAGCAGTGGTTCTCAACCTTTTTTGGCCCATGCCCCCCTTTACCATATGTTCAGAACGTCATCCCCCCTTTCGAATTTCTTCCTTATAAATCCTCCCCTCCCCTTTTTACACAGTATGTATAAAAATGGAAGCTAAATTTAATAACACAAACTAGAACAAGTCTAGACATCTATATAAAACGTGATTTGCGGGTCTACTTACATTTTAAACGAACTTCATTAGGGCGAGAAGTACAGAACAGTAAAATATAGAGGGAAAAACAATATCAAGAAACTGGTTCTTGTATTAATGCGATCTTGAAATAATCTTAATTCCCCCCCCCCCTCCCCCCGGAACCCTAAAATCTACCCCCCCCCCCTGGAGGGGGGGGATTCCTCACCTTTTGAGAACCACTGTATTACAGTTTCAAATAACAATACAGCAATTCTATCATGACCTATACAATTTCAAACACAACACAGCAATTATATAATGAACTATTACAGTTTCAAACAAACACTTACCGATAAATGATGCTGTTGTACTGGTCGAGTGTCCACGTTTGTTGTGCCACATCCTGTGACAGTTTCCAAGTAGTTTGAAACCCAGGGACTCCATATACAGTAAATGGGTAATACAATAGCCAAACGGCCAGTCAAAAAATGTTTCTGGACTGAGACGTCCAAGTGATTTTATTCTTGGACCCCATGGGTCATTGTCTGTATCTGAAGCCATGTGATCAAGAGTGTCATCATATCCTTCGTCATCTGACACCAGGGGTGAATGTCCACCGTTTTGTCCCCCATGTTGTCCACCCTGTTGTCCGCCATGCCAACTCTCGATGTCCGTGTTGTTATGGTCAGTGTGGTTATTCACTGAAGGTGGCCATGGTCTGAAAGGAATATGTTAGGTAACGTCAGTTGCATATACTTTACATGACGTCGCATATTGTTTTCATTGTGATGTCTTGGCAAGTTTACGTTCAGCAGTTTGCCATTGCTAGTTTAGTTTAGTTGTCTCTTGACTTTTATACTATCAGTTGTCGAAATACAGATAGTCTGTCAATGGTGTTCTGTTTGTTAGTTTAGTTTAGTTTAGTCAACGGAACAACATCACGGCACACGGATGTAACCCATAAGTGCTCCGTTCTACTCCTAACCCAGTTTTATGTTGTCTAATGTGTCCACTAATATCTAATTCCATCTGCTTCTATAAGCGCCAACCTATACGTGTGAATTTGTGAGCTGTCTAAATACAATATAGTTTGTTGCACACAGAAAAGTATATGATAATTACGAGGCGACATTTATATTTCGAGGTTATGGGTTGAAATTCCATTATAGTAACTATAGCTTTCAATTGTTATGTTTTCCAGTGTCTTCTAATCTCTACTTTCTTTTATGTCTATAGGCGACAATCAATACTTAAATATTTGCTCGCGATATTTATGAGCTTGTCGGTAGCGGAAAGTCGCGAGAATAAGTTCAGGCTTCACATTTAGCCAAGAATGTGGAGCGACTTTACGTGGTATGGTCTATAGAAAAACTGGGTTTCCTAAGTGGCTAACGTTCTAATGAATGGCCATGTCTCTTGGCAGATGTGAAGTTCCAGCACCTGTCTTGCACATGAATGGGGCAAGGAGAGCATTGCCACATAGTGCCCGTGAAGATGGTACTTTGCACCGGGAGGACGAGAGAAGCCTCCACACTGAACTGACTGCGACAGATGCCAGTCTTCTTTAGGGCTCAAACACTGGAATGTCAACACCGTGGACTGGAGAGCTGAACTAGCAGACTTCGGAGGGACTATACACAACCCAACCAATGTGCCAACCAACCAATCAGCCATCTAATCAGTCAACTGACCAATCTATTAACCAATCAACCAGTTAAGTGACCTGCCAATTAGCTAATCAATCAATTAAATGACCAACAAATCAGATCTAATCAGTCAACTGACCATTCTATCAACCAGTTAAGTTACCAACCAATCAGCTAGTCAATTAAATGACCAACCAATCAGCCATCTAATCAGTCAACTGACCAATCAATCAACCATCTAATAAGTCAACATATCAATAAACCATCCAATCAAACAATTAAATCCCCAACCAATCAACCACCCATCGAGTCAACTGGCCAACCAATCAGCCATCTAGTCAGTCAACTGACGAATCAATCAGTCAATCACTTAACTGGCCAACCAATCAACCAGTCAAATAGCCAACTGATCAATCAATCAGCAACATCCGTTTTATTCCACCCATGGATAGCCGTTTCAAGCTAGGACACAAAGTTGAAATTTGTACATTCATGTAGTGTCGATCGTTTATTTGTTTCTATTTTCTTTTCTATATATCGTGTTTTATTATCTATTTTTGTTTGTTTGTTCTGTGCTGACGAAGGCTTTGGCCGCAACGTCCATTGTTTTTTGTAGTCGTGCTTTGGTAAAACTTCAACCTACTTCTCGTTTTTCAGTGATTCAATCAATCAGCAAGCAAAGCAGTCAACTGATCAATCAATCAGCCAACTGATCACTCAATAATCCATCCAATCCGTCAACAGACATTCAATCAGTCATTTGACTAACCAATGGGCCATCTAATAAGTTAAGCGATCAATCAATCAGTTATCTGATCAACCAATCAACCAATCAAATAGTTAACTGGCGAACCAATCAGCCATACGACCGGTCAACTGACAAGCCAATCAGCTATCCAATTATTCAACTGACCAACCAGTCAGCCAGTCAACTGATCAACCAATCAGCCATACAAGCAGTCAACTGACCAACGAATCAATCAGTCAACAAGTCAACTGACCAACCAATCAGCCATCAAACCAATCAATAATCACGAAACTAACAACGTAACATCAAGAGCATAATTGAGGTCAACAGTACTAAACAAATAGAAATACAAGACTTACAGGAAAGGATGGTTCTCCAAAAATAGCTGCATTTTTGTCTCTGCAGGCTGCTGGTGGTGTGACTCGTCACTTTCTTGCATCTGAGTCTGAGTTCCGAGGGCTATTTCTTGATCTAAAACTGCATCGTGAAAATCCGAAGATGTGGGTCTATCCACGAGTGTTGGTTTTGAGCGTGTTCCGGTTAAAACTTCGGCATAACTTCTATTAACAGAAGTACACGTTTGGCCCATCGTTGAGTGTGCTTCATTATTAGCACATGGTTGTTTCTTGCTATCACTGCTTGTAGAATCAGGATTAGGTATCTGGCTTTGTCGCTGACATTCACTTGCGCGAGGGTTGGATTCTACTGGACCAACACAGCCCTGGCTGCTGATGCTCTTTGTATCAGACTGGGGCAGTTGAATTTCTTGCCGGCTATCATCTGCAGCAGGGTTCAGTTTTACTCTACGAGCACAGCGCTTGCTACTGGTGCTCTTTGATTCACTCTGAGATGGTTCTCTTAGCTGTTGACATTCATCTGCTCCAAGACTGCGTTTTACTCTACGAACACGGCGCTTGCTATTGGTGCTCTTTGAATCACTCTGAGATGGTTCTCTTAGCTGTTGACATTCATATGCTCCAAGTCTGCGTTTTACTCTCCCAGCACAGCGCTTGCTGATGCTCTTTGAATCAGCTTGAGACAGTTTTTGCAGTTTCCGGCATTCATCTGCAGCCGGGTTTGGTTTTACTGGATCAGCACAGCCCTTTGTTATGCCGCGCTTCGGCTTTGTGGGTGTGTCCTTTGGTTTCCCTCTTGGGAAGTCGTCATCATTTAACCGTTTGCCTGCGCTTGTCATGTTCTTGGAAACACTGAAGCTGGGATTGGAGCACTGGAGTTCCTTGCGACCATCCCGTGGGAGGCCAGTCTTTTTTGACATATTTGGAAGACGACCCGAACATTCTCCAATCTTCCCTTCTGTCAGTTGTGCGATTCCGTTTTCGGCCATTAGTTTGGAAACCAACCTGGAAAATATTTTACGGAAACAGTTGAATTTAAACAAAAGCCCCAAACAATATGTTGTAAGAATGATGTACGCCTGGCATATTTCATTGCATCTCATCATGTGTATACTGCATAGTGATATATTATATTTAGTGAACTATACTTTGGCTGAATTATTCAAAAAGCCCCTGATATTGTTCATATGTGGAGCATTAATTATACAAATGGTAATTGCACATTTAAAATGAAATCTTCCTCTTGCATAACATTGGCTGGAACAGTCTAATTGCTAGTGCCTAGATATATGTGTGCAAACATTTATTGTTCGTTGAATACAATTTACGAAACGGATTTACTGTGCAAACTTTTTGACTGCTCTAAACAGAGTGATGCCAATCTCTGAACTCGACGTTTTATGACAGATTAACTCTTTTCCACATATACTGGTATATCTTCCACCAATCTAAGATGCTTGGCACTCACATTGCAATTGATAAATACATTTTATCCTGTATTCGTTTCATTACATCGTCCGCTCTAAAGGGTAGCTGAAGAAACACTTAAAGGTTTGGGAACCGATAATTCTCTGGCCATTAAGTTAAGTTAAGTTAAGGCTTTCAAACTTTATAACTAACTTTATGCCGTGTTATGACTGATTAACTCTATGCGACTGACTTTACCGTGTTTTATGGGTGATTATCCCTTCTCCACCCACACTAGTATATGTTCGGTTACTCGATTGTAAATGTTTATTCCTTTCTATGTAACTTGCTTAGCAATCACTGAAACTTGGTGTACCGAAACAATATTTCTTTCAAAGATGTCATTACATTTCTTTTATGTACATGGTACCCACGAAAGGTCAACTGATGAACCACTTGAAGTGTGGGAACCGATGATCCTGTGTATGTAGGCTTGGGTGGATGGCAGTGGCGCTTGATGTCGTCTGGATATCCATTAGATTGAAGAGCCCGGCAATGGGTGCCCATTTTTATAAAAAGAGTGTCTTGGGAACAAATCTTTCTAGTTAGATTACACAAGGTCGACATCAGGCCACACTTACATTGGATAGGCGCAAAGCTATTGACATTCAGATATTGGCCCGTGGATATTACTTTTCAATAGTCGGTTCTTTGGATGGTGCCATCGTCTCGACGTCGGATGAGGTTACATACGAACGATTAAGTGATATTATATTTGTGAACAATAATGAAATGTTCTTGAGGACCTGTTAGTGGTGGAGTGGATCGTCTTTGCTTGTCGTCTGGTCTCTATAATGAATATTATATCATCTACATAATGGACTTATTATTCGGGATTATTTGTTCTTCGAAGTGAGCCATAACGATGACCACTAGAGTGGGGTCTAGAGGACTTCCCATGGCCATCCCGTAAATTTGACGGTAAGAATTAAAAAAACCTGGAATTTTATATTAGACGAGGACAGCAGTAGCAGTTTCTAGAGTCTGAGTCGTTAACTTCAATTTCTTCTCGTTTATGCTTTCACAGATGATCTTCACTGCTTCTTCCAGAGAAACGTTAGTGAAAATAGTGGTTATCCATTGACGGAATGTAATTATATTTAAGGTCGATATTGTCCAATAGTTTGACCAGTTCAAATTAAATCTTTTAGTATAAAGGGTCGAATGACTGTAGCACTGGTTTAAGAGTTTCGGCAAGCCATATAGCCATCCTGTGTTGGGCAGAGTTGATTATAAATAAAATAGGTCTTCACGGTACCCAGTGCTTGAGTAAACTGCGGGGGAGAGGGGGGGGGGGGGTTGTGAGCCCAGAGGGGGTCAGCTCCTTACTCTAGGAAACTGGGTGTCAGTCATAGTGTTGTATTGTACAACAATAAGGAATCCACGTATCTTATACAACACCTCACCATCTCCCCCAAACCACAGATGTAAGTGTAGTGGATCACGAAAGAGGGCGAACACATTTAGCTGACAAGAGTTAGTTGCATGTCCTTCACAGGACGTCGCAGTCAACCGCAACAAGTGTTCGTCGCTTGCGATTTACTACAAAACTCTAGTTTAGGAGTTTGTTTATTTATGAACTGCATACCATTATTTCTAATCCTGGACTCTGTACGTTGCCGCGCTACAGCGCCGGTTCGGTCACACATGTTTTGTGTCTTCATATCCTATTTACAGGACATCGATGCCAACACCAGCACTGCTGTTGTTGATGTCATGGCAAGTTTACGTTCAGTCGTTTGCCATTGCTTTCTGAACGGTCGCAGCTGTGTTTCGACAGCAGGTAAACGGAATTACGAACCACGCCCTTAATGCCTTTGCCAAGGAGACCAGCAGGTTACATATTGCGAATCAAAAATATATCGGCCGCTGGAAATCCACAGATTACAAAAAGCTTGACAGCGAGGGTGTGTAAGCGAAGTTAGTAGGAGGCTGCGCTGTTTATTTCGTGAGAGGGCCAGGGATAGGCGTCTGGGCTCGCCGTCACGCTAAGTGAGGGGAAGGCTGACAACCTGTTCCTGCCTGCTCTCCGACCTGCACAATGTAATAGCGCTATCACACCTTGGTTCCATGGCAGAAAACTGCTTCGGGACAAACATTTAAACACGGGACAAACATTTAAACACGGGACAAACATATAAACATGGGACAAACATTTAAACACGGGACAAACATATAAACACGGGACAAACATATAAACACGGGACAAACATATAAACAATCTAAATTGAAGTCTTGACTTGAGTACTTGTTGAATATCTGAATACGTGTGCATGTGAGTGTGTGTGTGTATGTGTGTGTGTGTGTGTGAGTCAGCGCATGTGTGTGTATGAGCTGATTGTATAAATGCGCGCGCGCGCGTGTGTGTGTGTGAATGTACGTGTGCATGTGAGTCTGGTTGCATATGCGTGTGTGCACATGCATGTATGTAAGTTTAGGAAATGATGTGTTAGGGTGTGTACTCTGGTACATGGGAGTAAATCTGTACAAGATTGTGTGTGTGTGTCGCTGTTCGTCTCCGTGTACATATATGCATGCAAGTGAGTTATTTGTAGTTTCTATGTGAGTGTGCGGACAAGCGTGCTGGTTTGTACGTGCGTGAACTGGGTGTACTTGTGTCTTTGTGGGTATGTATATCAGTGTTTATGACAGCTTTCGTTTACGTACTTGAATGTGTCTGTATGAATCTACGTGTGTGTGTGTGTGTACAAATGTGTGGGAGAGTACGAGATAGTCGTCAGTTTATCCTCAATGCGCGTCGAATCATTCAGCCCACAGTGTACAAATAAGTGTGAGTATGAGAGAGTATTTCAGTACACATTGTCTGCGCCTTAAGGTGTCTACAAGGGTCCTTTACATTTACCGAGGCTGCGTGACTATATGGAGACAGTTCGAACCCAGGCGGGCCTATACTTTTTAACGTTTATATTGTCTGGTGTGCTCAATGACCCTTCCCTTTAAGTGTCTGTCTATCATTTAATGGGAAAAGAGTGCCTGTCGATCATTTAGTGGGAAAAGAGTGCCTGTCGATCATTTAGTGGGAAAAGAGTGCCTGTCGATCATTTAGTGGGAAAAGAGTGCCTGTCGATCATTTAGTGGGAAAAGAGTGCCTGTCGATCATTTAGTGGGAAAAGAGTGCGTACCCCGGTGATCGTCTGACATGGCGAACCATCACTGCCTACGCTTATCGGAATGGCACAAGATGACGATGGCTCAATAAATTGGAATAATTTTACTCGAAAACTGATATAGCTGTGTATTTTATGATAGAAACATCTGTCACTAATGACTGTTTGAAAAGTGCCGTTACATATGCAAACCTCCAGATTACTGTTTAGATATGACATGTTGTCAATCTATCAAAAATAATGTTGACCATTCATTTCATCCGGTGGGGTTGAAAGCATGGAGCCGTGGGTTCTAAGATGGCTGATAAGGCCTATTTTGGCTCGAAATGTTCTTTGACAATGTGGACAAAGAATGCTTGACGTTCTAGGAGGAGGATTTCCTGCAGTGGTTTTTCTGTCCAGCCTTTTCTTCACAGCTCTTGCAGTCTTGGTTGCTTCACAAGTGACTGTACCCTTATGTAATTATGTACGCCACGAATTTAGGTCTTTGGCAGCAATCTCCCAGGAGGCATGATGAACTCCAAAAGCTTTCAGTGAGATTTTAAGAGTGTCTTTAAAGCGTTTCCCCTGACCGCTATGGGAGCGTTTACCACAATGCAACTCTCCGTAAACAATTCGTTTAGGGAGCCTGTGATCTGGTATGCAAGTTAAGTGACCAGGCCAGCGAATCTGATTATTCAATAGTAGAGTGTAGATACTGGGTATGGACGTCCTTTCTAGGACTTCAGTGTCTGGGATCTTGTCTTGCCATTTAATCTTCCATAGCTTCCTAAAGCTAAGTGGTTTAATTTCCTAGCGTGTCGCTGATAAACAGCCCGGGTTTCACAAGCATATAGCAGTGCGAGATATGACATAATGACGAAACTAACAACGTAACACCAAGAGCAGAATTGAGGTCAACAGTAATAAATAAACAGACATGCACAACTTACGTGGAATGATGGTTCTCCAAAACTAGCTGCATGTTTGTCTTTGCAGCCTTCTGGTGCTGTGACCTGCCACTTTGTTGCAGTTGAGTTCCGCTGGTCATTACTTGACCTGTTCGCCCTAAAACTGCATCACGGGAATCCGAAGGTATAGGTTGATGTGCTGGTTTTGATTCTGCGCCACCAGTGTTCTGTTTTAAAATGTCGGCATAGCTCCTTGTATGAGGCGTGCATGTTTGGCCGATCGCTAAATGTTCTTCCTGAGAAGCACATTGTTGTTTCTGGCTACTGATGCTATTGGAATCAGAATGAGGCACTTTTGTTAGTTGCCGGCAGTCATCTGCATCAGAGGTGAGTTTGACTGCACCAGCACAGCCCATTGATTTGTTGTCACTCCGCTTTGGGTTTGTTTTCTGTGGTTTCCCCTCTTGGGAAGTCGTCATTATTTAACTGTTTTACTGCGCGTGTCATGTTCTTCGAAACACCGAAGTTGGGATTGCAGCATTGAGGTCCCTTGCGTCCGTCCCGTGGGAGGAAATTCTTTCTGGACTTTCTGGGAAGACGACCTGAATATTCTCAAATTTTCCCTTCTGCCAAATGTGCGTTTCCTGTTTCTGTCACCATTTTGCAAAATACCTGGAAAATATGTTAATGAGACAGTTGAATGCGCTAATTATAACTACCAGGTTAGGTGGCACGGAGTCAGCTCCTAACTCTAGAAAACCGGATGTGAATCAATGTAGAATGTTACAACAGTAAGGAACACGGCGATTTCCAGTAAAGCGGTGCATAGTTGGGTAGACAAAGTTACGGGGGTGAGTCAATAAGTAAGTCACACAGTTCTGTGGGATGGCAGGTAAATGAAAACAGGGCACGCATATGTATGCAGTCGGTTTAGGAGAACTAATAAAACTATGGGGTAAGTGCATCAATGTTGGTTGAAATTATGTTGAGAAATAAAGGGACAATGTATGTATAAAAATAAACTAGTTTCAAGTTATTTTTCTACAACCATTTGTGACTTACTTATTAACTTACCCTCGTAATTGCCTCTTGGTATTTAAAATGTTCCACTTGTTTAAGCATTGTGCCTTTTATTATCATTTCAAATTTTGGAGTCAGCTTCTTTTTTGTTGTTGACACATCATGAACATCACCATCACCATCAATCATCATCATCTAGCCTAAAATGGATACTATTAAATGTCTTGGGAAGTAGAGGCGGTCGGTGAGATAATAGCGACGTTACCTACAAGTGCTGATGATAGTTGATAGACACTCATGAGACAGGGAGGAATCGGAGGACAAGCCACTAGATGATAGTTGATAGACACTCATGAGACAGGGAGGAATAGGAGGACAAGCCACTAGATGATAGTTGATAGACACTCATGAGACAGGGAGGAATAGGAGGACAAGCCACTAGATGATAGTTGATAGACACTCATGAGACAGGGAAGAATAGGAGGACAAGCCACTAGATGATAGTTGATAGACACTCATGAGACAGGGAGGAATAGGAGGACAAGCCACTAGATGATAGTTGATAGACACTCATGAGACAGGGAGGAATAGGAGGACAAGCCACTAGATGATAGTTGATAGACACTCATGAGACAGGGAAGAATAGGAGGACAAGCCACTAGATGATAGTTGATAGACACTCATGAGACAGGGAGGAATAGGAGGACAAGCCACTAGATGATAGTTGATAGACACTCATGAGACAGGGAAGAATAGGAGGACAAGCCACTAGATGATAGTTGATAGACACTCATGAGACAGGGAAGAATAGGAGGACAAGCCACTAGATGATAGTTGATAGACACTCATGAGACAGGGAGGAATAGGAGGACAAGCCACTAGATGATAGTTGATAGACACTCATGAGACAGGGAGGAATAGGAGGACAAGCCACTAGATGATAGTTGATAGACACTCATGAGACAGGGAAGAATAGGAGGACAAGCCACTAGATGATAGTTGATAGACACTCATGAGACAGGGAAGAATAGGAGGACAAGCCACTAGATGATAGTTGATAGACACTCATGAGACAGGGAAGAATAGGAGGACAAGCCACTAGATGATAGTTGATAGACACTCATGAGACAGGGAAGAATAGGAGGACAAGCCACTAGATGATAGTTGATAGACACTCATGAGACAGGGAAGAATCTGGAGGACAAGCCACTAGATGATAGTTGATAGACACTCATGAGACAGGGAAGAATAGGAGGACAAGCCACTAGATGATAGTTGATAGACACTCATGAGACAGGGAAGATCTGGAGGACAAGCCACTAGATGATAGTTGATAGACACTCATGAGACAGGGAAGAATCTGGAGGACAAGCCACTAGATGATAGTTGATAGACACTCATGAGAAAGGGAAGAATCGGAGGACAAGCCACAAATTGACATATAATATTAATAACCATTCATGAAAAAGGGATGAACCAGAGACCAAACCACTAGATAATAGTGATAGATACACACGAGAAAGGAAAGAATCGGACGACAAGCCACTAGATGATAGTTGATAGACATGTATTAGAAAAGTAAAGAATTGGAAGACAATCCATTATGATAGTTGATATAGGTTGAGTAACTAGACAGGTTGAGTAACTAGACAGGTTGAGTAACTAGACAGGTTGAGTAACTAGACAGGTTGAGTAACTAGACAGGTTGAGTAACTAGACAGGTTGCGTAACTAGACAGGATGAATAACTAGACAGGTTGAGTAACTAGACGGGTTCAGCAACCAGACAGGTTCAGTAACTAGAGTTCTGAGCAAACTTAAATTAACACAGATACAATCATGCAATATAAGATTAATACAAACACAAGCACGCACATGTGTGTGTGTAACCAAACATTGGTCTAATGTTTAGTCTTCTTCACCCCACCTCCTTTTCCTCCAGCTAAACAAATTATAATACTACCACCACCATCATAATTATTATTACAAATAGAACTTATCTATTTATTGTGTTACTAATTTTGTTATGTTGCATATCCCTTACAGGATGTTGCAGTCAACGCCAGCTTTTTCAGCAACTGTTGATGTACTAGGCAAGATTACACTCAGTAGTTTGCCATTTATTTCTGAGCGACCGGCTCACAATTCCCGTAAGTTACCGACGCGGTTACTCGTGTTAGTTTTATGCAAATATTACACCATCAAATTAGACCAGTTCTACTAGTACCCCAATCTGTTATACCACCACCACCACTACTAAAACAATACAACCAGTATTACTACTACCTACTACTACTACTACTACTACTACTACTACTACTACTACTACTACTACTACTACTACTACTACTACTACTACTACCACTACTACCACGACTACTACTACTACTACCACTTTGTCATAGACACTCATGAGACAGGGAGGAGTAGGAGGACAAGCCACTATATGATAGTTGATAGACACTCATGAGACAGGGAGGAGTAGGAGGACAAGCCACTATATGATAGTTGATAGACACTCATGAGAGAGGGAGGAGTAGGAGGACAAGCCACTATATGATAGTTGATAGACACTCATGAGAGAGGGAGGAATCGGAGGACAAGCCACTAGATGATAGTTGATAGACACTCATAAGAAAGTGAAGGACCAGATAACAAAACACTAGGTGATAGTTGATAGACACGCATTAGAAAAGGACAACGCAGAGGGCAAGCAACAAATTGATAGATAATAACCATTCATGAAAAGGGGAAGAACCAGAGACCAAACCAATAGATAATAGTTGATAGACACACACGAGAAAGGGAAGAATCGGACAACAAGCCACTAGATGATAGTTGATAGGTACTACTATGAGAAAGGGAAGAATCAGAAGAAAATCCACTAGATGATAGTTGATAGATATGTATTAGACAAGGAAAGAATCGGAAGACAATCCATCATGATAGTTGATATAGGTTGAGTAACTAGACAGGTTGCCGTCTTCGTGGCCGAGGGGTTAGCAGCTTTCTCCGCTAACCCCGAATACTCTCGTCACGTGACGCGACGAGAATTAGCAGTGGTTCGAATCGCAAAAGTGACTTATGAGAGTATGGAGCCGGTCGCTCAGAAAGTCGTGGCGTGCTGATGAGCGTAATCTAGCCTAGGAATCAACATACAGCTGAAAGATGCTGGTGTTGACCGCAATATCCTGAAACAGGATGGAAACGCGGAAAAAAAAAAAAAAAAAACTAGACAGGTTGAGTAACTAGGCAGGTTCAGCAACCAGACAGGTTCAGTAACTAGAGTTCTGAGCAAACTTAACACAGATACAATCATGCAATATAAGATTAATACAAACACAAGCACGCACATGTGTGTGTAACCAAACATTGGTCTAATGTTTAGTCATCTTCACTCCACCTCCTTTTCCTCCAGCTAAACAAATTATAATACTACCACAACCATCATAATTATTATTACCAATAGAACTTATCTATTTATTGTGTTACTAATAATTTTTTTTTGGTGGGGTGGGGGGTGGGGTGGGGGTTGCATATCCATTACAGGACGTTGCAGTCAACGCCAGCTTTTTCAGCAACTGTTGATGTACTAGACAAGATTACACTCAGTAGTTTGCCATTGCTTTCTGAGCGACCGGCTCACATATTCCGTAACCGTAAGTTACCGACGCGGTTAATAATGTTAGTTTTACAAATATTACACCATCAAATTAGGCCAGTTCCACTAGTACCCCAATCTGCTATACCACCACCACCACCACCACTACTACTACTACTAATATTACTACTACTACTACTACTGCTACTACTACTACTACTGCTACTACTACTACTACTATTAACATAATCACCACCACTACTACAATAACAACCACCACCACTACTACTATTGCAACCACCACCAGTACTACTACAACCACAACTATCAGTATTACCTATTTTTTTCCCCCCTCATATCCTTTTTTACAGGACATTACTGTCAACACCAGCATTTTCCGGCTGCTGTTATGTCTTGGCAAGTTTTACGTTCAGTAGTTTTCTATTGCTTTCTGAACGTACCTCCGTAAGTAACCAGAGCGACGCGATCCGCTGCCGAATCTCGCGTAGCTGTGTTTCGTACTTGAGTATACGGGATTACGAACAACGTCCTTAATACATTCGCCAAGGAGACCGGACTACTATTAATATAATCACTACTACAACCACCATCACTATCACAGGTATAAGGACTACTAATACCACCACCATTACTACCACATCACTACCACCGCCACTTCTACCATGCTAATGCCCCTGCTGCTACAACAACAACTACTACTACTACTACTACTACTACTACTACTACTACTACTACTACTACTACTACTACTACTACTACTACTACTACTACTACTACTGTTACTAATACAACTTCTTGATCTCATTCAGTAATGTTTGATTAAATTCCATTTTGTAATAGTTTTGTCTTTCTTCTGCCGTGATAATAACCACATTTCGAAAGCTTCTATTTCCCCCCTCACACGGTTTGTTCATTGTCCACGTTTCTGTATCTTTATAATCCACATGTGGCGTTGGTGATCATGTCTGTCCTCAGCCCTCTGTCTTGCGTGCTGCCTGCCAGTCTCCGTGGCGGAGTGGTCAAGCCGTCTGACTCGGGCTTCGAAGGTTGTGGGTTCGATTCTGAGTCGCGTTTTTTAGTTCACGAGTGCTGGGGGTCGAGGCTGGAGCTACAGAGTTCGTGCTTTGGGCGACGCTTTCCGCTCTGCGGAAAGAGACTTGGGCCAAAGAGACTTGGGCCATATGGAATAAAAACCCGATGCAATAAAGTCGACCCTGTCGACTTGTAAGCGACTTTTTAAGCGTCTGTCAATTCTGATACTATGTATGTTCCCTCATGCCATATGTCAAACTGTCCAACATCTCTTGTGTCCGCCTGTCTCTCTTCCCCTCCAACATTTCTAGTTGTGACGACGAAATACTTCAGCCTTTTCCTTTCATGCCATGACTAAAGTACATGAACTTTCTACTTCTGATGTGAGTCACCAGTTCTCTTTGCGAGTTAATTTCTGTCAGGATATCTTCGTATCTCTATCCTCGGCTGGTGTTATCATTCTTCTCTAACACCACATCTCCGTAGCCTCCACATAATTCCTCACTTTGCTAATTGTCCACGATTTTCTTCCATGCATCAGGATTGGCTCAATATAGATCTTAATAACTCTTTTATTCACCTCAGTTGACGAAGATCAGTTACAGAGAATATTCATCTTGTGAAATGATCAGAAATGCTGCCTTTGTTTGAGCTCTCCTCCGTTTACTTCCGTAATACATCTTCCATCTGCTGTTATGAACGTACCCAAATACATAAATACGTTGACTTGTTTCAGATTGATTCCATTCACTTTAATATTGCCCTTGGGTATAGACACACCCGGCGCCGTGGTGAAGGGGTTTTGAACGCAACCACAATCCCACATACTGCGTTCGAAACACAGCTGCTGGAGATCTGGAAGCAGACCGTGTTGCGTTAGTTTCTTACAATGATATGAGTGCCGGTCGTTCAGAAAGCAATGGCAAACTACTGAACGTAAACTTGCCAAGAAATCAACAGTAAAATCAATGCTGGAGTTAACTGTTACGTCCTGTAAAGGATACGCAACAACCTGACAATACAATTTTCTTTGTAATAACCATTAGTTCTGCTTTTCTGTTATTCCTCTGTGTTGACTTTGTCGCAATTATATCTGTATATTTCCTGTAACTGCTTTTCATTTGGCTTTCAGTTGGGCTAACATGTTAACTTCTAGTCGTTGACTTGGGACGTAAATTACAAGTACCATAGAAATCGGAGTGTCGTCTGATGGCGAGGGACACTGGTAATAGGGATAGCTAATCCATACGCAATAATCAGTCCAGTGTATTAAAAGTAGTATGGCACTTGTATGGGCAACGCTTGTTTAAAGCGACCAAACGAAACATAAAAATGTCGCAGTACAAATTGAACAGATATGGTGATTGTACACAATCCTATCTAACACCTTGTTTAACGTGTTGTAAAGTTCCAAATTCTATTTACTACTCTATATAATTATATTTCGAAAACTATTTTCTCTAACATGGTTTGTTATTTGTCCATGTTTCTGTAGAACATTTAATAATATATATTAAATTAACACTTCACTTAATGTTTAGATTTAACTGTAACTTTATCATTCAGAAGCCGTTTTATATTAGTGATAATTGTTTTAGTCATTCTTAATCATAAATTAATTGTGTAAGGTAAGAAAAAGAAGAAGAAAAGATAAAATAAATCACAAAGACACAATTTTATATTTAACCAAAAAAAATATATATATATAAAAAAATTAGTACTTACGGACTTACGGTTCAATCCAGTAGGTTTTGATACACACAAAGTTGTAATGCTTTAGAAATGTTAACACAAAATGTTATTTATCACACAGTGAACGAAGCGCGTACAAGAAAAAAATCACCACCTTTCGAGACGATCTGCGACAAATGCATTAAACTGTAAGTCAAACGCCGAGGTGGTGAACGAGGGCCTAAATTTGTGTGTGACTCCTCCCATTTCCTGTGAGCGTCCAGTCATGTGACTTATCACATGGCAGCTCCGCGTGGCGTCGACAAATGGGAACAAAGCGCGCGTCGAGGGGGCGGGGAAGGTCAAGGTGTTAATGATTTGTACTTTTCGTTCGCTCGCTTTGAACTCGAACGTATTCCACACGGGACTGATTTTTGTGTGTGGGTTAAAATTCCCAATTACCAGTATCCCTCGCCATCACGCGAACCCACGCAGACTTCTGAGGTAGGACTTGTAATTTACGTCCCTAACATCAAGGACTACAATTCAACATTGTAGTTGAACTGACAGGTGTAGGGGTTGAACCCGCTACTTCGCCATCAGTACACCAGACGTTTAAGATCGAATTATCTTATAAAGTCGGTCATGCTGACCACCGCTGTTAACTCTTGTCTAACATGTTGACTTGTAAAAATTACAAAGTCATCAGATTCAAGGAACATTCTGGAGACACAATCAACGACCGACACAGCACATGCATACACTTTACCGTCTACTCTCCTTTCGGTCCATCTCAGACTTTCTCGTTTTCATTGAGTATGAACAAAAGTAATATGACAGCTCGACGGATGTAAATACACACTAACTGAATGCTGACACTTCGCGTTTGTTCTTGACAAATGTAATGTGGCTATGGAACTCTAAGTTAAGGGCAGTGAGTTTATACAAGAGACAGCATTGTAGAAATAAGACAAATTTCAAACCAGCGAACAAAGAAGTAAATTATTACCTTCACTATCAAAACTATCACGACAATCAAATCAACATAATCTCTGACGATTCATTCATTCATATTCATTCATTCATTCAGTAGCATGTCCTTTGCAGAACCTCGCTCCCATAACAATCCTCCGGAAAACTTCTCGATCACAAGCAATAAATATATCCCGCGTCCGATACATCCATCTGGAGATCATCCGCCACGTCCTGCACCCATCTTCTCTTTGGCCTTCCTCTTCCTCTCTTCCCAGGCATATACCCCTCCATTATTGTTCTCTCCAAACTTTCATGACGTTTCAAGTGACAAAAATTATGGTTTCTTTGCTTTATCGTCTTCAATAGCCAACTCTCTTCAGTATTCAGCTCGTGAAGTTTGGATGCATTTGTTCTTTTCTTTACCCAAGATATTCTTAGAACCCGTCTATAGCATTTATATTCAAAAGCATTTATGCGCTGTTCAGCTTGTTTAGTAAGTGTCCAGGTCTCACAGGCATATATTACAATGGGAAAGATGCATGCTCTTAGGAATATAATCTTTGTAGTTCTATCTGTCCCACTCCATAATTTATTAAGCTTGTGTTAGTCTCTGACGAGCAATTGATAGTCGTCGTTTAATTTCTTTCATTGTGTCACCATTGTTGGTAATCAATGACCCAAGATATTCGAAATTTTTCACCACCTCCAATCTTTCCTCATTAATGTATATTTCTTTCTCCGTAGTAGTTCTCTGACGATGCTGATATCATATTAACATAATCATCATCATTACCGTAAACATTTATACAACCAGCACTTTTTAACATTACTATAATTCAACCATCATTACATTAAATATTTATATCACTACCGTGTTTCACCATTACTATGACTCAAACGTTAATCATTTATATCACGGGTAGAGATGCCAGAGACCGCAGAAAATCGGACGTGTTCATTGAGCTGGTTGACAGCCTATGCGTCAATAAGGATTAAAGAAAGGATGTGGGCCGCTGGTGTGGGCCGTTGGTTTGGGCCGCTGGTGTGGGCCGCTGATGTAGGCCGTTGGTTTGGGCCGCTGGTGTAGGCCGTTGGTTTGGGCCGCTTGTGTGAGTCGCTGATGTTGGCAGTTGTGGGCCACTGAGGTCACAAGATGAAAAGCAGATGTCACACTGGCAGAGACTGGATCCCCTCTAACGTGGATGCAGGCCCATCTACTGGTTGGGTGGTCAGTTTGGTTGACGTTCAAGGGCTCTACAGGTGTGATGTTCGGGTGTCAGTCTTGCATATCTCGTTGGCTTCTGTGCATGGAGAGGGACAGGAGAACTCTACAGCACAGTCACCGAGTAGATGGTACTAATGTCCACGGTCAGAAGGAAAGGCTCTGGCCCTTGCTCACGGTCTGGACGTCCACTCACCGGAATTGAGCGTTAAACTTAGTCTCTGAGAGGGTTAAAGTGGACTGAAAGTCGACGTGGCCGAATGGTTTAAAGTGCTGGCGCTGCAACTATCTCTGGTGGGTTCGTTCCACGTTGCGGGTCAGGGGCCTTCAATGCTGACTGAGAGAGAGAGAGAGGGGGGGGGAGACTGAGAGAAGCCGGGTGGGCAGAGAGAGGTTGGAGGAAGAGAGAGGGTGAGAGAGGGTGGGAGAGAGAGAGAGAGTGGGAGGAGAGAGAGGGGGTGGGAGAGGAGAGAGGGGGTGAGAAAGAGAGGGGTGGCGAGAGGAGAGGGGGTGGGCGAGAGAGTGGTGGGTGAGAGAGGAGCGGGAGAAATGAGAGGGACGGAGAGTGGGGCTGGAGATGAGATGCGCGAGACAGAGAGAGCGGTGAGAGATAGAGAGAGGGGGTAGGAGCGATACTAGAGAGAGAAGGGTAGAGAGAGGGGGGACAGGAGAGACATAGAGAGAGAGAGTGGTAGAGGGCGCGGTAGAGCGAGAGGGGTGGGAGAGAGAGGAGATGGGAGAGAGGGGGCGGGAGAGAAATAGAGAGAGCTGCAGGAGAGAGAGATAAAGAAAGAGAGGGGATAGAGAGAGGGTATAGAGAGAGGGTTCGGTAGACAGAGAGAGGGGTGGACGAGTAGAGGAGGTGGAGAGAGTGGTGGGAGAGAGATAGAGAGAGAGAGCTCGCGAGAGAGAGAGACGAGAGAGTGAAGGTGGTAGAGAGATAGAGAGAGGGGCGGGAAAGAGAGAGGATGGGAGAGAGAGGCGGGAGAGACGGGCGGAATAGGGGAGGCGGGAGAGAGAGAGGGAGACAGACAGAAAGAGAGACAGACAGACAGCTGCAAAGTTACATAGAAATTGTTTCAATGTATGGCTGTGAATCTTGGGATGTGAGTGAAGACGATTTCTGAGAGAGATGTAGCGAATACCTTGCGCTGATTGAGTAACTAATAACGTGCGTCTGCAAAAGGCAGGCAGGTAGGTAGGTAAGTAGGTAGGTAGGCAGGTAGGTAGGTATGTAGGTAGGTAGGTAGGCTGGTTGGTTGGATGGTAGGTAGGCACGCAGGTCTGCAGGCAGTCAGGCAAATAGGGAGGCAGGTAGGTAGAGAGATAAGTCAGTAGACAATGAGTAGACAAGCGACGATTGTCTGAAAGAGGCAAATTAAAGAAAAACATATGCAACTGAAAGAAAGAGATAAACAGTATTCTTTTGTCCTGTAATAAGAAGAGAGGTATTTGTTAACAAAGTGACGACTGAAAAGATCACTGGGGAAAGAGGCAGAGGCAGACCGATAGAAATTATTCTGGACGGTCAAGCGGTGACAAGGAGGAACATCAGCAGAGTTGATCCAGAATATCAAGGGCCGAGATCTGTGGAGAGATGGACACGGATGCTGATCCTACGACTCTGGTGATACAGTGAGATGGCGAAACATTACCGCACACGCTTATCGGCATGGCACATGATGATGATGATGAACGCTTACAGCAGGGCGCGTGATGCTGGTTATGGAACGCCAAGACACGCATGAAGACACGGAAGTCGTCAGTCGGTGGGTAGACCTGGAGAACAAAGTCGTCAAATCAGTCCCTAAGATAATGCAGCCATTTAATCATTGATAGCAAGAGAGATAGAGGAACAATCAATTAGGACTGGGGCGAGGTGTCAACACAGGGTCGTCACAGACGCACCTTCTTTACATCTGCCAAGTGTTGTCTGAAGCTGGAGGGAGGGATTGTATTACCACAAGGGATAGCCAACATTGCGCCTGGGGCTGACCTGAAAATGTGGTATTCAGGGATGGCCAGATTGCCCATAGGACATAACTCTCTAACCCGGTGTTCTGTCTGTTTGACATATAACTATAGGAAACCCGTGTCTTTTCACTCTCCATGCATAATCATCATCATCAACATGTGCCATACCGATAAGCGTCATATTTCGCCAGATTACACCATCACCAGAGTCGTGGATCAGCTCTGTTTTTGTCTCGATGTTGCCACGTCATCTAGTTTTGTACGTCTCTGCATTCCGCTTGTTATTTTCTCCTCGATCTTGCCAGTTGTCTTCTCATAATGTACCCAAACATCCTTGACTGTCTGCGTCTAATTTCTCTAATCAATTCACAGTTTTCACGTATTTTTTGTATTTTATGTCTATCTATGGTATTCTTTGCAGTTTCCTCAGAAACCACATTTCCGCTACCACTATATGTTTTTCAGCTTGTCTGTTCACTGTCCACGTTTCACATCCAAACGAAAAGTAGATTCTTACATGCAATAATGTAATAAATACATATTCACGCCTTGAGAGAAAGTAGCATCCCTTTCTCGGAACATATAATCACACAGTCGCGTTCACAGAGCTCTAGACTCATACATTTATAAACAAATCTGACTTGATAGATGATGTTGCTTTTACTAGACAGATGATGTGGCTTTTACTAGACAGATGATGTGGCTTTTACTAGACAGATAATGTGGCTTTTACTAGACAGATGATGTGGCTTTTACTAGACTGATGATGTGGCTTTTACTAGACAGATGACGTGGCTTGTACTCCCAAGACATTTCCCAGTATCCTGTGTGGGATTGATTAGAAAGGCCTTTGCGTTCCGAAGGACTTGGGTACGTTTTCCGAATGCGTCGTTCAGACCAAGATGTGTCGACCGAAAGGCGCAGATATCGCTGCCCTGCTGCAAACTGACAATGTAATTACACCCAAATCAAAAGAAAATATCAGACACACGAAGAAGAGGACTACCACGAGTGCAAGGTTTCCTGAGACTCGCCATGGGGTTCATTGTTGGATCTACTGGGGTCGTGATTTATGCCATGCTCTCGGTAGTGGACATGGGGTTCATTGTTGGATCTACTGGGTTCAATTGTTGAAATCTACTGGGTTCATTGTTGGATCTACTGGGGTCGTGATTTATGCCATGCTCTCGGTAGTGGACATGGGGTTCATTGTTGGATCTACTGGGTTCATTGTTGGATCTACTGGGTTCGTGATTTATGCCATGCTCTCGGTAGTGGACATGGGGTTCATTGTTGGATCTACTGGGTTCATTGTTGGATCTACTGGGGTCGTGATTTATGCCATGCTCTCGGTAGTGGACATGGGGTTCATTGTTGGATCTACTGGGTTCATTGTTGGATCTACTGGGTTCATTGTTGGATCTACTGGGGTCGTGATTTATGCCATGCTCTCGGTAGTGGACATGGGGTTCATTGTTGGATCTACTGGGTTCATTGTTGAATCTACTGGGTTCATTGTTGGATCTACTGGTTCGTGATTTATGCCATGCTCTCGGTAGTGGAACATGGGGTTCATTGTTGGATCTACTGGGTTCATTGTTGAATCTACTGGGGTCGTGATTTATGCCATGCTCTCGGTAGTGGACATGGGTTCATTGTTGGATCTACTGGGTTCATTGTTGAATCTACTGGGTTCATTGTTGGATCTACTGGGGTCGTGATTTATGCCATGCTCTCGGTAGTGGACATGGGGTTCATTGTTGGATCTACTGGGTTCGTGATTTATGCCATGCTCTCGGTAGTGGACATGGGGTTCATTGTTGGATCTACTGGGTTCATTGTTGAATCTACTGGGTTCATTGTTGGATCTGCTGGGTTCGTGATTTATGCCATGCTCTCGGTAGTGGACATGGGGTTCATTGTTGGATCTACTGGGTTCATTGTTGGATCTACTGGGTTCATTGTTGGATCTACTGGGTTCATTGTTGGATCTGCTGGGTTCGTGATTTATGCCATGCTCTCGGTAGTGGACATGGGGTTCATTGTTGAATCTACTGGGTTCATTGTTGGATCTACTGGGTTCATTGTTGGATCTGCTGGGTTCGTGATTTATGCCATGCTCTCGGTAGTGGACATGGGGTTCATTGTTGAATCTACTGGGTTCATTGTTGAATCTACTGGGTTCATTGTTGGATCTACTGGGTTCATTGTTGGATCTACTGGGTTCATTGTTGGATCTGCTGGGTTCGTGATTTATGCCATGCTCTCGGTAGTGGACATGGGGTTCATTGTTGAATCTACTGGGTTCATTGTTGGATCTACTGGGTTCGTGATTTATGCCATGCTCTCGGTAGTGGACATGGGGTTCATTGTTGGATCTACTGGGTTCATTGTTGAATCTACTGGGGTCGTGATTTATGCCATGCTCTCGGTAGTGGACATGGGGTTCATTGTTGGATCTACTGGGTTCATTGTTGAATCTACTGGGTTCATTGTTGGATCTACTGGGGTCGTGATTTATGCCATGCTCTCGGTAGTGGACATGGGGTTCATTGTTGGATCTACTGGGTTCATTGTTGGATCTACTGGGGTCGTGATTTATGCCATGCTCTCGGTAGTGGACATGGGGTTCATTGTTGGATCTACTGGATTCATTGTTGAATCTACTGGGTTCATTGTTGGATCTGCTGGGTTCGTGATTTATGCCATGCTCTCGGTAGTGGACATGGGGTTCATTGTTGGATCTACTGGGTTCATTGTTGGATCTACTGGGGTCGTGATTTATGCCATGCTACGTAATGGAGATGGGGTTCATTGTTGGATCTACTGGGTTCATTGTTGGAATCTACTGGGTTCATTGTTGGATCTAGCTGGGTTCGTGATTTATGCCATGCTCTCGGTAATGGACCTGAGGTGCTGTAGAGAGAGACTGAGACACACGGGATAAAACCCGGTGCAATGAAATATATTGTCCTCGACTTGAACCTTCAGCTCAGTGGGGGACAAGAGGAAGAAGTGAGATCAGAGGATAAAGTGCACAACAGATTAAAGCCGTTATACACTCCGAGATTCGTAACATCATCATGTGCCATGCCGATTAGCGTGAGCGGTCCTGTGTCGCCATCTCACACGATCACCCGAGTCGTGGGTCAGCTCTGTGGTCTCTCGATTATGAATGTGGCTAAACCATCTAGGTATTTATCTCTGCGGTTCCCTTGTTATTTTCCCCTCAGTCTTGCCAGTTGTCACTGGGATTTCTAGTTTATATTTTCTCATAATGTCTGCAAAACATTGTGACTGAGTCTAATTTCTCTAATCACTTTACGGTTTTTATTTGACTCTTGTTAAACTTGCTTATTTGTTTTCCATCTGCCCCTCTACACGAGACAGCGCCTCCATGGAGGAATAAGTGTACTTCGACGTACGGCCAACTAGAGATCCATGGTCGAAAATCCAAATTCACCTGTTCATCATCATTGTCATAGTCTGCCATTGTCATTCTCACTATTTTCTACCCCCAATCATTGCCATAATGATCCTCATCATGGTCGTTACAAATTTCGTCGTCACCCACATCCTCATTGTCAACCTTAATCTTACTATCATGATCATAACCATCATAATCACTGCCACCACCGTGATAATTATACAGTTCTCACTCCTTTTACTTATATCAACCATTCGTAGTTATCATTACCACAATAATCACAGCGTGTTTGTTTTATATTTAAAAAAAATTAATGTTGCATGTCTTTTGGACATCATCCACATGCTTAACTTTATCGACGCTTGTATTCATTGACGTTACCTTCATCATCATCATCACAACCACCACTGTCATTATAAAATTAACCATCTTTTTGTTTTCTTTCATCATTATCATCCCCTCCCTTACCATTTTCTCATTATTATCCCATATTTCATTCTTTATCGTCGTCATAATCCTCCTCCTCATCATCATCACCATCACCGTCATTGCCACAACTTAACTTTTAATTATCATACTAATCGTAATTATCACCCCGACCTGATCATGGTCTATGTGATTTCTTCAAACCCCCCCCCCCCCACCCCCAACCCCCCCCCCCCCACACCCCCGCCCTCATTTTCCTTTTCAACGCGTGAATTGCAAGACACGTATGTTGACAAAGAAGAGTAGTACATAGATGGGCGGGGGTCACAAAAGGCCGAAAGACGGTACGTGAAAGCTAAGAAAGTAGATACGGCAACTGTAAACAAATACAGTCCACTGACACCGCATCTGCCCATATGGTCATAGCCTGAGTTACTTCTAATTGTGTCTTTCGTCTTTTCAATGTGTTAGGCTAGCCCAGGTGTTTCAGACAATACACGATAGGTCAGTGGTCAGTAGCGAGCACGAGGTCTTCAGCATAGCCTCAGGACAATTTTTCCGGACATTGCTGGCTTTGCTGTAGATGGCGACGTAATTATAGGAAAACGGCAAGTCTATTCGGCCACCGTGTTGTAAAATCAATGTTAATACGCGAGACTTGAATGTGATGTTCAGAAACTATAACATCACAGAGAGCAAACAATTCTCTCTCTCTCTCTCTCTCTCTCTCTCCCCCCCCCCCCCTTTCTCTCTCTGACACAGATTGTAGCCAAAGGGTGTCCAATAACAAGGCGTGAGTTAGGTATATTAAGCCACGAGATGTGTTTGTGATTTCAAAAACAGCAGGAGGCGACGAGAATGTCATTGAAATTGTTTAGTTGACTCAGTACCAAACAACAAGTAGGTTCACACCACTCACGGTACACAATCAAATAAACAAGTATTATAATGTACATTGTCTGAGCATTGAAACTGCGGAAAATACCACGAAACAAAGACAAATGACACGATGGTTCTAGTATGGCAGAGATATCGACCTTCTGTCCAGATGGGAGGTCACACTATTATCTTTCTGCACTGAATTAGTGAAACATCCATCCATGTGCCAAGCCGATAAGAGTGGGCGGTCATGTTCTGCCATCTCACTCGATCACCAGAGTCGTGGATCAGCTCCGTGTTCCTGTCTCGACCATGCCACGTGGCCAAGCCATCCAGGTATTTACTTCTTGGTCTTCCCCTTGGTCTCTTCCCTTCGATCTTGCCAGTTGTCATCAATTTCTCCAAGTCATTTCTTCTCATAACATGCCCATAAAATTGTGACTGTCTACGTCTAATGTCTCTAATCAGTTTACGATCTTCATTTGTTTTTTGAAGGACTTGCTCATTGGTTTTTCTGTCTGTCCATGGTATTCTTTGCATTTTCCTCAGAAACCACATTTCTACAGCCATCAGATGTTTTTCAGCTTGACTGCTTATTGTCCACGCTTCACATCCATACAAAAGTACAGGTTTTGTGTAGCACCTCAACACTCTTTTTCTGGTTTCAATTGATATCGTTTTATTGGTCAGTGTCACACGTCGTTCTTGATGATAATATCAATGTTCTTGATGATCTTTGCTTGATATTGTCGTGTGATGGTCGTTGTCTAGGTAACGATGTTCATGGTGTGTCAATTGAGATATCTAACTGTCTCTTAATCCAACTCACCCCAGAAGTGCACCTTCACCAGTCATGAAACAAGATTGAGTTGGCGCACATAATCATTTATTCCAGAAATAAGACGGACAGACGGAACATGTTTATACATCCAGAAAATAATGTAATCCATAGAATATAAATATCCTCCTCACAATTTAACCAGCACACATCAATGCCTTCTCAAGCCTGCTTCATATCAAATTCACAAGACATTTAGTCCAGCTACTATCCACGGCTGGATCTCCTACAATACAACCCACACATTGGGTCGGAGCCCCTGCTCAACTATGCAACCCACTCTGGGTTTTGGTCATCACTCACTATAGGAACCCACTCGGGTTCAGGCCTGTCTTCACAACTCGGAGAACAACACAACACGGAGATCTCTAACTCCGCTTCTCCTTAGACTACCGACCAGTTCGGCATCTACACATTAACTGTCCTGAAGTCCCTTGACTTCACACAAAACTAAACTGTCCTTCCCCCATCCCCTGGGGTCCACACTCACCCTTCCCATAATTTCTCAGGACTGGCAGTTTTCTCATAGCCAGGTCAGTCACTTTACTGTCCCCCACTTTCATCTCCATTCTTTCTCATGCCCGGTCACTCACCTCAATGTCAATGACCACAGGCATGTGTCAGTCAGTATGTTTTTCATCTTGCAAAAGGATACTTTCGCAATGGCAATTCTTGTTCTAATCTCTACAAGCATCTCCCATCGTTGTTATGACTGTTCCGAGATAACTGTACCGATAAACTTGCTTAAGAATATGCCCAATTACTCATATATCACATTGTGGTATTTCCTTCTTTCCAGTGACGACCATAATCTGTGTCTTTTTACTATTTAACTCTAAACCTAGTTGTTCACTGTGTGCAACAACCGCATCTACTAAATGTTGCAGGTCCTGTTCATGGTCTGCAATAAAGACTGTATCATCTGCATATCTAATGTTATTGATGTATCTTCCCCCAATGATGATTCCTTCCATATCTTCTATATTTCTGAAAATATTTTCACTGTACAGGGAAAACATATCTGGAGACATTACACATCCCTGTCTCACACCGCTTTTAATAGGCTGATATTGACCTACACCAATATCAATTCTGATGGCAGCTTGTTGTTTCCAGTACATGTTTTTTTACAAGTCTAAAGTCTTTTCCATCAATTTGTAGATCTTCAAGCATCCTTATCATGTCGACATGTCTCACTTTATCAAAAGCCTTTTTGTAGTCAATAAAGCAAAGATATAGATCTTTGTTTACTTCTATACAACGTTCAATTACTGTTCTCAGTATATACACAGTATTTACTGTACCCTTGCCTTATACAAACCCCACATTGTTTTGAAAAATAAAACATTGCGTTTTATTTTTCAAAACTTACATAATGGGATAGGCAGTGATAGGCGGTAATCAGCTACACAATGGTACAGGAAGTGAGGGGCGGTAATCTGCTACACAATGGGGCAGGCATTGAGGGGCGGTAATCTGCTACACAATGGGACAGGCAGTGAGGGGCGGTAATCTTCTACACAATGGGACAGGCCGTCAGGGGCGGTAATCTGCTACACAATGGGGCAGTAAGTGAGGGGCGGTAATCTGCTACACAATGGGACAGGCCGTCAGGGGCGGTAATCAGCTACACAATGGGGCAGGCAGTGAGGGGCGGTAATAAGTTACACAAGTCATGCTGAAGTCATGTCTTCCAGACTCATAAGTTGACTAACTAATAATTTTCACATCAAGATGATGATGATCATCATAAAGTGTTTCACCTGATGGTGAAACTTCCTTATTGCATTCCATACATGTGTGTACAGAGACAATAATGTCTCAGTATTGGGAGATAATATTGTGGTTTCCCCTTTACTTCTAATCTACCAGGGTTTTGTTGCCTGCCAACTGTAACACTAATTCGTCGTTAAGCTTTCTGATCATTCCATCCTATCAATGTCCACCTATGACAACTTCATTGTCTAATTTTTTGGAGACATTGTGAAAACATTGTGAAGACAAGAAGACGGTGGAGAGATAATATATATACAAACCTACAAGCACTTGGAATCAATGACTGGCAAGAGAAGGTCCACCAGAGAGACAAATGGAGACGGATTGTATCTGTAGCAAAGAACCTCAATGGCTCGGAACGCTGAAGAAGAAGAAGAAGAAGAAGAAGAAGAAGAAGAAGAAGAAGATGAAGATGAAGAAGAAGAAGAAGAAGAAGAAGAAGTAGTAGTAGAAGAAGAAGAAGAAGAAGAAGAAGAAGAAGAAGAAGAAGAAGAAGAAGAAGAAGAAGAAGAAGAAGAAGAAGAAGAAGAAGAAGAAGAAGAAGAAGAAGAAGAAGAAGATTGTGGTTTCCCCTGTACTTCCACAGCTACCAGGATTTGATAGCCTGCCAACTGTAACAATGTCTTAGACTGCTAGGGTAAGTGAGTATCTTGTACCGTGGTGGCTAAACAGACAGAATGTTCCAGGTTGTGCACTTGTCTCGACGTATGCTCGGTCACTAGAGCAGCATTAGCCACATCTTTGTGTGTCCTTCCTCTACCTCGTGGAGGTGCAGCTGGGTCTGTCCTTCTTCAAGACTGAGACCAAACCCACATGTCCCATCCTCCCTCAAGCTGTTACTCCAGGACTGCTATCTACGGAGCTCATAAAGGGAATGTTGCATGTCCTTTACTAGACGTTGCAATCAACCCAAGCACCAAGTTGATTTTCTAGGCAAGTTTACGTTCTGTAGTTTGCCATAGCTTTCAGAACGGGAAGTCCACAATATGACCGGTGTAGGAAACGATCTCCTTCTCCTGCCATCAGCGTACTGGAAGTACAAGCGCTTAAAGCCCATGGGCCCTGAAGATTGTCATGTAAGTAATAACGAAGATGTTAGAGCATTGTTTGGCCATGCTTACAGATAAAGCGCCAGCCACAAATAAGAGAAATACCAATGGTGGAACTACGTGAGTCCGTAATGAACACAATGTGTGGTGCAGCGGTCTCCTCCAACCATCGTAAGGCTGCTGTTACTGTTTCACCTCCATTCTCATGCTGCAGGTTATAGTCTCATATGCCAGACTCTCTCTTTTTTCAAGCATCGTTAGTTAGCCCTCGCAATGAAAACCCAGCCACTAAGTCTTTTTCTAACCACTGACCCATCGGTGTGAATTATTATGTCACCTTGATGTGTGTTGCCCTGGATCAGTTGTTGCACCTCAAACTCTGTGCGACCTGCTGCCCGTTCTCGGCACTCACGACCCAGTGTTACTGTTACCTTGTGTTAGTCCGACATGTCTTCCATTACTTTTACCAACTCTTTTTCTCTATTGATGTTCTCCATTTCACACAACTGGCTGTTAGATATTTCTGTGCAATCAATAACCTGCCTCTTCTAAGTCTATGACCCTTGACCATTTCCATGGCTTTATGCAGGGGGTGATAGATGTCTGCAGAGACTCTCCTGTACAATTTGGCTTGAAGGACTATGTGCCCGTCCGCAGTTGTTGGCAGTGCAAGAATATGCCTCATACATATAGTTGGTGTGTCCTTTGTGCACCCCAGGATCGCACACATGGCCGCATTCTGTATGCGCCCAAACCTTTCAGGACTATCACTTTCAGCTGTCACATTAATTCCCATCCCAGACAGCTGTCACATTAATTCTCATCCCAGACAGCTGTCACATAAACTTATATTAATTTATGTCCCAGTCAACAGTCACATTAACTCCTCCTATCTCAGTCAGTTGTCTCATTAACTCCTAACCCGCTCAGATGTCACATTAACTTCCATCCCAGTCTTCTGTCACATTAACTCCTCCTATAACAGTTAGCTGTCACATTAACTCCCCCTATCAGAGTCAGCTATCACATTAACTCCCCCTATCCCAGTCAGCTATCACATTAACTCCTTCTATCCCAGTCAGCTATCACATTATCTCCTTCTATCCCAGTCAGCTGTCACATTAACTCCTTCTATCCCAGTCTTCTGTCACATTAACTCCTTCTATCCCAGTCTTCTGTCACATTAACTCCTTCTATCCCAGTCAGCTGTCACATTAACTCCTTCTATCCCAGTCAGCTGTCACATTAACTCCTTCTATCCCAGTCAGCTGTCACATTAACTCCTCCTATCCCAGTCAGCTATCACATTAACACCTTCTATCCCAGTCAGCTGTCACGTTAACTCCTATCCCAGTCAGCTGTCACATTATCCCCTCCTATCACAGTCAGCTATCACATTATCTCCTTCTATCACAGTCAGCTATCACATTAACTCCTCCTATCCCAGTCAGCTATCACATTAACTCCTCCTATCACAGTCAGCTATCACATTAACTCCTCCTATCACAGTCAGCTATCACATTAACTCCTTCTATCACAGTCAGCTGTCACATTATCTAATTCTATCCCAGTCAGCTGTCACATTAACTCCTTCTATCCCAGTCAGCTATCACATTATCTGCTTCTATCCCAGTCAGCTGTCACATTAACTCCTTCTATCCAAGTCTTCTGTCACATTAACTCCTTCTATCCCAGGCTTCTGTCACATTAACTCCTTCTGTCCCAGTCAGCTGTCACATTTACTCCTCCTATCCCAGTCAGCTATCACATTAACTCCTCCTATCCCAGTCAGCTATCACATTAACTCCTCCTATCACAGTCAGCTATCACATTAACTCCTTCTATCACAGTCAGCTGCCACATTAACTCCTTCTATCCAAGTCTTCTGTCACATTAACTCCTTCTATCCCAGTCAGCTGTCACATTAACTCCTCCTATCCCAGTCAGCTATCACATTAACTCCTCCTATCACAGTCAGCTATCACATTAACTCCTTCTATCACAGTCAGCTATCACATTAACTCCTTCTATCACAGTTAGCTGCCACATTATCTCCTTCTATCCCAGTCAGCTGTCACATGAACTCCTCCTATCCCAGTCAGCTATCATATTAACTCCTCCTATCACAGTCAGCTATCACATTAACTCCTTCTATCACAGTCAGCTATCACATTAACTCCTTCTATCCCAGTCAGCTATCACATTATCTCCTACTATCCCAGTCAGCTGTCACATTAACTCCTTCTATCCCAGTCTTCTGTCACATTAACTCCTTCTATCCCAGTCAGCTGTCACATTAAATCCTTTTATCCCAGTCAGCTGTCACATTAACTCCTTCTATCACAGTCAGCTATCACATTAACTCCTTCTATCCCAGTCAGCTGTCACACTAACTCCTTCTATCCCAGTCAGCTGTCACATTAACTCATTCTATCACAGTCAGCTATAACATTAACTCCTCCTATCACAGTCAGCTATCACATTAACTCCTTCTATCACAGTCAGCTGTCACATTATCTCCTTCTATCCCAGTCAGCTGTCACATTAACTCCTTCTATCCCAGTCAGCTATCACATTATCTCCTTCTATCCCAGTCAGCTGTATCATTAACTCCTTTTATCCCAGTGAGCTGTCACATTAACTCCTTCTACCCCAGTCAGCTGTCACATTAACTCCTTCTATCACAGTCAGCTATCACATTAACTCCTTCTATCCCAGTCAGCTATCACATTAACTCCTTCTATCCCAGTCAGATGTCACATTAACTCTTTCTATCCCAGTCAGCTGTCACATTAACTAATTCTATCCCAGTCAGCTATCACATTAACTCCTTCTATCACAGTCAGCTATCACTTTAACTCCTTCTATCCCAGTCAGCTATCACATTAACTCCTTCTATCCCAGTCAGCTATCACATTATCTCATTCTATACCAGTCATCTGTCACATTAACTCCTTCTATCCCAGTCTTCTGTCACATTAACTCCTTCTTTCCCAGTCAGCTATCACATTAACTCCTCCTATCACAGTCAGCTATCACATTAACTCCTTCTATCACAGTCAGCTGTCACATTATCTCCTTCTATCCCAGACAGCTGTCACATTAACTCCTCCTATCCCAGTCAGCTATCACATTAACGCCTCCTATCACAGTCAGCTATCACATTAACTCCTTCTATCACAGTCAGCTGTCACATTATCTCCTTCTATCCCAGTCAGCTGTCACATTAACTCCTTCTATCCCAGTCAGCTTTCACATTATCTCCTTCTATCCCAGTCAGCTATCACATTAACTCCTTCTATCCAAGTCTTCTGTCACATTAACTCCTTCTATCCCAGTCAGCTGTCACATTAACTCCTCCTATCCCAGTCAGCTATCACATTAACTCCTCCTATCACAGTCAGCTATCACATTAACTCCTTCTATCACAGTCAGCTGTCACATTATCTCCTTCTATCCCAGACAGCTGTCACATTAACTCCTTCTATCAAAGTCAGCTATCACATTAACTCCTTCTATCCCAGTCAGCTATCACATTATCTCCAACTATCCCAGTCAGCTGTCACATTAACTCCTTCTATCCCAGTCTTCTGTCACATTAACTCCTTCTATCCCAGTCAGCTGTCACATTACATCCTTTTATCCCAGTCAGCTGTCACATTAACTCCTTCTATCACAGTCAGCTATCACATTAACTCCTCCTATCCCAGTCAGCTATCACATTAACTCCTCCTATCACAGTCAGCTATCACATTAACTCCTTCTATCACAGTTAGCTGCCACATTATCTCCTTCTATCCCAGTCAGCTGTCACATTAACTCCTCCTATCCCAGTCAGCTATCATATTAACTCCTACTATAACAGTCAGCTATCACATTAACTCCTTCTATCACAGTCAGCTGTCACATTATCTCCTTCTATCCCAGTCAGCTGTCACATTAACTCCTTCTATCCCAGTCAGCTTTCACATTATCTCCTCCTATCCCAGTCAGCTATCACATTAACTCCTTCTTTCCCAGTCAGTTATCACATTATCTCCTACTATCCCAGTCAGCTGTCACATTAACTCCTTCTATCCCAGTCTTCTGTCACATTAACTCCTTCTATCCCAGTCAGCTGTCACATTAAATCCTTTTATCCCAGTCAGCTGTCACATTAACTCCTTCTATCACAGTCAGCTATCACATTAACTCCTTCTATCCCAGTCAGCTGTCACACTAACTCCTTCTATCCCAGTCAGATGTCACATTAACTCATTCTATCACAGTCAGCTATCGCATTAACTCCTCCTATCACAGTCAGCTATCACATTAACTCCTTCTATCACAGTCAGCTGTCACATTATCTCCTTCTATCCCAGTCAGCTGTCACATTAACTCCTTCTATCCCAGTCAGCTATCACATTATCTCCTTCTATCCCAGTCAGCTGTATCATTAACTCCTTCTATCCCAGTCTTCTGTAACATTAACTCCTTCTATCCCAGTGAGCTGTCACATTAACTCCTTCTACCCCAGTCAGCTGTCACATTAACTCCTTCTATCACAGTCAGATATCACATTAACTCCTTCTATCCCAGTCAGCTATCACATTAACTCCTTCTATCCCAGTCAGATGTCATATTAACTCTTTATATCCCAGTCAGCTGTCACATTAACTAATTCTATCCCAGTCAGCTATCACATTAACTCCTTCTATCACAGTCAGCTATCACTTTAACTCCTTCTATCCCAGTCAGCTATCACATTAACTCCTTCTATCCCAGTCAGCTATTACATTATCTCATTCTATACCAGTCATCTGTCACATCAACTCCTTCTATCCCAGTCTTCTGTCACATTAACTCCTTCTTTCCCAGTTAGCTATCACTTTAACTCCCCTATCCCAGTCAGCTATCACATTAACTCCCCTTATCCCAGTCAGCTATCACATTATCTCCTCCTATCACAGTCAGCTGTCACATTAACTCCCCTATCCCAGTCAGCTATTAATTAACTCCTTCTATCCCAGTCAGCTATCACATTCATTAACTCCTCCTATCCCGGTCATCTGTTACATTAACTCCCCCTATCCCAGTCAGATTTCACATTAACTCCTCCTATCTCAGTCAGCTATCACATTAACTCCTTCTATCCCAGTCGGCTATCACATTAACTCCTTCTATCCCAGTCAACTATCACATTAACTCCTTCTATCACAGTCAGCTATCACATTAACTCCTTCTATCCCAGTCAGCTGTCACATTATCCCCTCCTATCACAGTCAGCTATCACATTATCTCCTTCTATCACAGTCAGCTATCACATTAACTCCTCCTATCCCAGCCAGCTATCACATTATCTCCTTCCATCCCAGTCAGCTGTCACATTAACTCCTTCTATCCCAGTCAGCTATCACATTATCTCCTTCTATCCCAGTCAGCTGTCACATTAACTCCTTCTATCCCAGTCTTCTTTCACATTAACTCCTTCTATCCCAGTCAGCTGTCACATTAAATCCTTCTATCACAGTCAGCTATCATATTAACTCCCTCTATACCAGTCAGCTATCACATTAACTCCTTCTATCCCAGTCAGCTGTCACATTAACTGCTTCTATCCCAGTCAGCTGTCACATTAACTCCTTCTATCACAGTCAGCTATCACATTAACTCTTTCTATCCCAGTCAGCTATCACATTAACTCCTTCTATCCCAGTCAGCTATCACATTATCTCATTCTATACCAGTCATCTGTCACATTAACTCCTTCTATCCCAGTCTTCTGTCACATTAACTCCTTCTTTCCCAGTCAGCTATCACATTAACTCCTCCTATCACAGTCAGCTATCACATTAACTCCTTCTATCACAGTCAGCTGCCACATTATCTCCTTCTATCCCAGACAGCTGTCACATTAACTCCTCCTATCGCAGTCAGCTATCACATTAACGCCTCCTATCACAGTCAGCTATCACATTAACTCCTTCTATCACAGTCAGCTGTCACATTATCTCCTTCTATCCCAGTCAGCTGTCACATTAACTCCTTCTATCCCAATCAGCTTTCACATTATCTCCTTCTATCCCAGTCAGCTATCACATTAACTCCTTCTATCCAAGTCTTCTGTCACATTAACTCCTTCTATCCCAGTCAGCTGTCACATTAACTCCTCCTATCCCAGTCAGCTATCACATTAACTCCTCCTATCACAGTCAGCTATCACATTAACTCCTTCTATCACAGTCAGCTGTCACATTATCTCCTTCTATCCCAGTCAGCTGTCACATTAACTCCTTCTATCCCAGTCAGCTATCACATTAACTCCTTCTATCCCAGTCAGCTATCACATTATCTCCTACTATCCCAGTCAGCTGTCACACTAACTCCTTCTATCCCAGTCTTCTGTCACATTAACTCCTTCTATCCCAGTCAGCTGTCACATTACATCCTTTTATCCCAGTCAGCTGTCACATTAACTCCTTCTATCACAGTCAGCTATCACATTAACTCCTCCTATCCCAGTCAGCTATCACATTAACTCCTCCTATCACAGTCAGCTATCACATTAACTCCTTCTATCACAGTTAGCTGCCACATTATCTCCTTCTATCCCAGTCAGCTGTCACATTAACTCCTCCTATCCCAGTCAGCTATCATATTAACTCCTCCTATAACAGTCAGCTATCACATTAACTCCTTCTATCACAGTCAGCTGTCACATTATCTCCTTCTATCCCAGTCAGCTGTCACATTAACTCCTTCTATCCAGTCAGCTTTCACATTATCTCCTCCTATCCCAGTCAGCTATCACATTAACTCCTTCTATCCCAGTCAGTTATCACATTATCTCCTACTATCCCAGTCAGCTGTCACATTAACTCCTTCTATCCCAGTCTTCTGTCACATTAACTCCTTCTATCCCAGTCAGCTGTCACATTAAATCCTTTTATCCCAGTCAGCTGTCACATTAACTCCTTCTATCACAGTCAGCTATCACATTAACTCCTTCTATCCCAGTCAGCTGTCACACTAACTCCTTCTATCCCAGTCAGATGTCACATTAACTCATTCTATCACAGTCAGCTATCGCATTAACTCCTCCTATCACAGTCAGCTATCACATTAACTCCTTCTATCACAGTCAGCTGTCACATTATCTCCTTCTATCCCAGTCAGCTGTCACATTAACTCCTTCTATCCCAGTCAGCTATCACATTATCTCCTTCTATCCCAGTCAGCTGTATCATTAACTCCTTCTATCCCAGTCTTCTGTAACATTAACTCCTTCTATCCCAGTGAGCTGTCACATTAACTCCTTCTACCCCAGTCAGCTGTCACATTAACTCCTTCTATCACAGTCAGCTATCACATTAACTCCTTCTATCCCAGTCAGCTATCACATTAACTCCTTCTTTCCCAGTTAGCTATCACATTAACTCCCCTATCCCAGTCAGCTATCACATTAACTCCCCTTATCCCAGTCAGCTATCACATTATCTCCTCCTATCACAGTCAGCTGTCACATTAACTCCCCTATCCCAGTCAGCTATTAATTAACTCCTTCTATCCCAGTCAGCTATCACATTAACTCCTCCTATCCCGGTCATCTGTTACATTAACTCCCCCTATCCCAGTCAGATGTCACATTAACTCCTCCTATCTCAGTCAGCTATCACATTAACTCCTTCTATCCCAGTCGGCTATCACATTAACTCCTTCTATCCCAGTCAACTATCACATTAACTCCTTCTATCACAGTCAGCTATCACATTAACTCCTTCTATCCCAGTCAGCTGTCACATTATCCCCTCCTATCACAGTCAGCTATCACATTATCTCCTTCTATCACAGTCAGCTATCACATTAACTCCTCCTATCCCAGCCAGCTATCACATTAACTCCTCCTTTTCCAGTCAGCTGTCGCATTAACTCCTCCTATCACAGCCAGCTATCACATTAACTCCTCCTATCATAGTCAGCTATCACATTACCTCCTATCACAGTCAGCTGTCACATTATCTCCTTCCATCCCAGTCAGCTGTCACATTAACTCCTTCTATCCCAGTCAGCTATCACATTATCTCCTTCTATCCCAGTCAGCTGTCACATTAACTCCTTCTATCCCAGTCTTCTTTCACATTAACTCCTTCTATCCCAGTCAGCTGTCACATTAAATCCTTCTATCACAGTCAGCTATCATATTAACTCCCTCTATACCAGTCAGCTATCACATTAACTCCTTCTATCCCAGTCAGCTGTCACATTAACTCCTTCTATCCCAGTCAGCTGTCACATTAACTCATTCTATCACAGTCAGCTATCACATTAACTCCTTCTATCCCAGTCTTCTGTCACATTAACTCCTTATATCCCAGTCAGCTGTCACATTAACTCCTTCTATCCCAGTCAGCTGTCACATTAACTCCTTCTATCACAGTCTGCTATCACATTAACGCCTTCTATCCCAGTCAGCTATCACATTAACTCCTATCCCAGTCAGCTGTCACATTAACTCCTTCTATCCCAGTCAGCTGTCACATTAACTCCTTCTATCCCAGTCAGCTATCACATTAACTCCTTCTATCACAGTCAGCCATCACATTAACTCCTTCTATCCCTGTCAGCTATCACATTATCTCCTTCTATCCCAGTCATCTGTCACATTAACTCCTTCTATCCCAGTCTTTTGTCACATTAACTCCTTCTATCCCAGTCAGCTATCACATTAACTCCCCCTATCCCAGTCAGCTATCACATTAACTCCCCCTATACCAGTCAGCTATCACATTATCTCCTCCTCTCACAGTCATCTGTCACATTATCTCCTTCCATCCCAGTCAGCTGTCACATTAACTCCTTCTATCCCAGTCAGCTATCACATTAACTCCCCCTATCCCAGTCAGCTATCACATTAACTCCTTCTATCCCAATCAGCTATCACATTAACTTCTCCTATCCCGGTCAGCTGTCACATTAACTCCCACTATCCCAGTCTGCTGTCACATTAACTTCTCCTATCCCAGTCAGCTGGCACATTAACTCCTTCTATCCCAGTCAGCTGTCACATTAACTCTTCCTATCAGTCAGCTGCCACATTAACTCCTTCTATCCCAGTCAGCTGTCACATTAACTCCTCCTATCCCAGTCAGCTGCCACATTAACTCCTCCTATCCCAGTCAGCTGTCACATTAACTCCTCCTATCCCAATCAGCTGCCACATTAGCTCCTCCTATCCCAGTCAGCTATCACATTAACTTCTCCTATCCCAGTCAGCTGTCACATTAACTCCTTCTATCACAGTCAGCTATCACATTAACTCCTCCTATCCCAGTCAGCTGGCACATTAACTCCTCCTATACCAGTCAGCTGTCACATTAACTCCTCCTATCCCAGTCAGCTGCCACATTAACTCCTCCTATCCCAGTCAGCCATCACATTAACTCCTCCTATTCCAGTCAGCTGCCACATTAACTCCTCCTATCCCAGTCAGCTGTCACATTAACTCCTCCTATTCCAGTCAGCTGCCACATTAACTCCTCCTATCCCAGTCAGCTGGCACATTAACTCCTTCTATCCCAGTCAGCTGTCACATTAACCCCTTATATCCCAGTCTTCTGTCACATTATCTCCTTCTATCCCAGTCAGCTGTAACATTAACTCCTTCTATCCCAGTCATCTGTCACATTATCTCCTTCTATCCCAGTCAGCTGTAACATTAACTCGTTCTATCCCAGTCTTCTGTCACATTATCTCCTTCTATCCCAGTCAGCTGTCACATTAACTCCTTCTATCCCAGTCTTCTGTCACATTATCTCCTTCTATCCCAGTCAGCTGTAACATTAACTCCTTCTATCCCAGTCAGCTGTCACATTAACTCCTTCTATCCCAGTCAGCTGTCACATTAACTCCTTCTATCTCAGTCTGCTATCACATTAACTCCTTCTATCCCAGTCAGCTATCACATTAACTCCTATCCCAGTCAGATGTCACAATAACTCCTTCTATCCGTCAGCTGTCACATTAACTCCTTCTATCCCAGTCAGCTATCACATTAACTCCTTCTATCACAGTCAGCTATCACATTAACTCCTTCTATCCCAGTCAGCTATCACATTATCTCCTTCTATCCCAGTCATCTGTCACATTAACTCCTTCTATCCCAGTCTTTTGTCACATTAACTCCTTCTATCCCAGTCAGCTGTCACATTAACTCCATCTATCCCAGTCAGATGTCACATTACCTCTTTCTATCCCAGTCAGCTGTCACATTAACTCCTCCTATCCCAGTCAGCTGTCACATTAACTCCTCCTATCCCAGTCAGCTGCCATATTACCTCCTCCTATCCCGGTCAGCTGTCACATTAACTCCTCCTATCCCAGTCAGCTGCCACATTAACTCCTCCTATCCCAGTCAGCTGTAACATTAACTCCTTCTATCCCAGTCTTCTGTCACATTATCTCCTTCTATCCCAGTCAGCTGTAACATTAACTCGTTCTATCCCAGTCTTCTGTCACATTATTTCCTTCTATCCCAGTCAGCTGTCACATTAACTCCTTCTATCCCAGTCTTCTGTCACATTATCTTCTTCTATCCTAGTCAGCTGTAACATTAACTCCTTCTATCCCAGTCTTCTGTCACATTAACTCCTTCTATCCCAGTCAGCTGTCACATTAACTCCTTCTATCCCAGTCAGCTGTCACATTAACTCCTTCTATCTCAGTCTGCTATCACATTAACTCCTTCTATCCCAGTCAGCTATCACATTAACTCCTATCCCAGTCAGCTGTCACATTAACTCCTTCTATCCCAGTCAGCTGTCACATTAACTCCTTCTATCCCAGTCAGCTATCACATTAACTCCTTCTATCCCAGTCAGCTATCGCATTATCTCCTTCTATCCCAGTCATCTGTCACATTAACTCCTTCTATCCCAGTCTTTTGTCACATTAACTCCTTCTATCCCAGTCAGCTATCACATTAACTCCTCCTATCCCGGTCAGCTGTCACATTAACTCCTCCTATCCCGGTCAACTGTCACATTAACTACCCCTATCTCAGTCAGCTGTCACATTAACTCATCCTGTCCCAGTCAGCTGCCACATTAACTCTTCCTATCCCAGTCAGCTTCCACATTAACTCCTCCTATCCCAGTCAGCTGCCACATTAACTCCTTCTATCCCAGTCAGCTGTCACATTAACTCCTTCTGTCCCAGTCAGCTATCACATTAACTCCTTCTATCACAGTCAGCTATCACATTAACTCCTTCTATCCCAGTCAGCTATCACATTATCTCCTTTTATCCCAGTCATCTGTCACATTAACTCCTTCTATCCCAGTCTTTTGTCACATTAACTCCCCCTATCCCAGTCAGATATCACATTAACTCCTTCTATCTCAGTCAGCTGTCACATTAACTCCTCCTATCCCGGTCAGCTGTCACATTAACTCCCCTTATTCCGTCTGCTGTCACATTAACTCCTCCTATCCCAGTCAGCTGACACATTAACTCCTCCTATCCCAGTCAGCTGGCACATTTACTCCTCCTATCCCAGTCAGCTGCCCCATTAACTGCTCCTATCCCAGTCAGCTGTCACATTAACTCCTCCTATCCCAGTCAGCTGTCACATTAACTCCTTCTATCCCAGTCAGCTGCCACATTAACTCCTCCTATCCCAGTCAGCTGCCACATTAACTCCTCCTATCCCAGTCAGCTGTCACATTAACTCCTCCTATCCCAGTCAGCTGCCACATTAACTCCTCCTATCCCAGTCAGCTGCCACATTAACTCCTCCTATCCCAGTCAGCTGCCACATTAACTCCTCCTATCCCAGTCAGCTGGCACATTAACCCCTCCTATCCCAGAAGCTGTCACATTAACTCCCTCTATCCCAGTCAGTGGTCACATTAACTCCTCCTATCCCAATCAGCTGTCACATTAACCCCTCCTATCCCAGATGGATTCAAGATGTGAATGATAATTTACACACGATAGCAGCAGAGGTGGGACATCCAACTCATGATAGAGACATGTAAGACACTTATGAACCTCCGGGTGTGAGGGTGGTAGGGTGTTCTGTACAAGCAAGCTAAAGGATGATGATACACACTGATAGAACTGTTCAAACGCTGGTCTCGACCGTTCTCACACAACAATGTCAAGAAAGCATACGTTTGTTCCATCAGTGCTTTATTTTTCAAATGTCAATAAATACTTCGTCGGTTTTACAACACTGAACATACGTGTAAGCAAATGTAAACAATGTGTGCACATTTATTTTAAAAACAACAAACACACGAACAAACAAATAATACATTAATAAAAATTGTATACGCTAAATAAATAAAAATTGTGTGTGTTAATTTCAATAACAATTGTGTAAGCTAATTTAAATAAAATTGTATAACCAAATGTCAACAGATGTTACAGTGTGCGTGTGTGTGTGTATATATATATATATATATATATATATATATATATATATATATATATATATATATATATATATATATATATATATATATATATATATATATATAAAACCAACAAGTTTATGAAATGTGTTTTCATTAGACATCAGGTGATATATGGATGGTATCAGATGGTACGCTTTAGAAAGTAACTAGCTGACCTGGCCCGGCTTCGCCCAGACCCTGGTGGGGAGCATCTCATTTAATTCATATAAGTAGTCATATAAGTTCTCGTTCCCGTTACCGACTGTCTGTCTGTCTGTCTGTCTGTCTGTGTCTGTCTGTCTGTCTGTTTGTCTATCTATCTATCTCTGTCTGTCTGTCTGTCTGTCTGTCTAATAGACCCATCCCTCTGTCTCTCCCTCCGTCTATCCCTCCCTCCCTCCCTCCCTGTCTGTTTGTCTATCTATCTGTCTGTCTATCTGTCTGTCTATCTGTCTGTCTATCTGTCTGTCTATCTGTCTGTCTGTCTGTCTGTCTGTCTGTCTGTCTGTCTGTCTGTCTGTCTGACCCGGCCAGGGTTCGCCCAGTCCCTGGTGTGGAGCATCTCATTTAATTCTGAGTAGGTAAGAATCCGCTCTGCCTTCAAAATGTTGACGTGAAGATTTTCTTCCTGCAGCTGCTTCTGTATTTGTTGATCAGTAAGCTCCATTTTTAGCCGCTTGACCACCCATCTGACTGTGTTTGAATCAGTGTTTCTGATTCTGGTGTCTTGGTCCTCCTTCCTCTCACAAGTTTTTGTGTTCGTCTGTGGGTAGTCGTCGCTCTTCTTATTGGTAGTTTCATTGACTGTAGGTTCAGATACTTTATTACAGCTTGCATGCAGACTCTCCAAAGGCAGGTTCGTCTTCTTGATAGTCTGGTCGGTTTTCTCACTATGCATCTTGGAAGCTGCTTGTTTCTTTGAGCTATTACGACGTGCCATTTTCCCCCCGTATCAGGCTGCTTGAAATGTGTAAGGCGTCTTGGCTTGATAGCGCTGAGAAGTGCTGTCAAGCGAATCGTGTCGATATGATGGCGGAAAACACTAAAGATGCGATGATATTGTTCAACATCTTTTAGATAACTTCTTAAGTATAGAAAGATGAGTTACAATGTTATGCATTATGCATTATTTTTATGTAAACTTTGAAAATGCCTTAAAGATTGTATCATTATTTATTATAACTCATATGCCGGTACATAACTATAGACAAAGAGTTTATAAATCTTTGAAAACGATACAACAATATGACTATAAGTTATACAACAATGGTATTAAAAGTTATGCCCCTTGAAATAACTTTTTCTAGAGTTAAGTCCCTTCGCTATATATATAAATTTTAATGAAAAATGAAAAATGAAATAATACTGAGTAAGCAGGCGATTTCACACTAAAAAAAAATATCACAGTTGGCAGCTCTGGAATGAAAGGAAGACGTGTAGAAAATTTCATCTCAATCGGATGGACCGTTCGCGAACAAATAAAGGACATACATACATATATACATACACTCTGTTTTATAGATATAGATGACAAAGTTAAGGCATACTGGAAAAACACCTGATGGAACAATAAAAATAAAAACTGAAAATCATCATTTATAATGACACAAAGAAAAAGAATTAACACCTATAATAAATCGTTAGACAGAGCAGTTAAAGTAATGGACAAACGGGCAAAAGAACAATTGATTGAAAACAGATAAGGGTGGCATACATAAGGAAATGAGTCACAATAAAAGACAAGTGCATGAAAGCGTAAAGGAAAAACAGAATATGTTCCACTAGACAAGAAAGAACAACGTCGGAAGTTGTTTCAGACATAAGGAAGGAGAGATCCTATTTAATGAGAATGATATGCCAAAGCTAGCAATCCAATTCGTAATCCGGCATATCGCGTTCGAAACACGGCTGCGGGTGATTTGGAAGCAGACCGCATTGCGCTGGTTTTTATAGAATGATATGAGTGCCGATCGTTCAGAAAGCAATGGCAAACTACTACGGTGTAAAATTGCCACGAATTCACAAAATGATGGTGGTGACTACGATGTCTTGTAAAAGATATGCAACTAACTTTTCTAATACCAAAAATATAAGCAGAATATGTAAAGTAATTCAGGATAAAATATGCAACAAACCAAAATGTATCAAGCATTTTGTTGTAGTATGCTAAAGTTGGAAAGCAGTAAACACCGGAGAGAAAAGAAGCCCATAGAAGCATGAAAATACCAATAGAAACGATAGCATTGCTAGAGAATTTTGGAGTAGACAAATTCACTGATATATATATGACAATATGACATGTGGGTGGACAACATCAAGAGATGGATTGGAAGAAGCCCGTACAGTGAGTCATGAAGACACAAGACACAAGTATGTTGCGTCTCAATACAGCCGACCTTCGATACATATAGGGCTTGATAATGTTCCTGATGGTGATGATCATGATGATCCTGATGAGATGGTGATGAAGATGCGAATGAACATAATGGTGATGACATGATGTTGTTCATAACATTCTCCCCGAATGGATAAGAGAGCTTCCGGCGTGCTGATGCCGAGCTAGCGGGTTCAACCCCTACACTAGTCAGTTGGACTAAAATGACTTCTCATCATTGACTTGGGGATGTACATTAGAATTGCCTCAGAAGTTGGAATGGATTCGTCTGATGACGAGGGACACCGGTAATAGAAAAAGCTAATCCACAAGCAAACATTTGCCCAATGCACTAAGAGTAGGCCAGTCTCCATGACCTGGGGGTTAACGTCTTTCTCCGTAATCCTGTATATTCTCGTGAGTAACGTAGCCTGCGCGAGAATCGGTAGCGGTTCTTGCCGCGTTGGTAATTTTCGGGGTATGTGAGCCGGTCGCTCAGAAAGCAATGGCGAACTACTGAGCGTAATCTTGCCTAATACATCAACAGCAGCTGGAAGATGCTGATGTTGACTGCAACGTTTTGTAAGGGATATGCAAAAAAAAACAAAAAAACAAACAAAACTAGACCTACTCATGTTTGGTGTTGGAATTTGTAGCTGTTTTCTACGGGATGGAGCGGCCACTGCCACGACAACCCTCCTTAGTCGTCTCTTACGACATACATAGTAGGTTACTATTGTTGGCTTCTATTTTGGGCGCTATTATAATGGAGAGCATTAATTAATCAATATAATATAAAAATACATGTAAATGTTCATATAAAAAATATACACAACTAGAGTACATGCCTTGTCAGGACATCGGAGGACATAATATAGAACGAGCAGTTTATACAGAATTGATTGCTGACAAAGAACATGAACTGTAGCAATTGATGGATACGGTTGTTTTTATAAAGTTAGCAACTAGGCTTAGAAATTAATTGTAAGAAAACAGAACTGAAGGTAATCCCACAGAAGAAAGATACAACAAGGTAGCATCTGGGAAAATTCAAAGATAAATCGGTACAACTATCTTGGAACAGTCATACCATCTGATGGAAGGTGTCTTATAGAGATTTGATGATAAATCGGTACAACTATCTTGGAACAGTCATACCATCTGAAGGAAGGTGTCTTATAGAGATTTGAAGATAAATCGGTACAACTATCTTGTAACAGTCATACCATCTGAAGGAAGGTGTCTTATAGAGATTTGTAGATAAATCGGTACAACTATCTTGGAACAGTCATACCATCTGAAGGAAGGTGTCTTATAGAGATTTGATGATAAATCGGTACAACTATCTTGTAACAGTCATACCATCTGAAGGAAGGTGTCTTATAGAGATTTGAAGATAAATCGGTACAACTATCTTGGAACAGTCATACCATCTGAAGGAAGGTGTCTTATAGAGATTTGAAGATAAATCGGTACAACTATCTTGTAACAGTCATACCATCTGAAGGAAGGTGTCTTATAGAGATTTGAAGATAAATCGGTACAACTATCTTGGAACAGTCATACCATCTGAAGGAAGGTGTCTTATAGAGATTTGAAGATAAATCGGTACAACTATCTTGGAACAGTCATACCATCTGAAGGAAGGTGTCTTATAGAGATTTGAAGATAAATCGGTACAACTATCTTGGAACAGTCATACCATCTGAAGGAAGGTGTCTTATAGAGATTTGAAGATAAATCGGTACAACTATCTTGGAACAGTCATACCATCTGAAGGAAGGTGTCTTATAGAGATTTGAAGATAAATCGGTACAACTATCTTGTAACAGTCATACCATCTGAAGGAAGGTGTCTTATAGAGATTTGAAGATAAATCGGTACAACTATCTTGGAACAGTCATACCATCTGAAGGAAGGTGTCTTATAGAGATTTGAAGATAAATAGGTACAACTATCTTGTAACAGTCATACCATCTGAAGGAAGGTGTCTTATAGAGATTTGAAGATAAATCGGTACAACTATCTTGGAACAGTCATACCATCTGAAGGAAGGTGTCTTATAGAGATTTGAAGATAAATCGGTACAACTATCTTGGAACAGTCATACCATCTGAAGGAAGGTGTCTTATAGAGATTTGAAGATAAATCGGTACAACTATCTTGTAACAGTCATACCATCTGAAGGAAGGTGTCTTATAGAGATTTGAAGATAAATCGGTACAACTATCTTGGAACAGTCATACCATCTGAAGGAAGGTGTCTTATAGAGATTTGAAGATAAATCGGTACAACTATCTTGTAACAGTCATACCATCTGAAGGAAGGTGTCTTATAGAGATTTGAAGATAAATCGGTACAACTATCTTGTAACAGTCATACCATCTGAAGGAAGGTGTCTTATAGAGATTTGAAGAAGAATCGCTATGGAAACGGTAGACTTTTACAAGAAGGAAAAAATACTTGTAAAAAGTTGTCAATTGCACTGAGACAGAGTATTGAAGTGTTATATAGAACCTCCCCGGGAAGGTTAACCCGGTCAACAAATGCTGCCAGAAGTCGGATGTGTCGGCATAACGGCGCAAGAACGCAGCTCTGCTGTAAACAGGCACAACGCAGTCACGTCCGAAAAAAAAAAATCCGGATGAACGAAGAAGAAGAGGAAGAAGAAGATATAGAACCTCTATTGCATGCGTATGAAACATTGACACAATGCAGACAAGTTGAGAACATTCTAATGGCAGTGGAAATGTGGTTTTTGAGGTAACTGCAAATAATACCATGCATGGACGGGAACACCAACGAGACAGTCTAAGAATGAAATGGAAACTACATTTATTAGAGAAATCAGACGTAGGCAGTTGAGATTTGTTGGGTACATATGGAGAAAGAACTTGGTGAGTAGTGACAAAATTAATGGAAAAAGAATCACGAGAAGGCAGAGAGACAAATACCTGGATTGTTGACATGGCATAATTGGGACAAGAACACAAAGATGATCATGTAAGATGGCGAACCATGACCGCCAACACTTGTTGCATACCACGAAGACGACCGTCCGTACAATACACATGAGACGCTGTAAATCTCCTCTCATCTCATCATGTTCCTCTTGTACCTTGCGGTGTCGAGGTGAAGTATAAACGTCGTGAGAGTGCTCGATTATGGGCTTCATATATCGATATTCCCATGGACTCTGCTATTCCCTCCGTCCAACGTTTATGTGGCCGGCCTCTTCCTCTGTTTCCATCTGGTCTGTACATCATTGCTTGTTGTGGCATGCTGTTGACTGGTAACCTACTTGCATGGCCAAACCATTTGACTTGCTGCTTTCTAATAAAATCTAGTGCTGCAAGGTGTGGAATGCACCTGGCCCTGCAGCCAGCAGGATTAGGATCGGCTAACCTCTCCCAGGAGGGGTGAAGAGCGAAAATTAGTAGCCTGCCGATGACCCGCAGACTACGCAAGTCAACCCCCACCTCCACGTGGTGCAGACCGGGAAACCATGACCGCGAGGTCATGGGCTAACGAGGCTATGGCTCGCCATAGGGGATGGACCTCCCTGTGGTCAGATTAGTGTCCTAAACCTGCGACTGGCCTAGCAAGCCGGCAGGGGATCTTCATACTGCTCGTAGAAAAACTAAGAAGACGCTGTAAATACTCAGTACAAACATGCTCCTATTGAAACTGCATAGAGTCATCTGTCAGGACTTGGGTTTCTGCTGCTGGTTGATCTGTTTGTGGGCTAGGCTGTGTCCCTCGTGCAGCAGAGCTCCGAACACCTGCTACTGTCACTGGATGTGGTCGTTGTCTGTACTTGAGAGGCACTTTCAATGTCTGCTTCAGGGTATATACTAGTTGGTACTGGTGCTTCCGTCTGTTCATCTGGATTGTACCTGTGTATAAGCAAGTTAATACCCTCTCATTATATTATGTTACCGTAGATAAGCAAACTACATAACGTAAAGTTGTTTAGTAAATCACGTACGGCCAGTAGGGGTTGGAGGTGACTGCAACGTCCTAAAAAGGACACGCACTTTGTGGTTTTGCAGACAAGATATAGAACATGTATTTCTAAAGTGACAGCAAGCGAGTCTTCGACGCTATAATGTAACCCCCCCCCCCCCCCCCCCCCCTCGTCCCCAGTTCCATTAGGGTTAACAGCAGATGTCCAAAGGGCAATTGGCGTGGAATAATGATTGAAACATCGTGCGTGCATTACTTTCAAATATAGTCGACATGGCTACTAAGGAAGCCAGAGTATGATCTGACCACATCCTTACAGTAAGACAGCACATTACACGATGTGTTGGGATGTGTTGGAAAGAGCTGACCACACCCGTATGACGTTTGAGACAAAGATCCAAAGTAATGTGCTAACATAGCTACAAACAAAAATTTGGTTATGTCCGTTTCTGGCTAGAATAGAGGGATATATGTTGCATGTTAGCATAACTAAAAGATATTTTGAAACTAGTTGTCCCTTTTCTGACTAAACACTTGTTTGAGACAGACAAAAGTTACTACATTAACTATTAAAACTGGTTATGTCCCTTCCGTGAAAAAAATTTCCATACAAACATTATTTTAAAACCTGGTTGTGTCCTTTTCCTTAATAAACTTGAGACAAGAGATAAAAGTTACATGCTAACAAATCTATTAAAAATGGTTGTATCTCTTCCCTGGTACTCATTTTTGTCTATACAGGAGGAAATGACACCTGATGAATTGGCAGTACACGCAAGAGATATCTTGATAACAGCAGCCAAAGATTTAATTCCGACCAAGAATAAGCAACATAAGTCACGGATTACATCCTACAAGTTAGAATTAATAAAACAACGAAGGGAACTGAAACAGAAAGGAGGAGAAACAGATAACAGCAGGATGAAGTATAAATCTAAACGCCTTTGAATATAAATGTATAAATGTTACAGACGGGCTCCAAGTATATCTTGGATACAGAAAAGAACAAATGTAGCCATACGACAAGAGCTGAATATTGAAGAAGGTTGACCACTAAAGACGATAAAACAAAGAAAATTGAAATATTTTGGTCACTTGAAACGTCACGAAAGTTTGGAGAGAACAATAATGAAAGGATATATGCCTGAGAAGAAGATAGGAAGAGGAAGGTCAAAGAGAAGATGGGTGCAGGATGTGGCAGATGATCTCCAGATGGATGTATCGGACGCGGGACATCTTGCTTGTGATCGAGAAGTTTTCCGGAAGGTTGTTATGGAAGCGAGGTTCTGCAAGGGACATGTTTCTGAATGAATGAATGAATGAATGAATGAATGAATGAATGAATGAATGAATGAAAGGTACCAATTTTAAGCTCGGTCGATGTGGGTGCCAAGTTAGTTTTAAAAACAAAGTCCCTGGATGAATGAAGATTCCAAGAGATGACTACCGGACTGGCTGGCAAGCTCACTAGTCATTGGGTTACATCAGCTCCCTAATCCATCTATGACACCTGATAATTAATATCTACTAAGGGAGAATGAGCACCAATAAATTGGCATGTAGTGGCCATTGTGTTTAATGACAGTGCACAGTTTCATAGTCCTGCATACCGGATTGAAATCAGCAGTAGCCGATTTGGAAACAAACATCATTTTTTTTTATTTTCACAATGGTATACACCTCAGATGCTCACAAAGCAACGGCAAACTCATCATCATCATGTGCCACGCCGATAAGCGTGGGCGGTCATGTTTCGCTATCTCACACGATCACCAGAGCCATGGATCAGCTCCATGTTCTTGTCTCAACGTGACACTAGGCAAAGCCTGTTAGATATTTACTTCTGTGCCTTCCATTTGTTCTGTACCCCTTAGTCTTAGCAAGTTGTTACCAAGTTCTCTAGTTTATTTCTTCACATCCATACAGAGTATGGAGCCGGTCGCTCAGAAAGTCGTGGCGTGCTGATGAGCGTAATCTAGCCTAGGAATCAACATACAGCTGAAAGATGATGGTGTTGACCGCAATATCCTGAAACATGATGGAAACGCGAAAAAAAAAAATACAAAGTACAGTAGCACTGTAACACTTTTTGTTGTAGCAATTTGTTTTTATTTTTTATTGCTCGTTCGCTTTGGAATCAAGCATAGTCCACACACACTTTATTCTAGTATTGCTGGACTGAATTTTGCCTGTGGGTTAGCTTTCACTATCCACAATGTCCCTCGCCATCAGGCGAATCCATCCGATTACAAATGTACTTGTAATTTACGTCCCCAAGTCAAGGACGATAGGTCAACATTTTAGTCCGACTTTACATTCATTGATAGCGACGTATTGCATAAGATATTCTTCATTTTCTGAAATGCGGCTTTTGCCTGCCCTATTCTGCTCTTAATCTCTGTTGTACATCTTCCATCTGATGTTATAAGTGCCCCTAGGTATTTAAAATTATCCACTTGGTTGAGAATTTCCCCTTCTATTTCTATGTCACAGTTTGGTTGGGTTGGTTTTTCAAGAACATTTTTCACAAATTAAGTTTCAAGTTGCCTTTTATGAAACAGTTTGGGGTTTAATAATTTATTCAAATTTTTCATAAAATTTTAAAAAAGGGGGTTTTACGCTTAAATTTAAAAATTTGGCATATATGCTTTTTAATATATGTTGTGGAAATAATTTTGGGGGATTTAAGGGGAAAATTTTGGGGGTTTTGGAATAAAAGGGGGATTTGGGAATTTTTTTGTTGTTGGGATATATGCTTATTGTAAAATATGTTGGTTTAAAATTTATTGGGTTTTTTTGGGGAAAAATTTTTTTGTGGCATTTTTTGGGGGTTTTTTTTTTAATTTTTGTGATTATTAATTTTGGCTTATTTAATAAAATGTTGGGGTTTTAGTTAATTAATTTTAAAAGTTAATGTGTGAATGGGTTGGAAGAATTTTTGGGGAATTTATCCTTTTATTTTTTTTCATTTTAAATTTCCTTTTTTAAACCGTAAAAGTTAAAATTTTTTTTATTTTAATGGGTTTTTTGGGGCCACCAAACTTTGGGTGGTTTAAAGGGGTTTTGGGAAAGGGGGTATTTTTTTGGTTAAAAATTAAAAAAGGGGGAATTTTTTAATAAAAAGGGGCCCAAATTGTTGGGGGGTTTGGTTTGGCCTTTTTAAAAAAATTTTTTGGTTTTTCCAAAACGGGATGGATTAATTTTTTTATTTTGGGTTTTTTTAAATTGAAAATCCTTCGGGTCCAGTTTTTTTGGAAAAATTTTTGGGGTTTTTTGTTTGGGGATGCAAAAAATGGGGGGGGGGGGGGTTTTTGGGGGGGAAAGGGCTGATTTTTTTTTTTGAAAATTTTTGGGGCCCCCTTTTTTTTTTTTTTTTTGGGGGTTTTGGGGTTTTTTTAGGGAAAAAATTTTTTTAAAACCTTATTTTTTTTTTGGAAACAAAAGGGTTTTTTTGGAAAAAAGGTTTTTTTTGGTTTTTTTTGTTGCGTTGGGTTTTTTTAAAGAAAAAGTTTTGGGAAAGGGAAATTGATTTGAAGGGGAACCCGTTTTTTTGTTTTTTTGGAAAAAGGGATGAGAAATTTTTCGGGGGAAAATTTTTTGGGAGAGGGTTCTGGTTAAAGAAATTTTCTTTTAAAAAACTTAGAAAAAAAGGGAAGACCCAGGAAAAGAAAACTTTTTTTTCAATCAGATAGCAGAGGGAACGATTAGTATTGTGACTCTTTGCTGCTGTAAGAACGAGGGGACGGAGCGCATATATGGGAATGTCCTGAGTGCATGATGTCATTCTTAGCTCAATAATACTTAAAAGTAATAGTATACAAAGTAAACTAAGTTAAGTGGGGAAAAAAGTAAATATTCTCTCCAAGTAGTTGGCATTAATCTTTTGCTGGACGTTGCAGTCAAGACCAGCATTTTTTGTTGTTGTGATCTCTTGGCAAGTTTATTTAGTTTACGTTGAATAGTTTGCCATTGGCGGCATTGCTTCCTGAACGATCGGTACCCCATTCCATTAATTACCATTTCGTAAAATCCAAACAAGGCGGTCTGCTGCCAAATGGCCCGCAGCTGTGTTTCGAACGCGGCATTACGTAGCTGGTGGTAAGAAAAAGAACAATTTAAAATTTAATTATGTTACATTATTTTGATTGTCACCTTGTCGAGCAATTAAATCAATCTGCATCAATGCACCTGCAGCTCAATTCGTTCTGAAATATTTTTGTGACGGTACTCTTGCCGCTAGTTATGCCGCCTGTTAGCCCCACCAGAAACATGATAAATACTCTTCCTCCTCGAGAATCAACCCGAACCTTAAGTACGAGCCGTTAAGTCAGTGACTAGACCTGGTACTGATATTCTGAATGATTGTATTGTCCATTGCATATCGCAAATTTGTTTTGTAAACATTGTTTCATATTTTTAGGCAGTCGTGTAAACAGACAAATCAATATCACCAAGTGCCATGCCGATAAGCGTGGATGATCAAGGTTCACCATCACACGATCATCAGAGTGGCAGCATTATCTCACATGGCCAAGCCATCCAGCTATTTGTTTCTCTGTCTTTTCCTCTTTTATGCTATCAATCTTCCAGTTATCACTAATGTATCCAGTTTATTTCTCCTCTAACGTGCTCAAAACATTTTAATTGTCTAAGTCTCTAAGTCTAATTTCTTGAATCGGTTCACTGTATTCATTTATTTATTGTAGGACCTCTAAAATCCTCTAAAAGTACTGTATCCTCTAAAAGTACTGGAGAGTTTTATCACGAATCTGGTGATCGAGTAAGATGGCAAAACATGACCGCCCACGCTTATCGGCATGGCACATGATGGATGGATGGAAATTCTAAATCATCTTCAAAGTTTGTGTAAAACTAGTGGCTTCATTTTACACGCGTCAGGGGTTTATTACTCAGTTTTCTATTTCTTCTCGATATTACATTAAACGTGGTTATGCCTTTTAATGTATGGATGGTTCTACAATAGAAGAATTATAAGTACTGAGAGAGTTAGGAGTAGATATATTAACCAAAATGTTGAATGACATTTACAGCCATGGATATCTACCAAGCGATATGCTGAAACCGGTATTTATAATTTATATCTATACCAAAAAGACGAGGAGCAATTGAATGCGAAGATTTTCGTACAATTAATCTCACAAACCATGCCACTAAGCATCTACCATTGGCTTATATAATTAAGTTAATTAAGATATAATTATGGAGCTAGCATATTCTCTACGCGTGCCACAGAGTGTAAATGGGGCATTTCTGCATTTAAAGAATAAAATATCAAGGGACATAAGAATAGTGTGGTAATAAGGGAAATAATTATAACTAAAAATATTTCTATGATATCTCAAAATTATATTCCAGTTGTTTAAGTACATATAATTAATCTAAGATTTTCAATTAGCATATACTTACAGAAATTTATTCTTTCTATATGCTGTTTGAAAGTTTTGTTATTTTAAGAAAACAGCTAAAATAATTTAAAGTATTTTATAATTGTAAATGATCCTGGTCCTCCAGTTTGGGTGTTAAAGGGAGGGGTATCACCCGCACTTTGTAAACTCTGGTTTCTTTTCAGCACGTATAAAATTAGATCTAATATTATTGTAGTCTTCTTCGCGTTACGACAGCTTGTTGGCCTTCGCCAGAAGCCAGCTCAGTTAAAATCTATGTAGTGGTGGAAATTTTGCCATCTTGTGTAGAGAACTAAACAAATTCTAATCTACGCGCCGTCCCTTTCTCCCCCTTCTCCTTCTCTCTCCTTCTTTGTTGCCCGCTTTCCCGGTCTCAGCCCAGCCCGCCACAAACAAATACCTTGCACTTGTGACTAAGGGAGTGATTGTGATTCAGTAATACTATTAAACTTGTTTACAGGAAACTAAGCTTGCATGAGGTTGCCTGCAGTGTGAAAGTTCCAGTTAAATGGTTTGGTATGCATGGGAGCAAATGATTACTACGCCATGCCAAGAATATAACGTCACATGTACATGAATGTATACGTTATATTCGCAATGTAAAAAGACACTGTTTTTGTACATAATAAACGGAAGAAAAACAATATTGTTAATATTGAAGATGAAGATGTTAGGTGTGTTTATTCCTACCCCCTGTAGGATAAACCAAACATGGAGGAGTAATTTATTACTTACGAGCCCTCACTGATTGGTTCTAACAATTTTGGGTGAACATTTAACAAATGGGTGGACAAGATACTACACACAGAAGATGGTAGCCTAGGCAGGCCGACACACCGGAGCAGTCCTGCTTCATCGATCGCGAGACACGTGCTCGAGAGTGGCCATGTGGTTGAAAGAGACAGTGCCTTCCGTGTGTTGTTCAACACACAGAGTAGTTGGTTGTTAAGATTTGCTGAAGCCATAGTGACCAACCTACATAAGCCGGCCTTGTGCAAGCAGAAAGACATGTTATTACGTTTAAAATTACCGTAGTGGACAATCGACAATACTGTGCGAATATGTGTATATTTCAGATCGAAGGATTTATCTAGTTATTTCACTTTATGTGGTGTGATTTCTGCAGTATGTACCTGACGAGATACAGCGAAATATGCCAGGCAATAAATCGTGCAATCTATGGTTTGTGTCTTCGTTATTCAAATTCACTACGGGAAAACATTGTTTTGAATTTATAACAATTTTTACCGCCATTAGCATCATTACCAAAGTGGTGGTGATGTACTGGCGGGTTTGGAACCAATTGGTGAGTATGGTAACAGAGGAAATAAACAAAGGGAAACAAAACTTTGGGTAACCCCCCCCCCCCACCCCCCACCCCTCCCCCTTTTCTCATATGTAAATATGTCAATGACTAGGCTGTTGAAGTATTACACATATGTCACCTACACGCCCACATGCAACGCTCTGTAAATACACGTACACAAATACTGAACACACAGAACGCATGTATCAACAATCAATCAATCAATCATGTGCCATGCCGGAAGGCGTGGGCGGTCATGACTCGCCATTTCACTCGATCACCAGTGTCGTGGATCAGCTCAGTGTTCCTGTCTCGTCCATGTCATGTGGCCAAGCCATTCAGTTATTTTCCTCTCGGTCTTCCTCTTTGTCTGTTCCCTTCGATCTTGCCAGTTGTCACTAAGTTCTCCAATCCATTTCTTCTCATAACATGTCCAAAAAATTTTGACTGTCTACGTCTAATTTCTCTAATCAGTTTACGATGTTCATTTGTCTCCTTTAGTACTTTGTCATTGGTTTTTCTGTCTGTCCATGGTATTCTTTGCATTTTCCTTAGAAACCACATTTCTGCAGCCACCAAATGCTTTTCGGCTTGACTGCTCATTGTACAAGTTTCACATCCATTCAAAAGAACAGGCTCTATGTATCCCCTCAACACTCTTTTTCTTGTTTCAATTGACATCTTTTTATTGGTCAGTATGTTTTTCATCTTGCTAAAGGCTACTTTCGCCATGGCGATTCTTGTTCTAATCTCTTCAAGGCATCTCCCATCAGATGTTATGACTGTTCCAAGACAATTGTACCGACTCACTTGTTGAAGAATATTTCCATTTACTTGTATATTACATTGTGGCACTTCTTTCTTCCTAGTGACGACCATAACCTGAGTCTTTTTACAATTTAATTCTAACCCCAGTTGCTCACTGTGTACAACAACCGCATCTACTAATTGTTGCAGGTCCTGCGCATTGTCTGCAATTAATACTGTATCATCTGCATATCTAATGTTATTGATATTTCGTCCTCCAATGCTGATTCCATTTATATCCTCTACATTTCTGAAAATATTTTTACTATATAGGGAAAAAAGATCTTGAGACATCACACATGCCTGCCTAACACCTCTCTTAATTGGCTGATACTGTTCCACTTCATTATCAATCCTTATTGCAGCTTGATGTTTCCAATTTGTGTATCAACACAAACATTATAAAAGCAATCACTAGCTTTTCTGCATTGTTAGCTATTATACTGCCACAGTCCCCTTTCCCACCATTTTGATACTGCTGTTGTTGATTCTGCTGCCGCCTTCAACGGTTGGTTCTAACAAGTTATACTGTCATGTTCATCATTACCCAGTGGTGGTGATGGTATTGGTGGGGTTGGAACTGACAGGTGAGGGATGGGGCGGGGGAAATAATAGCGGTGTACTATCATCTTGCTGTTGTTTATAATGTTTCCTTACAAAAATGTCAATGAAGAAATGTTCCAATGTACAAAATGCTTGTATAATTTGCGCATATGTCACCTACACCTCCACACGCGACGCTCTGTAAAAACACGAACAATACACATTGCAATGATCTTAACACTCAATAAAAGTTTGAATTTAAAAAAAAAAAAAATTAATAAATATTTCCGTGGAGAGGAGCAAAACAAAAAAAAAAAAAAAAAAAAAAAAAAAACAGCCATTTGGATCAAATTTTAATTTTTTACCTCCTGTTTTTTTACATGCGGACGTTCAAAGAAGAGTTAAATATATAAACAAACTCTGCAGTAGTGTTAGGGAAAACTGGAACACCAAACTGCACCAAATCTTCCGAACACTTAATGCTGTATCATTAGTTTAGTTTAGTCATTGGATCAACATCACGGCACACGGTTTAACCCATAATTGCTTTTTTTCCTCCTAACTGAAACCTGAGCCTGGAGAAACTCAGCTCAATGCACGAACTCCGTTGCATCGGCGAGGATCCTGAAATACTTTGGGTAGATTTTTAACTCGAAATTTTGCCCGGGCAGCGCCGTTAGGCTACTCTTTTTCGATTTCCAACTGCCAAGGGATTTTTTACGTGCGCGACAATACACACCGGCGTCCAATCTCACTACCTAGAGACCAGGGGTATTACTGGAAGTCCAGGTAGATTTTTTAAATAAATCTCGGTCCTCACCGGGGCCTGAACCCGGAACCTCCAGCTCTCGAGACGGACACCATACCTCGAGACCACTCAGTCCCCCAATTGTCCCCCAAGTACTGTATCGTATTATCATATAGCTGTAAATGGTAAAAAGGGTTTTATTTGTGATGATTACAAGCATGTAACGAAGTTTCGTCATACTATTAATCAAGTTGTAATTAATTTAAAGTTATACATGTAAAATACAAATTTTACTAAAGATTTCCCTGGAGAGGAGCAATATAATGAGTCTAAAGACTATTTTCCTAAGCCCTACCATGTAGGGCGCACATTACCAAATCATGAGTAGTAATGGTCTCTGGTAATGCATTATACAGATCAGTGGTTCTCAACCGGTGGGGAATTCCCCCTAGGGGGAATTTTAGTGTTTCCGGTCATGGACTCCAATTGCTAGTTATAGATCTCTGCTTCTTGTCCCCCAAACAAAAAGTGTCATGGAATTTCCAAGGCATTAGAGCGTTACCATGTAATTTGGTATCAGGCCAACAACACCAAACATGTGATCCTTCACCTCTGTAACTATGTGACCTAGTAATTAATTATAGGAAAGCGACAATTTAATAGGAATTATAATGTAAAGGTTAATGCCAAGCTCACGGCAATCAATGTACTGCTATCTCCTGGAAGCACGAGATAAATCAAGATGTAATGTGTGTGTGTGTATGTGTGTGTGTGTGTGTGTGTGTGCAAGAGAGAGAGAGAGAGAGAGAGAGAGAGAGAGAGAGAGAGAGAGAGAGAGAGAGGGGGAGAGAGAGAGAGAGAGAGATGGACAGGTGTAACACGCATCCCGCTTGTGGTGGTGGAAATGAAGCATATGCAAGGAACTTTTGTTTACATGCACAATGCCATCAGTGTCACACACACACACACACACACACACACACACACACACACACACACACTACTATATATATATATATATATATATATATATATATATATATATATATGTGTGTGTGTGTGTGTGTGTGTTTATTCACACATGTGACACTTAACACTAACAAACGGCAACGCTCTGTGATATACACAACAAGAAACACACATTATACCTGTGTGTATGTAAATATACATTGCTTTGTATCAAATAGTCGTTTGAAAAAGAAAAAGAAAAGATAAAATAATTGACCGTCCTTTACTAGGAGACAGACTGATTTTCAATATGACCCCCATAATACCCGAAGTAGCATTCAGATCCAAACAGATAGGAAAATGCCAACTATGCATGAACAACACACAAGAGACAGAAGAAGACATATTCTACACATGTCAAACAGTCACGAGATGCAGTGGAAACTCTACAACAACTAATACAAACACACACCGGCAAACAAACAGACATTTACAAGGCAATCTTTCTGAACACTCTTCCTAAAACATCCAAAGACACACACGCAACTACTTTAAGCACTAGCAGAATACAGAAAATTAGTTTTGACTTGCAGAATCAAGGCAAGGTTCAACTCTCTCACCTACAACAGAAACTTATTTTTACTAATGTTCAAATACAAACTATCTACTATTTTACCTGGCTGAAATGTGTAAACTTTCTTTAATTTCATTTTCTCTTGCAATTAAAAAAATGCCATTATTATTACTACTACTATTTTTAAAAAAAAATTCACCTTCCTAACTCTGCCCGCTTGTGTTTCATCTCATCACTAAACTGTTACATGAAAACTTCTTAATTCCCGGATTATATCACATATCAGTGATATTAAATTTGTGGAAGTGATTTCGATAGTTTTCACCACGTGTAGATCTGGATTAAAATTTCCCCTGTCTCGGATTATTCAAACATATCAGTGATTTCAATTTTGTGGAAATGTTTTCGAGTGTTTTCACCACGTGTAAATCTGTATTAAAGATTTCCTTCTGTCACGGACTATATAAGATGGAAAACCAAATTGTAAAACGTGTCAAAGTCAACACGAGTGAAGGTTTCGAGGGAGGAGCGTTCCACCAAGCAAACACACTTGTGTTTTCAATATCAGGGCCTCATGTATTCCGGTTCAACTACTCGATGATGGCGAGCGTCTTGAGGGGGCCTTGCGGGATCTGTAGGGAAGGGATAAAATCCATCCACCGTTTTGAGGACCCTAAAAGATGGCACGCTAAGCTGACACCGGAAGCAAATGCGGTTCATTATGAACGGCTTCACGGGACGAAGCATGAACTGCAGGATCCTAAAGTAACTATTGTAACTGAAAACATAGAGAAGGAAAAGACCAAGGCTATGATTCACTGGATGCCTACAACCGCAAAGGTTGAGACAGTGAAGCAAATAGCCGCGGATATTTCGGGAGATATAAATGCGGAAGTGCATAAACTTAAAAACAGCACGGATAAAGTGGTTACTTCTGTGCAACCCGAAAGAACCTCAGCCACATTACGTGGACATGGAGTTGGACGGGGTAGACAGACAAGCTACACCGTCTCTTCATCACAGTTCCGGGGCGCCGTACGGCGTGTACAGTCTGTGGGGAGGACTCCCACTGGAAGTAATAAATGCCGGCCAAAGTACAAATCTAAGAAGGGACCTACACTGGCACAAAAAGTCACTTCGAACTCCCAGACAGATCAACATAGTAAGGAGGATGAAGACGGTTTCCAGCTGGTCAGTCGGAAAAGGGGACGCTCAACCAAGAACCTGTCTGACGGTGAGAGCTCGACACCTCCAGCCTGCCAAACACCTGTTATCAAGCTACCGTCCCTCAACAACCACGACTACCCTACACCGCCTGAAGCGTACAGGTCAAACAAAAAGAAATGTGTAAGTAATTATACTGAACAGATAACGACCAGCGCCATGACCGGAATAGACAGTTATAATATAAACTCACCACTACGACAAAGAAATCTGTCAGATTCTTCTCCACGCCTCGTTATTGACTTGGAGATTTCAAGCCCGGCGAAGGAATCTACTGACTATCTCCAGAAATGATAACATGAATACAGACAGTTTGAAACAAGAAACATAATTATGCTCAACCATTTCTTATATTACAACAAAAATGGCAGCGTAAATTAAAATAATGAGTAATAACATTCGAGATATAAGATCCAAAATTAATCATCTTATACCACTCATACACAAATATAAACCTGATTTTATACTCATACAGGAAACTAACGTTAACACCGACGAACACGCATCATATATCACAACATGCTTAGGTCTAAGACACTCATCTTTTAGTCAAGGTACTCAACATATCGGATTGGGTACAGAAATAATATAGACATCGGACAGGTGGCAGATTATAGATAGTTAGTTAGTCGACAGATCATCCTCATTGCACATCGAACCATTCAGTCCATAAGTGCTCGGATCCCCTCCTCGGCAGATCCCGCAGCGTGTAGCGGCTAACGACACCAGTTCTGTGTTGGTTTATCAATCTTCTTTGGCTTCCTGCGTAGTGTTCTTGTTTGGCCACCCCTCTTTTAATTTGCTGTTCTCGCAGTCTGGCCATGGTTGTAGATTCACAGTCATCACTTGATTCACGCAAAAGTCTTACTTCTCGTAGAGCATTCAGAATGTCAGCCTGGTTCATGGCGCGCCCGCCCTCCACCGTAGCCTCACCTGCGAGCTTGTCAGCCCGCTCATTTCTTTGTACTCCCGCATGCCCTGGCACAAAGATGAAACTAATCTTTGCCAGCCGAGACCGCTCCAGAGGCAGCAACCATTCTCTTCGGATCGACCCCTCCTCTATCCTCTTGATCATGTTCATTGAGTCGCTAAGGAAACATGCCCTAGTGAATGTCTGTGTCTTGAGCCATGTTATAGCTTTACTTACTGCCATGACTTCCATAGTCAGGCTACGTGTGGTTTCAGTGAAAGCACCAGAGTCCTCCTTCACAATTCTCCCTCCGGCCCGAGCCGTAAAGGCCCATGAGCTTCTCACATGTCGGACGACCGACCCATCTGTGTAGATGACAGCATCACCGTCTAGCGAATTCTCGAAAATCAACGCTTGTACTTCAGCCTCCACAGCAGCCGGATTTTCTTGTCTGCATTTTCTATCTAGTTGGATGCAAACTGAAAAGGATGTGCAGAAATCTGTTGGCACTTGTACCCACTCCTCGCCAGGTTCTAAGTCCTCAAGTGAACACACCTGTTGAAGAATGTCTTCGGCTTGACCCATCCACGACCGTCCTCTTTTTAACCTGCTGCCCTTCACCTTCATAATTTCACTATGCAGTGGATGTTGTGTGTTTGCGTTAACTCTGAGGTAGGCGCGTGCTCTGCAAACTTGTATTCTCTCTTCAATGGTTGGAAAATCAAGAAGGTAGCGCATCGCCCTGCATGCTGTATCTCTTGTACATCCAAGAATAATGCGCATAGCTTCATTCTGTATCCTTTCCATCCTTTCTATCTGCTTACGGCTGAGAGTCAGGATTGCCATTGCATACTCAAATACAGACATGACCAGCCCCTCGTACAGAAGACATAGATGGCGCTGCTCACAGTTTGCTGCCGCCATCACCCGCATCGCAGCCAAACCCCGCTTGGCCTTTGTTATCACCTGGTCTATGTGCTCATTATAAGCACGGCTTCGATCAAACCGTATCCCCAGGTAATTCATTGCCTGCGTTCTTTCCACCGTCTCTGAACACAGCTTTACAGTTGGTGTTGGAGTGTTGACAATATGATTATTCAACGAGAACGAAGTCACTGTTGCCTTTGTTGGGTTGACCATTGCCCCAGCTTCATCACACCAAGTACTTATGCGATTGAGTTCGGTTTGTAGTTCCACAGCAACCTGCTCTCTATCCTTACCCTGACGATACACTAAAACATCATCGGCATATGACAATGTCCTGCCAGGTCCAGTGATCTGCTCACTGGTGATTCTCACTGTGTAGGCGTTGAACAGTACCGGAGATAATGGTGATCCCTGTGGTAGGCCAGGATATATTGTTGTTGGTTCCGAAGTCCAACTGCCACATCTAAAAACTACTTTCCGTTGGAAGAGGGCTGCAGCGATCCAACTAAGGAGGAATGGACTTATTTAGAGTTCAAGAAGCTGAAGCATTAAAAAATCCAATGGTACTCTGTTGTACGCGTCTCAAGATCAATCGCTGCAGCAAAGGTTTCAATGCCTGAGTGGAAACCTTCATAGACATCATGGGCAAAAACTGCTGCATTGGTCCAGGTTTCTCTTTTTGGACGGTACCCACCCAGGGTAGGTGGGAAAACACCTTGCCTCTCTAGCTGGCTTGATATTTTCCTGGCAATTACCTTCTCCAGCAGCTTGCCTATTGTATTCTGCATGGTTATAATTCGATATCCCTGAATTTTGTTTGTGTGGTCTTTGTCAGGCTTCGGCAAGGGAATCAGATAGCTGTTTAACCACTCCTCCTTGATGCTAGCACTCCCTATACTGTTGTTGTACATGTCTGCTAGTTTCTCTAGCTCGTTGTCGGTACACCTATTGATGTCGTCGTATCTTATGCCATCAGGCCCTGGAGCGCTGTTTTTTTTATCGTCGAAGCACAGCCTTGATTTCTTTCACTGTCACTGTGTCTTCATCCGAAGTGTTCTCGGCCTTGCACCTGTCTGAGGTGACCTCCTTGGCCAGATTTCGGCCTCCCATGTCTGTCTGGTTGCTCTGCTCTAGATAGCGTTCAAAGAGGGCTTTGCCCTTGTTCTCGTCAGTCCTCTGCCAGATGAGGTCAGCACCTTGGAAGTCAGAAATGCTCTTATTCTTGACTACACCACTCATGCTTTTATGTAGTCGCCAGAACAATTTCAGTGACTTGTCTGTGCTTACTCTTTGATACACCTCTGCCTTTTCGCTTTTAACCACCTTGACCAGTTTTTTTTTTAAATAGCTTACTTTTGTGTGCATCTCTCTTTCTAAGTGCATGCAGGGACTAGGATGGCCAGCTCTGTTCTTCTTGGCATTTTGCCCTCTCCTTACAGCACTACGCTTATCCACCCAAGCCTTCTCCACCTCGAAATTCCACCAAGGTGGCTGCTCCCAGCTTTTTTTTCTGCCCTGAAGCTTTCTGCGCTTGTCACGTCTTATTTTACCCACCACATCTTGCCCTGTACTGTCATACTGGAAAGTCTTTACCTTTAGCTTGTGCTGCCTGGTTCTGCCTTTCTCCACCAATATGCTGCAAGGGTGGTGGTCGCTGCCGTGGTGTCCTAGGACACCCCATCCACACACTGTAGTGAGTGAAGGTGAAACCAGCGCCAGATCAATAGCACTGTCCTCATCGCCTGGACGGCTTGTTGTCCTGGTGACACAGCCACTGTTGATACAAACCAGGTCAAATGTTTCAAGTGCAGTCTCGAGCTCCTCCCCCTGTGTGTTGGATGAAATGTTTCCCCATGATCTGCCTTTAGCGTTGAAATCGCCACAGAAAATAACATTTCTCTCGTGACCTAATATGTCACTTAAGCACTGCCACTTCTGGGAATCCATACTCGCGTTGCGAGCATAAAAATTAACCAACACGAATGGTATACTGGATTGAACTCTCAACGCCTGTATTTATATATCGTCACTGTCCCAACTGGACATATCTAGCTCTGACGCCACCATGCTTTCGCGAACGAGAATCGCCATTCCCAGATGTCGTCTGTTGTAGAAACATTTGAAGCCGGAAATTCGGAGTAGCTGATCGCCCAGTCTCGTCTCCTGTAAACCAGGGTTTCTAAAATAGAGCCCCGTTGTTTTACGCTGGCGCAGTTCCAATACAGAATACGGATATTCCTGAGTCCCAGACGGTGGACACTTGAGTTTAAAACGTCTTAAACCACCACGCTTACCTTGTCGCTTTCTGCCATGTCCGGCGCCCACTGCCGCCTCGTTAGGTTGACTGCCGACCGCTCAGAGAACACACGTTGTTCCGCCATGTTGAAGAACCGAAAACAACAGAAACCACACACGCTGCGAAAAATTCACTCAAGGATTGCTCCGCTCGATGCACGTAACTCCGTAGCATCCGCGCAGATCTTGAGTAGAAACTCCCGGTTTTACATCCTGGTACACAAATTACACGCAAGAGATGAATAAATCCATCTCATACATGGCAGATTATAGAGAAGGACAGGGACTGCCAGGGTAGGATAGCTATAGTACAGGTGGGAAATAACATAAATAAATACACAATTGTCAACTTACACGCACCGCCTGACTACAGAAATCAGCCGCTCTTCTATCAAACACTGGAACATTTATTATCACGCTCATATCGGGGTCACAACATCATTTTAGGGGGTGATTTTAATTGCGTACTTTCGGCGCACGACCTTATAAATGGAGATGTAAGAATGCAAATTAGAAACACAATCGGGAGAGGAGGAACATCAGTTAGACACATTGCAAACAATTTTAGATATCCATGGGCTAACAGACGCATACAGGCAGATGCATCCCCGTGGAACAGATACAACACACACAAACAATGCGCATAACAAAGCAGCGCGGTTAGATAGAATTTATGCGCCCATAACACATCATATAACACAAGTCTAGCATTTACATGAGACACTGAACTTCACAGACCATAAGGCTGTAGTTGCAATAATAAACACAGTACAAGCAACACCACATCTTAGAAGATCTCCCCATTGGAAACTTAACAGCACACTTTTACAAAATCACGACTATGTAGATTGCATAACAAAACTGATCCTCACATACACAAGCGATATACCAGAGGGTAAATGGCGAGAACTCTGGGAAACACTTAAACAAACTATACGAGAGAGAACACAAACACTAGCAGCAGTAATACACAAGCAAAAACTACAACAAGAAAAAGTGTTGGAAAATGCAATTAAGCTCCTACTACAGACAGACATAAATTCACCACACATCATAGCATTACAGGAAGAATTAGATATCCACAGACAGTCATCGATTTCAGGGGGCTTTACTGTAAACAAAGTTACAAACTATAACACAGATACCGAGTAAACAATACCTAGCTTTAGAACAAAACATACAGCGCAGCAGACGGATAGGCCAGATAATTGACATGGAAGGAAATATACAAGTCGAGCCACAACCAATAGCCTTAGCATTTGAAGATTATTACAAGAACATTTACACAGAGGAAGACACATAGGCGCACGTGCAAGAAAACTTTATGAAATTCACAAAGAACTCACAGAGGAACAGACACTAACACTAGATACTGAATTAACACTAACAGATATAACACAAGCGGTTCACGGAATGCAGAAGGGCAAATCGCCTGGTCCTGACGGTATTACCGCTGAATTATATCAGTTTTTCTTTCCTCTTCTAGATCTCCTTTTACTAGCAGTATTCTCTGAATCTTTCCACAAATATGAACTCCTATCCAGTTTCAGCACGTCTTACATCACTCTTATTCCGAAGGAGAACACCGACAAGACACTTTTAAAGAGTTACAGACCGATCTCGCTTTTAAATGTAGACTACAAGATTTCAACAAAGGCTTTGACGAATAAATTGAAACCAGTAATGGCATCTCTCATTCATGAAGACCAGCAATGTAGTGTACAACACCGGAATATCCAGCAACACACACACTTCATAAGGGACATCATCAACTACACACATCTGAAAAACTGTCAGTCCTCAATTATCTCTTTAGATCAATAAAAAGCATTCGACATAATATCTCACTCATACCTCCACAAAACTCTCACACTGCAACGTGGGAAATTATTTTCGGACATGGGTCAAAATTTTATATTTGAAACCGGAAAGTCGGATTCTATTAAACCATACCCTAACTAATTCTTTCAGGTTGACTAGGTCAGTGAGACAGGGATGTCTCTTGTCCCCATTACTGTACGTTGTCGCTCTAGAGCCACTTCTAGAAAAGAGATACCAGGGAAGGATGAACAGAAGCTGCGTGCTTATGCGGATGATACCATTTTCTTTCCGAAAACTGAACAATCTGTAGGGATCATTTTGGAAACGTTCTCGTTTTTTGGCAAAGGGAGTGGCGCAAAATTAAACGTCCAAAAATCTACTATAATGGGCTTGGGCAAATGGAAAAATAAGCCGAATTTTCCATTCGACTTAACATCAAACAATCTTATAAAAGTGTACGGAATAGTCTTCCCATGTCAACCAAATCAGACACACAGAGACACATGACAAAATCTAAGGAAGAAAATAACAGAAATGTTACAGAGGTACAAATACAAAACGACTATCATATTTGGTAGAATTACCATTGTTAATACACATATAATTCCAAAAATACTATATCTGTGCACAGTCCTAGATCCCCCACGTTAGACTGTCACAAACATAAATAAAGCGATTAGACGCTTTGTGTTTGGCAGCACCATCTACAGTATCAAACATACTACACTCATGCAAGACAAATAAGATGGAGGTATCGCCCTCCAAGACATAACCAAAATACAAGCACTTAGGATCAAACACGTAAGCGAAATCCTACAACACTAAGAAAAACACCCTTTAGCACACTATTACATTGGAATTAGGCTATCGTATTTAAAACCTATTATTAGGAATACATCCTCACATTACTTTGGCACTCTCCCAACATTTTACAAAACGTGTATTTCAGCCATTAAAGAGTGGGGTAACACCCCACTTTGTAAACTCTGATTTCTCTTCACAACGTATACAATTAGACCTAATATATTGTGGTCGTCTCGCAGCCGATCGTCTTGCCGCCGCTTGTTAGCCTTCGCCAGAAGTCAGCTCAAGTAAAATCTTTGTAGTGGTGGATATTTTGCCATCTTGTGTAGAGAACTAAACAAATTCTAATATACGCGCCGCCCCTTTCTCCCCCTTCCCCTTCTCTCTCCCTCTTTGTTGCCCGCTTTCCCAGTCTCAGCCCAGCCCGCCACAAACAAATACTTTGCACTTGTGACTAAGGGAGTGATTGTGATTCAGTAATAATATTGAACTTGTTTACAGGAAACTAAGCTTGCATGAGGTTGCCTGCAGTGTGAGAGTTTCAATTAAATGGTTTGGTATGCAGGGGAGCAAATGATTACTACACCATGCCAAGAATATAACGTCACATGTACATGAATGTATACGCTATATATATATATATATATATATATATATATATATATATATATAGATATATAATATAGTATATATATATATATATATATATATATAGCGCCTTAGGATAAGAGATCTGATAGCTTGCCTTCTGGGTTAAGACCCCAAAACAGGAAGTGTGTGTACAAATTCCTGGGCAGTTTAAAATCGCAAAGAGTAGGCCAGGAAGTCACTGTCCTGACAAATTGTGAGGACAGAAACCCCACCCAAGAATAGACAGTCACCTTGGATGGAATCTTGTCTAGAGGGAGCGAACCTTAAATCAAATGGGTACCGAAGTCTGATAGACACACACACACACACACACACACACACACACACACACACATATATATATATATATATATATATATATATATATATATATATATATATATATATATATATATATATATATATACCGCCCCAAGACATTTTCTAGCAGCTATTTTAGGCTGGGACCATCCCGCAGCCAGGCCAAGTTTTACAATCAGACACGATGTGGATGCGAACCCACGACCAACAAACCGGTAGACAAGCGTCTAGCTACTTCGCTGCCTTGCTCCTCTATATATAGTACAGCAATTATATAATGAACTATTATACTTTCATACAACAATACAGCAATTCCATCATGAACTATTCAGTTTCAAACAACCACTTACAGTTGTAAATATTGAGCACAACCCACTACTGGCAACGCTGATCGTATTCTGGTATGAACCTAAAGCCTATCCACGTCAATATGGAAGCACTATACTCGAGTTTCACTCTCGTTTGAGCTCGTCAGTAGTGCGTATCCTTGACCGGACCGGAAACAAACCCCGGATCACTGGCGTGTGAAGCGGGTGTGTAACCACTAGACCACGTGACACACGCTGGACACGGACAAATTATCACAACAGAATATTACAACGTCACCCATCGTAGGCTGTAGCTCATGTAGGCTGTAGCTTACAGTTGCGTCCGGCACTTGCGGTAAATGGTTCTGTTGTACTGGTCGAGTGTCCACGTTTCTTGTGTCATATCCTGTGGTAGTATCCAAGTAATTTAAACCCAGGGACTCCATATACAGTAAATGGGTAATACAATAACCAAACGGCCAGTCAAAATAAGCTTCTGGATTGAGACGTCCTAGTGATCTTATTCTTGGACCCCATGGGTCATTGTCTGTATCTGAAGTTATGTGGTCAGGAGTGTCATCATATCCTTCGTTATCTGAGTCCAGGGATGAATGTCCACCGTATTGTCCGCCATGTTGTCCGCCATGTTGTCCACCATGTTGTCCACCATGTTGTCCGCCATGTTGTCCACCGTGTTGTCCGCCATGTTGTCCGCCATGTTGTCCACCATGTTGTCCGCCATGTTTTCCACCGTGTTGTCCGCCATGTTGTCCGCCATGTTGTCCATCATGTTGTCCGCCATGTTGTCCACCGTGTTGTCCACCATGTTGTCCACCATGTTGTCCGCCATGTTGTCCACCATGTTGTCCACCATGTTGTCCACCGTGTTGTCCGCCATGTTGTCCGCCATGTTGTCCACCATGTTGTCCACCATGTTGTCCACCATGTTGTCCGCCATGTTGTCCACCATGTTGTCCGCCATGTTGTCCGCCGTGTTGTCCGCCTTGTTGTCCGCCATGTTGTCCGCCATGTTGTCCACCATGTTGTCCGTCATGTTGTCCGCCATGTTTTCCACCGTGTTGTCCACCATGTTGTCCGCCATGTTGTCCGCCATGTTTTCCACCGTGTTGTCCGCCATGTTGTCCGCCATGTTGTCCATCATGTTGTCCACCATGTTGTCCACCATGTTGTCCACCGTGTTGTCCGCCATGTTGTCCGCCATGTTGTCCATCATGTTGTCCGCCATGTTTTCCACGTGTTGTCCGCCATGTTGTCCGCCATGTTGTCCATCATGTTGTCCGCCATGTTGTCCACCGTGTTGTCCACCATGTTGTCCACCATGTTGTCCGCCATGTTGTCCACCATGTTGTCCACCATGTTGTCCGCCATGTTGTCCGCCTTGTTGTCCGCCATGTTGTCCGCCATGTTGTCCACCATGTTGTCCGTCATGTTGTCCGCCATGTTGCCCACCATGTTGTCCACCATGTTGTCCGCCATGTTGTCCGCCATGTTGTCCACCATGTCCACTGTATTGTCCGCCATGCCAACTCTCGTTGTCCGTGTTGTAATGGTCAATGTAGTTATTCACTAAAGGTGGCCAGTGTCTGAAAGGAATATGTTAGTTACAGTTAGTTGCATAACTATATTTCTCAGATAACACTATAGTATGTCCACATTTGTTTGCCGCAATATAAACATCAATATCTCAGTAACCAACTGAGGGAAAATTATGAAATTTAGTATATAACCTTATCATTATGTCTACCCAACAAAAAAAAATTTTGTTCTGGAGATTTTACAGCAGATTTCAAAGTTTGTATATATATGCGATATATAATTTACTGGTCTGACATGAAATTCATAATTTTAAATGTATTACAGAGTAGCCAGACAATCAGGGCTCAATTTTGAATATTGTACGTGATTCACGGGATTGGCCTTTTGCCTCCCCCCCCCCCCCCCCCCCCCCCGCGTTGTTCAAACTAAGACTGATCAGAGGTGTCTCAAATGTCGGTTATTTCATGAAACCTGATTAATATTTTTTTTTTTTTTTTTTTTTTTTTTTTTTTTTTTTTTAAATCTTACCACTTATCGCTAACATTGAAATGTGTGAATATTTTTCAATGGGCTTTAATGCGAAATTGTACACTTCAAAGAATCGCTATGAAGTTGTACACATATTTTTGTCAAGAAGCTGATCGCAAGAAACTGTTTTATACTATTACAAATTCCGAAAAAAGAACAATGCATGCATTGGGCTTGAGTAAACGGGCATTTTATCAAAGGGTGCAAAAATCTGGAATTAAACCACCACGCAATAACAAACGGTAGGTAGAAAGGTTATTGTAGACAGTTTTGACAAAGATGTCATAAGGCGAGCTATTATAAAAATGCTTTAAAAAGTCGCTTGATATACAACAGGGTCGACTTCATTGCACCGGGTTCTATCCCATATGGCCCGGTCTCTTTCCGCAGCGCGGAAAGCATCGCATAAAGCACGAACTCCGCAGTTCTAGCGACGACCCACAGAAGTCTCCGAAAAATTTAACTCGTGAACTGAAATCGAACCCACGACGTTTGGAGCCCGAGTCAAAAGGCTTGACCACTTCGCCACGGAGACTCCTACAATTATACAAATTTTGAATTTATATCCAGGATTATCCAGCATTATAAAAATGCTGGATGCCAAAGAAACAGTGACTGTAAGAAAACTTAAGGTTTGGTTCAGAAAGAACAATAACATAGAGCTATTCAAAACAACTTTGTGGAAAATTATAAGGACATTATCTTCACTATTTGAAAGTACAAGGGCGGTAGAAATAATCTTTGCGAGCAACCGCATTTAGGAGCCATGAGAAGCAGATACCTACGTGAAATAAGGGAAATGCGCAAAGGAAATTATGGCATAGTGTGTTTGGATGAAATGTGGATCAATGCGCACCACACAAGTGATAAGGAATGGCAATCAGTGGATGGACAGATAAAGCGATATGTGCCCAGTAGTATAGGACAGCTGTTGGTCATGGCCCATCCTGGTAATACGCATAATGGCTTGCAACAGAATGCTGATCTCGTGTTCGTATCAAAGCCTACAGACAATAGGGATTATCATAATAAGATTAATGGTAATGTATTTAGAGATTGGCTCGAGAATACTATATAATAATATATGTCTTCTGTCTGTCTGTCTGTCTGTCTGTCAGTCTGTCTGTCTGTCTGTCTGTCTGTCTGTCTTTCTGTCTGTCTTTCTGTCTGTCACGAAGACTCAAAGCTGTTCTGTCACCCATGTGTACGTGTGAACAAATTACACAGACAGCTGAACAGATCCTTAAAAATGGAAACATAATGACTAAATTGCGGTATCATTTCTGGTCACTCCCTACGCACATTAACGCACAGCTATTTGGAAACTTTCACGAACTCAATATAAAAAGCTAAATGCATCCTAGTAACATGAATACTTGTGCACAATTATTAACCAGCAGCTGAAGAAACAAGAAGGAAATGAAAAATAAGGTAAGAAATATATTCCTTCTACTTTCCTGTCAATTTACACATTATTTACCCCATACCTCTGTACATTCTCTGTCTTTACTAATATTACACATTGCACCCCTCTCGGGATTCTCCGTGGTGAAGTGGTCAAGCTGTCTGACTCGGGCTCCGAAGGTTGTATGTTCTATTCCGGGCCGCGTCCTTCATTTCACGAGTGCATTTTTTCGGAGACTCCCGAGGGTCGTCGCTAGAGTTACGGAGTTCGTGCTTTGTCCGACGCTTTCCGCGCTGCGGAAAGAAAGTGAGCCATATGGGATAAAAACCCGGTGCAGTGCAGCCGACCCTGTCGATTTTAAGCTAGTTCATTCATTGCACCCACTCCCATACGAATCCGGATACGCCTTTGTGTGTCATCAGAATTTGCAGGTCTCCCATTACCGTAAAAATAACTTTGTTAGCGAGAAATCACTAGTTGTTCAGCAAAACATCAAAGGAATGTCGCCGCTTTCAATGATTTAAGTTGTTTTTGGACCTATCAAAGACATATTCCTTGGGTGGGGTTAAATATAAGACGGCTGGAAAAATTTCATAACGATGCAACAGACAGTTTTCAAAATAATTGATCGTGAATGAAGGCAAGCAAATGTGGACATACTATAGCATGTTGTTATTAAATAATAAATTATGATTTCTTCGCAAATCGTTTAAAAAAGTCAAACTTACGTTCAGTAGTTTGCCATTGCTTTCTGTTCGACTGGCAATCATACCATTCAATGAAAACCAGCGCAATGCGGCCTGCTTCCAAATTGCCTGCAGCTGTGTTTCGAACGCGGTATACGGGATTGCGTTTTCAACCCTTTCTCCAGAGCGCCGGCAAGTAATATGTATACAATGAATATTGGTAATACCATGGTAATTGGTAATACAATGGTAATTGGTAATACTATTTTATTGGTAATACGATGGTAATTGGTAATACAATGGTAATTGGTAGTTTCAATTATGTAACCACTAAAACAGCTCATTCATAAATTCACACGTGTTGGTTGGCGCCCATAAAAGCCTATGGAAATAGATATCAGAGGACACTAGACAACACACAAATGGAAATAAATATTAGAGGACACTAGACAACACACCAATAGTAAGCTGTAGTTACCACACCGCGATTCTAACCTGTCACCGTCACATGACGTCAGCGTGGAAGTCCACTTGTCCCTGCAGCGAGACGCTGTCGTCATGTGGAGGTGACAGGTTCGAATCCCGGTATGGCAACTATAGCTTTCCAGTTTTATGTTGTCTAGTGTGTCCACTAATATCTACTTCCATCTGCTTCTATAAGCGCCAACCTATACGTGTGAATTTATGAGCTGTCTGAATACAATATAGTTTGTTGCACACAGAAAGGTATATGATAATTATAAGGCGACATTTATATTTCGAGGTTACAGGCTGAAATTCGAGTATTGTAACTATAGCTTTTAATTGTTATGTTTTCTAGTGGTCTTCTAATCTCTGAGGAGCAGGCTGGCCTAGTGGCTAGAACGCCGGATTCTCCTTCAGGAGACCCGGGTTCGAATCCTCGGTAACGTGAGGGAATGATTTCTGCCGGGGGTAAAAATAAAACTCTAACCTGCACAGTTCGCGGCGACTGCTCTAGCTAGGCAGCCTTAATTCCTCAGATAATATTGGCAGTAAATGACAATTTTGACAGTGACAGTTCTAATCTCTGCATTCTTCTATTTCTGTGAGCGACAATCAATACTGCGTATTTGTTTATGAATTTTATGAACTTGTTGGTGCTGAAAGCGGCAAGAAGTTCAGGTGTCACATTTAGCCAAGAATTTGGAGCACTTTTATGTGGTATAGTCTATAGACAAACTGAGTTACCTATGTGGCTAACGTTCTAATGAATGGCCATGCCCCTTGGCAGATGGGGCTAACGTTCTAATGAATAGCCATGCCCCTTGGCAGATGTGAAGTTCCAGCACCTGTCTTGCGCATCCCGCTGATGTCTGAACTTGGATGGGGCAAGGAGAGCACTGCCACATAGTGCCCGTGGAGATGGTACTTTGTACCGGGAGGACGAGAAAGCCTCCACACTGAACCGGCTGATGCAAGTCTTCTTTAGGATTCAAACACTGGAATGTCAACACCATGGACTGGAGAGCTGAACTAGCAGACTTTGGAGGGACTACACACAAAACAACCAATGTGCTAACCACCCAGTCAGTTAGTCAACAGACCAACCAATCAGCCATCTAAGAAAACTGATCAATCAATCAGCCATTCAAGAAGTTAACTGAACAACCAATCAGTCATACAACCAATAAACTGACCAACCAATCAACCATACAACCAGTCAACTAACCAATCAATAATCACGAAACTAACAACGTAACAGCGGCGGCAGAATTGAGGTCAACAGTACTAAATAAATAGGAATGAAAGACTTACAGGGATGGAGGGCTCTCCAAAAATAGTTGCCTGTTTGTCTTTGCAGGCTGCTGGTGTTGTGACGTGTCACTTTGTTGCCGTTGAATTCCGAGGCCCATTTCTTGACCTATGTACCCAAAAGCTGCATCGAAGGAATCCGAAGATATAGGTCGATGCACATGTGTTGGTTTTGAGCGTGCTTCGGTTAAAACGTCGGCGTAGCTTCTTTTATCAGAAGTACACGTTTGGCCCATCACAAAGTGTGCTTCCTTAGTATCACATGGTGGTTTATCGCTATGGCTGCTTGTGGAATCAGGTTGAGGTATTTGACTTTGTCGCTGACATTCACTTGCTCGAGAGTTGGGTTCTACTGGACCAGCACAGCCCTGGCTATCGATGCTCTTTGAACAAGGCAGGAGCAGTTCTCTTAGTTTCCGGCATTCGTCTCCACAATGATGGGGATTTACGGGACCAGCAAAGTTATTGCATTCTATGACCTTTGAGTCAGACTGAGGCAGTTGTCTTGGTTGTCGGCTTTCATTTGTAGCAGGGTCATCAGCGTCGTCATTATCATCTTCACAGGCAGTATAATAAACATGACTACAATCATCTTCGCTATCATCAATATGATTATCATCATTGGCATCATCTTTACTCACATCATGATCAACATTATCAACTTCACCACTGTCATCATCATTATGATCACTATCATCATCATTTTGAAAATCATCATCAATCACCTGTTCCATCGATGTCTGTATCCCTGGTGTAGGTATCATTGTCAACTTCATCACCATTTTCTTTATCATAGTAATCACCATAATCTTCTTTATCTTCTATATCAGAATTTACTGGTTCATCATTATCATTATCATCATCATAACGATCTTCTTTATCTTCATCATCATCATCAGTGCGTTGTTTATCACCATTTTCTTTATAATTGTCATCATCAGCTGCATCATCTTCATCACCAGCGTCGTTGTTAATGTCGTCATCGCCATCATCTTCTTTATCATCGACTTCTTGTTCATCACTATCTGTTTCACCTTCTTCTTCTTCATCAACTGCATCAGGATCTTTATCATCATCAGCGTCATATTCAACACAGTCTACTTCTTTTGCATCATCATCTTCTGTTTCTCCAGCTTCTCTTGCTGCTGCTGCTGCTTTTCTTCTTCTTCTCTATAAGAATATCTCAATAATTTGTAGGAACCACAATCTGAATCAATCTGCTTTGCCTCTACGCTATCAGATTCACAATTGTGTCCTATGTCTTCATCGTCTCCAGAACTTTCGAGGACATGTTCACATTCCGGCTGTAGTTCTCTGAGGTTATCGGTCAGTTTGTCAGGGGCGCATGATGATGCCATCCTCCCTTCATTTATTGTCTGTTCATCTTTTCTTAACACTGAAGCAAACTGTCCTTCCAGATTATTCAATTGCTTTATTGAATCAGACTGAGGCAGTTGTCGGCATTCATCTGCAGTACGGTTGGGTGTTACTGGACAAGCACATTCCTTGCTATCGACGATCTTTGAATCAGAGTGAGGCAGTTGTCTTTGTTGCTGGCATTCATCAATAGCAGGGTCATCAGCGTCGTCATCATCATCTTCACAAGCAGTATAATAAACATGACTACAATCATCTTCGCTGTCATCAATATGATCATCGTCATCATTGGCACCATGTTTACTCTCATCATGATCAACATTATCAACTTCACCATTGTCATCATCATTATGATCACTATCATCATCATTTTGACCATCATCATCATCGTCTTCTTTTCCATCGATATCTGTATCCCTGGTGTATGTATCATTATCAATTTCATCACCATTTTCTTTATCATAGTCATCACCAGAATCTTCTTTATCAGAATCTACTGGTTCATCATCATCATCATCATCTTCTTTTCCATCGATATCTGTATCCCTGGTGTATGTATCATTATCAATTTCATCACCATTTTCTTTATCATAGTCATCTCCAGAATCTTCTTTATCAGAATCTTCTGGTTCATCATCATCATCATCTTCTTTTCCATCGATATCTGTATCCCTGGTGTATGTATCATTATCAATTTCATCACCATTTTCTTTATCATAGTCATCACCAGAATCTTCTTTATCAGAATCTACTGGTTCATCATCATCATCATCATCATCATCATCATCATCTTCTTTTCCATCGATATCTGTATCCCTGGAGTATGTATCATTATCAACTTCATCACCATTTTCTTTATCATAGTCATCACCAGAATCTTCTTTATCAGAATCTACTGGTTCATCATCATCATCATCTTCTTTTCCATCGATATCTGTATCCCTGGTGTATGTATCATTATCAACTTCATCACCATTTTCTTTATCATAGTCATCACCAGAATCTTCTTTATCAGAATCTACTGGTTCATCATTATCTCATCATCATCATCTTCATCATCTTCATTACAATCTGTAGTTTTATCACTATCATCATCATCAGCGCCTTCTTTATCACCATTTTCTTTAACATTGTCATCATCATCATGATCATCTGCATCATCTTCATCATCTTCGTAACGATCTTCTTTATCATCATCATCATCATCATCATCATCATCATCATCATCATCATCATCATCATCATCATCATCATCATCATCATCATCATCATCATAATCATCATCATCTGCATCATCATCATCATCATCATCATCATCATCATCATCATCATCATCATCATCATAATCATCATCATCATCATCATCATCATCATCATCATCATCATCATCATCATCATCATCATCATCATCATCTTCTTCTTTTCCATCGATATCTGTATCCCTGGTGTATGTATCATTATCAACTTCATCACCATTTTCTTTATCATAGTCATCACCAGAATCTTCTTTATCAGAATTTACTGGTTCATCATTATCATCATCATCATCATCATCATTACAATCTGTAATTTTATCATTATCATCATCATCAGCGCCTTCTTTATCACCATTTTCTTTGACATTGTAATCATCATCATGATCATCTGCATCATCTTCATCATTTTCGTAACGATATTCTTTATCATCATCATCATCATCATCATCATCATCATCATCACCATCATGCTCAGCGCCTTCTTTATCACCATTTTTTTATCATTGTCATTATCATCATCATCTCCATCATCTTCATCACTAGCGTCGTTGTCAATGTCGTCATCGCCATCATCTTCTTTATCATCGACTTCTTGTTCATCACCATCTGTTTCACCTTCTTCTTCTTCATCAACTGCATCAGGATCTTTATCATCATCATCATCGTCATATTCAACACTGTCTACTTCTTTTGCATCATCATCTTCTGTTTCTCCAGCTTCTCTTGCTGCTGCTGCTGCTTTTTCTTCTTCTTCTCTATAAGAATATCTCAATAATTTGTAGGAACCACAATCTGAATCAATCTGCTTTGCCTCTACGCTGTCAGATTCACAATTGTGTCCTATGTCTTCATCGTCTCCGGAACTTTCGAGGACATGTTCACATTTCGGCTGTTGTTCTCTGAGGTTATTGGTCAGTTTGTCAGGTTCGCATGATGATGCCATCCTCCCTTTATTTATTGTCTGTTCATCTTTTCTTAACACTGAAGCAAACTGAGGATTCGGTTGCTTTATTGAATCAGACTGAGGCAGTTGTCGGCATCCATCTGCAGCAGGGTTGAGTTTTCCTGGACCAGCACAGCCGTCTGGTTTGGAATTCCCTCTTGCGAAGCTGTAATGAATTAACGGTTTCACTGCACTTGTCATGTTCTTTAAAACATTGAAGTTACGATTGGATTTATTGGAATGGATACTCGAATCTTCTCCAAGTGTCCCTTGTGTCTGTTGAACGTTTCCTGCTATCGTTTTAGAAACTAACCTGGAAAATATTTGAAGGAAACCGCTCAATGTAAACTCAGAAGCCACTGACAATACGTTAAACGAATTATTTATTGCCTGGCATATTTCGTTGCATCTCATCAACTGCATACTGCGGAGTTATCTATCATATGTGGTGAACTATACTTTTGCTGAAATACAGGGTGTCCGCAAAGTCTGGACACATAGGATACTTGGATATTTTTCATGTAATTCACAGATCCAATACACTTGACTCAAGGAATAAGAAGTGAATGTATCAAAATTGAAGGCAATATGGATTTATTGCATTGAGGCCACGAAAATTTTGTGAAACGTGCAACATTTGCATTGCAAATGATGTTATCCATGTGTCCAGACTTTACGGACATTAAAAACAGTCACTGATATTGTTTAAATGTGGAGCATAAGATATCCAAACGGTAAATGCACATTTAAAATACAATCTCCCCCAATCTGGGGGATGCGTGGTCTCGAGGTATGGTGTCCGCCTCGAGTGCTGGAGGTCCCGGGTTCAAGCCCCGGTAATGACCGGGATTTTTTATCGTGGACTTCTAGTAATAAAATGTCCCCTGATCTCTAGGTAGTGAGATCGGACGCCCGTGTGTATTGTTGCGCACGTAAAAAATCCCTTGTCAGTTGGAAATCGAAAAAGAGTAGCCTAACGGCGCTGTCCGGGCAAAATTTTGAGTTAAAAATCTACCCAAAGTATTTCAGGGACCTCGTCGGTGCTACGGAGTTCATGCACTGAGTAAGTTTCTCTAAACTTAGGTTTGAGTTAGGAGGAGAACGGAGCACTTATTCGTGTTTGTATTGTGTTGTATACGGAGCATTATATCCTTGTGCCGTGATGTTGATCCATCGACTAAACTAAAAACTAAACTAAACTAAACTAAACTAAACTAAACTTAAAATACAATCTTCCTGTTGCATAAAATTGACTGGAACAGTCTAATTGCTAATGTCTACATATAATTGTGCAATCGTTTACTTTTCATTGAATACAATATACGAAACGGATTTTTGTGTGCAAACTTTTACCTGCTGTTAAAAGTGAGTGATACCAAATATTTGAGCTCGGCGTTTTATGACAGTTGAATTCTTTTCCACATACATTGATTCGGTTACTCGATTTGCTAACTTTCACTCCGTTCTACCAATGTATGTTACTTAGCACTCACACTGGAATTGATAAATACGTTTTATCCTGTATTTGTTTCACTACATCATCCCCTCTAAAGGGTAGCTGAAGAAACACTTAAAAGTTTGGGGACCGATAATTCTGTGGCCGTAGGTTTTGGTGGCTGGCTGGTGAGTCTTGATGAA
>JACEFZ010022904.1:0-20276 GCA_014155875.1 Cepaea nemoralis
ATATCCTTTTTCCCCAGCTCCCGGGTTAGTTCTTCAGCCGCTCCAGCTAGATATAGTGTCCGTACATTCCTGTTCCAAATCTCAAAAGTCCTTTAGCGTTCCGAGGTCGTTGTCCAATAAGTCAGTCCGAATTCGAGGCTTGTGTATCTGTTTCGTAACAAAATAGGTTTACAAAGGTGGGGATCTGGAGAACAGAAGATTATCCCATGACTGGAAAGAGTCATTATTGATACCTATCTTTAAGAAAGGAGACAAGTTCCAATGTGAAAATTATAGAGGAATATCACTACTGTCCACAAGCTATAAGATACTATCCGCAGTATTACTAAATAGACAAACCATATTCAGAAGACATATTAGGTGACTACCAGGCGGGTTTTAGACAAAACAGATCAACAATAGATCAGATATTTATCTTACGACAAATAGCCGAGAAAAGTGGGCATATAAAGAGATCTCCATAACATTTTTGTGGATTTTAAAAAAGGCTTATGATAGTGTCCATAGGAATAGTCTATGGAATGCTATGCAGGAATTTGGAATACCAAGGAAGTTAATCAACATGACCAGACTATGCATGGAAGATACTTATAATATAGTAACATATAAAGGCAGGAAATCAGACCCTTTCCAAATAACATCAGGCTTGAAACAAGGTGATGCACTATCGCCGCTAGTCTTCAATCTAGCTCTAGAGAAAGTTGTAAGGAAGATAAAGGAGGAATGTGATATTGGAGGAACACCCAAGCTGCTTGGTTATGCAGATGATATAGATATTATAGGGGAAAATGAACAAAAGACATTAGAAATATTGACTCATTTAAAGGAAAAAGCCCAACAGATGGGGCTGGTTATCAACCAAGATAAGACAGAATATATGGTAATTTCAAGAGAAGGAATGGCTAAAAACTCTAGCCACATACAAATAGATAATATGACCATTAAAAGAACGGAAACATACAAATACCTGGGTACAATCTTCAACTGCTCCAACATCATAAGGGAAGAAATACAAACTAGAATCAATTCTGGAAATAAGATATACTATGCACTACAACATCTACTAAAATCAAATGCGCTATCTCGTAATACCAAAATCTCAATATACAAAACACTGATCAGACCAGTTGTGCTGTAAGGCTCTGAAACCTGGAGTACAACGAAAGGAGATGAAGCCTCGTTACAAACCTTTGAGAACAAAGTTTTAAGACGCATCTTTGGACCCATTAGGGATACACAAAGTGGAGAGTGGAAAAGAAGAAGTAACAAAGACATTTATGATCTGTTTAAGTCCCCACTAATCACTGGTATCATGAAGGCTAATAGACTACAATGGTTGGGGCATATAGAAAGAATGGAAGACAATAGGGAAACAAAACTCGCTTACACTCGGGAAATAAATGACCGTAGACCCCGAGGTAGACCAAGAAAACGATGGAGAGATTAATATATATATATATATATATATATATATATATATATATATATATATATATATATATATATATATATATATATATATATATATATAGACCTACAAGCACTTGGAATCAACGACTGGCAAGAGAAGGTCAACCAGAGAGACGAATGGAGACGGACTGTATCTGCAGCTAAAGAACCTCAATGTCTCGGAACGCTGAAGAAGAAGAAGAAGAAGAAGAAGAAGAAGAAGAAGAAGAAGAAGAAGAAGAAGAAGAAAAATATTATTATTATTATTATTATTATTATTATTATTATTATTATTATTATTATTATTATTAGTTTTTTTTTTTTTTAAGCGGACGGGGTAGCTAAGAGTTGATGACATCCGCATCTGGCTCGACCAGACATGGTTTCATGCATGGGCTGCACGGTGTGGATTTGTACAAATAACAAAAGGATGGTATACTTCTCCCCTGATCCTGTGGTACGGATCGGACGAGTAGACTTCTTGAGTAGGGGCGAAAGTAGAAGAGAACTCGATTTCTACGTTAAAAATCCCATGGAAGATGTAAACTTAGAAAGGCTGGTCGAACACGACGCTGCCTAGGAGAGGCTTCGAAATGAGAATACTTATTGAAAAATTAAATTACTTCAAGCGTTCAGTCTGGCCTACACAAATCTGGACCTCGTCGGCGCTGCGGAGTTCGTGCACCGTGCTGAGATTCTGCTTGAGTGATCTATGGGAGGAGACTAGAGCACTTATGGAGATATCTGCGTGCAATTAAAGTGATCCTTGATCGAAAACTTCTTCGTGTTGCAGTCTTTTTTCAATAGATTACATAAGGGGAAGCTCAAAACATTGCACGAACACGGCAGTAGTGAAAAGGTTCAATTTTGCGTGTACCAGAATCACATATGTCATAAATTTTCCACTGTGAGTATGCTTTCTGATCTTGAATGTTGTCTATCAGACTTACTCCTAACGATTGCCGACTGTTGTGATAAGCTTAGGAAATATAAACTGCTTGCCCATATAGTCGACCTGGAGTGTTTACTTTGGCGTTACTGTATTTTGCTTCATATCTCTGATACTACTGTATTTTGCTTCATATCTCTGATACTACTGTATTTTGCTTCATATATCTGATACTACTGTACTTTGCTTCATATCTTTGAGACTACTGTATTTTGCTTAATCTCTCTGCTACTATATCTTTCTTCAGCTCTCTACTACTGTATTTTGCTTTATCTCTCTGGGACTACTGTATTTTGATTAATCTCTTTGGTACCACTGTATTTCGCTTCATCTCTCTGATACTACTGTATTTTGCTTCATCTCTCTGATACTACTGTATTTTGCTTCATCTCTCTGATACTACTGTACTTCGCTTCATTTCTCTGATACTATTGTATTTTGATTATTCTCTCTGATACTACTGTATTTTGCTTCACCTCTCTGGTACTACTGTAGTTTGCTTTATTTCTTTGACATCACCATATTTTGCTTTAACTTTTTTGACTTTGTTGTCTGTACCTCTCCATTAATTGGCTGTTTGTGATTTGTCTAGGTAATTTTACGCTTTGTAGTTTGCATTGCTTACCGAACGACCGACATATACCATGGTGAAAATCAACGCAAGGTGACCTGCTGCCCAATCGGCTGTGGGTGACTTCGAATCCCATATGCTGGAATTGGGAAACTACACTCGCTAACTCTGAGTTAGCGAGTGTAGTTTCACTAAACTCACGTCATGAGGATTATTTGGTATATGGTGCCAACCCCATGTTTTTAAAGATGGGCACTCGATGGGTGATTTTGTCAGTATCACGCCGGGAAACCTTTACTTCCAATTACATTTTTTGCTACCCATTTTAGTTTGACGAAACACGATTTTCTAGCCATCTGTAAAGAAGATAGTTTGCCGATACCTTTCTCCTTAGCAGTGTCCACACTGGAGAACTTGGTGACAACTGGCAAGATCAACAGGGAAGGAACAAGGGGAAGGCACAGAGATAAATATCGAGATAGCTTGGCCACTTGGCATAATCGAGACACAAACACAGAGCCGACCCATGATTGTGGTCATGGTGTGAGATGGTTAAACATGACCGCCCACGCTTATCGGCATGGCACATGATGATGGTTTTAGGTTATTTTAACCTGGTAGCAGAGGCGAATAAAAATAATCCCCGTCTCGATGTAGACTCGAACACTTGACGGCCGGCTCCACATGCATGCTAGCCATTTCCCTGCCGCGTTCCCATCCCTATATCTAAAAAAACAAAAGTTGCATATCCTTTACAGAACTTAGTAGTCAACCCCAGTATTTTTTGGCTGTTTGTGATTCCTGGGCAAGTTTACGTTCAGAAGTTTGCCATTGATTTCTGAATGACCGGCACCCGTGCCATTTTATAAAAAACCAACATCAGGCAGTCCGCTGCCAAATCGCCTACACCTGGGTTTCGAACGCGAGCATGCGGGATTACGAACTGCGTTCGTAACCCCTTCGCCATGGATCTCCTATATCTATAAGAACTTATAAATATTTCGTTTTCAAATATTCCATTCACTTGAGAGATATGACCTTGTCCCTAACCGTAGCTAAGCCATTGAATGGAAAAAACGACATCACTGACGCAGTAAATATGCCGTACCTGGAGTTTCCTCTGTCAGTCACGCACTGGATTCTTTTCAAACGTCTGTTTGTTTCTGTGTTATGTCTTTTCTAAGAGGCACAACAACAGATCATGTTTCACCCTCAGAAACTATGGCAACAACCTGTGATCATGCACTTCTAACTGAAATAAGCTATACGTATAATGCTTTGTCACTGCATCCTTATTTAAGATGCCGCCAAAACTGTTTACTAAATCTATTATAATGTATTTATTCTTGACTTCACGTACAGGGTTAATTTTTTAAAGACATTTTGTTTTTGTTTCCTTGCTTACATATTTATCTTCTTTTTGTAGTCAATGGCGAGTGGCATTGGTGATCATGTCTGCCATTAGTCTTCTGCCTTCTGTACTGCCAATCATTTCAATTACCGATGTTCCTCCATGCCATGATATAAATTATCTTCTCTGTTGGTCTTACTCTGCCTCTTTCCCCAATATCTTTCCAGTTATTACGATGCACGTCAGTTTTCACTATCTCATGACATGCCCACAGAATTTAGTCTGTTCTCTTCTGATGCGAGAAACGTGTTCTATTTGTGAGTTAACTCCTTTCAAAATATCTCCATTACTCTTTCCATCCGACTACAGCGTTGTCATCATTCTTCTACGCAACCACATCTGTGCAGCTTGCCCGCATTTTCCCACATGACTGCTAATTGTCATATTTATTTGGACCAAGAGAAATGATGCTGTTTTATCATTCTTCTACGCAACCACATCTGCGCAGCTTACCCGCATTTCCCCACATGACTGCTAATTGTCATATTTATTTGGACCAAGAGAAATTATGCTGTTTCATCATTCTTCACATTCTTCACAAATCATGAAATTCACATCATTTATCAGACGGATGGGTCAGTGTTGAGAGGTAGGAGAAGTGCCTGGGGGTTCTTGGCAAAAACTAATGGTCGGCGTTTGGTGCAGGAGAGCCTGGCGTATGATAACACTACATCTAGCTTAAGAATGGAGGTGGAGGCGGTCAGTGCAGCTTTCCGCTGGATAGAAAACACGATACATACACACATTGTGATTGTAACTGACTCAGAAAGTATGCTGAGAAGGGTGAGAACAGGTAGGCTTCGTGCAGAGTGGCTTGCTTCGCTTCGGAGGTCACGGGTAGTAAGCATCACCTGGATCTTTTCTCCTGGGCATGCCGGTGTGCTGGGGAATGAACAGGCGGACAGATTGGCTGGCTCGGCAAAATTTGGTGGAGTATTGATGCATGACAAGGCAGACGTGGTTGCGGCCTTGTGGGAGCACGTGTACACCTCGGAGGAGCAGATGGAGCACCATGGTCTGGTAAGAATGAGACAACGAGGTGTGACGAGGGGATTCTGGCCGACGCTCGGCGCTCGGAGGAAAGGCGAGACGGACATATAATCAGATTGCTACTGGAACTATTAGTGTTGGAACTCTTCGCTGGCTGCTGAGGATGGAGACGGAGCGCTTATGGGAATGTCCCGAATGCTGTGATGTCGGTTCCTAGATCAATCAATCAATCAATCAATCTTCTACGCAACCACATCTGCGCAGCTTACCCGCATTTCCCCACATGACTGCTAATTGTCATATTTATTTGGACCTAGAGAAATGATGCTGGATGGATTGCGACGGTGGCATGGAGGAATATCAACGGTAGAGTTGACCCAGAACACCAAAGACCGAGATCTGTGGGAAGTCATGAACGCCTACGCCAGTCAGCGTGGCGCTTGATGATGATGATTTGGAGCCTCTGTGACAAAGTCGTAAATCCCCCAGCCTCGCATTCCGAAGGTTGTAGGTTTGATTCCCGGCTACGTAGTTCGGTTTACGTGTGCAGTTTTCTCGGAGACTCCTAGGGGTCGTCGCTGCAGCTATGGAATTCGTGCTTTGTGCGAGGCTTTCGACGGGTGGTGTGAAATAAAATCTGATGCAATAAAGTCGATTCTCTTGCCTTTTGAACACTCGTCATACTTACTTATACATGAATGTGTTTACTCTATTTCAATGTTTAACTAGTGATTATGTTCCTCCATGGCTCTGCGTTTACTCTTTTTTCAATATTTACTAGTGATTATGTTCCTCTGTGGCTCTGCGTTTACTCTATTTCAATGTTTATCTAGTGATTTATATGCCTCCATGGCTGAAGATTGTCTGTATCACCAATGAAGCACGCTTTGATTTGCGCAACTGCATATCTCTTTATTTATAGAAGGGGATGTCCATGGCGAAGTGGCCAGGTCACCCACCAGGTAGCTTTACTAAGGTCGTGGGTTCTTTTTGGGAATCCGTTATTCAGTTAATGGGTGTTATTTCCCTGGGGATGACACTTGTCCCAGTGATTAAAAAAAAAAAAGGGGGGGGGGAGGGGGTGAAATGGTCTCCTGTGTAATAAAACCAACTGAGGGCTTCAAACGGTGTGAGGCTGCAAGAGATTCACAGCAATTGATGGTGCACAATCAGTAACCCGTCTTGCATGCACCACTTGGAGACTTGAGGAGCATACTTGAAATAAGTTTGTTGCTTGTCTACCGGGTATGTAACCACGTTACCATCAGTCACCAAATTTGTACGGTGTAAACAATAAACAAAACTGAACAACAATAAACAACAGCTAGAATACAACATAGAGCCGAAGTAATGGCAAGCTGCTCGCCTGCCGGTCTCAAGGGGCAGATGCAAATGTTTAAAGAACAACTGACCTGGGTTACCAGGTGCGGTTTTACACAGCTTGGCATGTTTTGGGTATATACAAACAGACCCATAGTTTTATAGACCAAACGGAGTTGAGTTGAGTTAAGCTAAGAACCGACATCACTGCAATCAGGACATTTTCCACAATCGCTCCGTCCCCTTGTTCGGCAGCCAGCGAAGAGCCGTACTGCTAATGGTTACAACTGCCCTCTGATTGAAAGTTCTCCTGGTCTTCCTTCTCAGCTTTGAAATTCGCTCGAAACCTCTGCCGATCCTCCGCCATTGAATTCTTTCCACATACGAGTTCTCAGTCTATTCCCCCGCTTTCTCCACCTGGTCCCACAGCCGCACGACCACCTCCCCCTTGTCCATAAGTAATATACCGCCGAGAAGCGTATTCCCTACCAGCCTATCAGCCTGTTCATTTCCCCGCACTTCATCATAACCAGGGCAGAAAATCCATACAATTCTCACAATCTGTGACCTCTGAAACGAGGGAACCTATTCTACACGAAACTTTCCTTCCTCCACCTTATTAAGCATACTCCGTGAGTCCGTAATAAATACAATGTGTGTTCGAACGGTCTCCTTCAACCATTGGAAGACTGCTGTGACTACTTCCACCTCCATTCTCATGCTGGAGGTCGTAGTCTCATATGTAAGACTCTCCTTTTTCAAGCATCGTCCATTAGCCTCCCAAACGGAACTTAGTTATGTGATGTTGTGAGTGCCACGCCCACCGTCTTTGCTTCACAAGTAATTTCTTCGCACCCGTTTTAGGCTGGGCCGTCATGAGAGTCCAGGTAAATTATTAAGAAAAAACAAAAATAAGAAATTTTAAACCGCCCTGTTAGGGCGACACAGCATCACAGGGCTGGTAGCCGAGCGTTTAGCCTCAACACTACCGCGGTTTTATAATAACGTGTATGTATTTGTAAAAAGAGTCCAAATTTTTGGGTCACGTTACGAGAAGTATATTGGATAACTTGGTGACAACTGGCAAGATCGAGGGGGAGGGAAAGGAGACTGTAGAGAAGTAGATACCTGGATGACTTGGCAACGTGGTATGATCGAGACAAGAACACTGAGCTGATCCACGACTCTGGTGATCGAATGAGATAGCGAAACATGACCGCCCAAGCATATGATGAATTCATTTTTAAAAGTACAAGTAAGTGTTAAAGGGAATGTTAGTCACACACATCTAAAATAAAGTCTTGTTCAGAGTAGCAACAATTTAAAATACAGGCTTATACAGACCCTGCAGACACGCCACTTAAGGGCTTTCTTGAATTTTTGTGTGACCAGCAATATGGAAGAAAGGGCACACAACATGGATTAAGTGCGCAAGGCCAATGTAAATTTTTCAATTTCGATGTATAGAAAACTGTCATCTTCAGAAGACATCACCTTTGATATAACGTTGCTGAACGAAGCATCTTCAGGGGACATAACGTTGGGCGTAACATTGCTATACGAACCAGAAACTTTGTGATTTCTTACATAATACACGACGCGAGGTCGCGGATCCTTGCTCAACATGTTCACCACATCTTACATCTGGTTATGTAGTTTTCCGCAACAAAACAGGACATAGTACAAACAGTGCAACTGATATTATCATTCAACGTTGCATTTCGCTAATTAATAAAAGTTGTCGCAACAAGTTTTTGTACAGATTTTGAGGAACGATATGACTTGTTGAAATCACACATTTATAAAGTGTGGTAATCCTTGTTGTGATTGCAGCACGCATTGTTTATGAAAAACAGCACTAGGAGTATAATATTATGTACATGTCACTGCAATATATAACCACAATGTCCAACCTCTGAATGTTGACGAATAACTTCAAAGGGAGTTAAGTTAGTTGCATATCCTTTACAGGACATCACAGTCAACCCCAGCATGTGTGGGCTGTTCGTGATTTCTTGGCAAGTTTACGTTCACTAGTTTTCCATTGCTTCATGAACGACCGGCACTCATACCTTTGTTTTGGAAACCAACGCAAGGCAGTCTGCTTCCAAATCGCCCGCAGCTGTGTTTAGAACGTGGTTTGATGGATTACGAATTGATTCGTAACCTCTTCTCTCCAGATCTCTACTGCTTCACCGATGTTTTTCAACGTGTCCACAATGAGAATGTCATATTCAGGATTGAATCACCATGTAGTATTAGTATGACGTGGGGGTGCATAGATCACCGTGATGTCATCACGCTATCTGAAAGTAACTCTAATGTTACACTTATTTCCTATTTCATTATAGCCCCATAATTCCAATTAATGACGTTTGAGATGACGCAGTTAAAGTCCGCTGTAAACATAAGTAGCATTATTAGCAACCTTATAGAAATGTTTGTTTCGCATTGAACTCGAGCGCATTCCACGCATGATAAGAGCGCTCGTTCTGAAATATCCGTTGTGCTGATGCCAAGGTTGCAGATTCAACCCAAACACCGGTTAGCTTGACTAAAATATTGACTTCTCGTCCCTGACTTGGGGATGTAAATTCCAAGTACCTTCGAAGTTGGCGTGGTTCGTCTGGTGGCGAGGGACATTGGTAATAGGAAAAGCTAATCCATGCGCAACAATCAGTCCAGTGCACTAGAAGTGCACTAGTAGTAGTAGCATGTGTATGAACTACGCTTGATTTCAAAACCAGCGAAGAAAAAAAAAAGTGTTAATTCCTGAAGTCATACTTAGTGACAACAGACAAGAAAGTAAACTACACGGATTTAAGGAACACATTTTGACAACACACGCCCACTTAATTTGTATTTAATAGCTATGTAGGCCAGCCGAAGAACTGAAACTTGACAAGAGTTCCTGCAATCTGTTTGATCAGAGATCAGCTGATAATCTCTTGTATGTTTCCAGGTATAAATGATCGAGTGAGGCCCGGTTGGACTGAACACTTGATCACCATTTGCACTTTACCAGAAACAGCTGAAATAAATATGGCGATGGCAGTAAAGATTTCGTAATAAAGAAGATAGATGGCTAGAAACATTAGTGAAAGGCTGGTCTGGGAATATGCATGTATCTTGTTTCTTTTCGCCATTCCACTCAAGAGTTTAAATAGTTGAAAATTATGTGATTATGTATTCTTTATGTAGATACACCTTCCGCATTGTAGTACTCTTATCACACATTAGATACACCCTTCTCACATTAGATACACCCTTCTCACATTAGATACACCCTTCTCACATTAGATACACCCTTCTCACATTAGATATACCCTTCTCACATTAGATACACCCTTCTCACATTAGATATACCCTTCTTACATTAACTACACCTTTCTCACATTAGATACACCCTTCTCACATTAACTACACCATTCTCACATTAGATACACCCTTCTCACATTAGATACACCCTTCTCACATTAGATATACCCTTCTCACATTAGATATACCCTTCTCACATTAACTATACCCTTCTCACATTAACTACACCATTCTCACATTACATACACTCTTCTCACATTAGGTACACCATTCTCACATTAGATACACCCTTCTCACATTAGATACACCCTTTTCACATTAGATATACCCTTCTCACATTAGATATACCCTTCTCACATTAACCACACCATTCTCACATTAGATACACCCTTCTCACATTAGATACACCATTCTCACATTAGATACACCCTTCTCACATTAGATATACCCTTCTCACATTAACCACACCATTCTCACATTAGATACACCCTTCTCACATTAGATACACCATTCTTACATTAGATACACCCTTCTCACATTAACTACACCATTCTCACATTAGATACACCCTTCTCACATTAAATACACCATTCTCACATTAGATACACCCTTCTCACATTAGATATATCCTTTTCACATTAGATACACCCTTCTCACATTAACCACACCATTCTCACATTAGATACACCCTTCTCACATTAGATATACCCTTCTCACATTAGATATACCCTTCTCACATTAGATACACCCTTCTCACATTAACCACACCATTCTCACATTAGATACCCCCTTCTCACATTAGATACACCCTTCTCACATTAACCACACCATTCTCACATTAGATACCCCCTTCTCACATTAGATACACCCTTCTCACATTAACCACACCATTCTCACATTAGATACACCCTTCTCACATTAACTACACCCTACTCACATTAGATACACCCTTCTCACATTAGATATACCCTTCTCACATTAGATATACCCTTCTCACATTAGATATACCCTTCTCACATTAGATATACCCTTTTAACATTAGGTATACCTTTCTCACATTAGATATACCCTTCTCACATTAGACATATCCTTTTAACATTAGGTATACCCTTCTCACATTAGATACATGCCACCCACGCTAGATACAAACTTTTCACATTAGATACACCTTGTCACATTAGATACACCTTGTCACATTAGATACACCCTTCTCACATTAGATATACCCTTTTAACATTAGGTATACCCTTCTCACATTAGATATACCCTTCTCACATTAGATATACCCTTTTAACATTAGGTATACCCTTCTGACATTAGATACATGCCACCCACGCTAGATACAAACTTGTCACATTAGATACACCTTGTCACATTAGATACACCCTTCTCACATTAGACACGCGTCTCAGTTGTGTTGAGTTACTATTGAATGGTCCTCCAGCTTGATAACATGCAGTACTACACTAACTGAGCTGTTTCATTTCTTGTACTTGTATGACTAGTAAATGTCCATTTTCCACACCTGAGGGACATGGTGGTATACCCATATTTTAATTGACCACACGGCACTTAGTGGGTGACCTGGTCGGTATCACGCCAACCGCCTTTATTTAACGAGACATTTCCTGATACGAAGTTTAGGCTGGGTCTACCTGGGAGCCCACGTCAATTAAATAACAAACATTCGAAAAAAGTATCTTAAAAGTCGACTTCATTGCACCGGGTGTTAATCCCACATGGCTCAGTCTCTTTCCGCAGCGCGGAAAGCGTTGCAAAAGTACGAACTCCGTAGCTCGAGTGACGACCCCCAGGAGTCTCTGAAAAAATTCACTCGTGAACCGAAGGACGCGGCCCGGAATCGAACCCACAACCTTATGGGCTCGAGTCAGACGGCTTAACCACTTTGCCACGGAGACTACCCCCCCCCCCCCTTTCCAACCGCCAAAAAACAACAACATTGGAAGCCTGGCCGATGCGGATGGAAACCAAGAGACACAATACGCTACTGTGGCTCCTTCCTGTACTATATGATATAATGAATCTCAACGGTGTTGCCAGGTGACGTTACATGATACAAAAGGGTATGTTAAACTCCTGCTGATAAACAACAAGCACAAACAAATATACCTACCTTGTTTTGTTGTTTGTGTACATTTGCTAGTTTTGAACTCAAGCGTAGTTCATACACGTGCACCGATAGTGCACTGGACTGATATTTTACGTGTGGATTAGCTTTCCCTATTACCAGTGTTTCTCGCCTCGCCATCAGGCGAACCACGCCAACTTCAGAGGTACTTGGAATTAACGTCTCCAAGTCAAGGACGATTAGTCAGCATTTTATTGCAACTGACTGGTGTAAGGGTTGATCTCAGCATCAGGGCACCGGCAGTTTTAGAATGAGCGTTTTTATCAATTCGGCCGTGCTGACCTAAACGTAGTACCAGACATGTGCTCCTGTTTGTTTCTCCGCAGATTCTTAACATCCATGTTTGTTCATTTTATATTGTCATATCCTGCTTCTATCGAGGTTTTTCGTATTGGGTATGCGATATGCCATGTTGGGCACCAGGTAGGGGGAATGGGTGTACAAATGTTTTTATCTTGATTTACGATGAAGTATGAATCTTCAATTTTGTATGTTATTCAAAAACGAAGCTTAAAGTGCACATGAAGTATGAATGGTATGGTATGTAAAATCTTACCCCTGGCCACCGCTTAATTGTTCACTTGGGCGCGACCGCTGTTGATCTTTTATTTCAAATCGAGAATGTATATATTTCACATTTTAAAAATATAATAATTTACAAAAATTTTAAAAAAAATGCAATTAAGCACAGAAGCCACAAACACTTAAAACACATAGCCACAGTTGTTCGAGTGTAAAACATTTGTTAACCCCACTTCTTCTTCTTCTTCAGCTTTCCGAGCCATTGAGGTTCTTTGCTGCAAATACAATCTGTCTCCATTGTTAACCCCACGGTAATTTTAAAGTTAACATGAACTCTTTCTATAGGTATAAAACCGACTAGGACTGTCTAATTGCTAACGCCTCACTATATTTGAGCAATCGTTTATACTTCACCTCGACACCGCAAGGTACAAGAGGAACATGATCAGACGATGAGATGAATAAAGAAACTCATTTTCTTTGTTTTATGGCATAGTTTATGATCTTGAAAAATCGACTAGGATGGCGTTTTATGGCCTTTCTACAGCACAGGGATTCCTGAAGACTGATTAAACCTCTTTTCCACACGCAGGCTGATAAATATTCGGCTACTCGATTTGCTAAATGTCTCTCCTTTCTACCTGTGTAAGTTATTTGACACTCACACTGTAATTGATAATGCAGTTAACTTGACTGGCTAATAAACTTAAGAAACAACAGTAACTTAATGCGATCATTGTGATCTCTCTCTCTCTCTCTCTCTCTCTCTCTCTCTCTCTCTCTCTCTCTCTCTCTCTCTCTCTCTTCCCCCCCCCCCCAACTCAATGAAAGCACTGTCAAATCAAATCACTTCACCAATTTTCTTGTCATCCTCCAGACGTCTTTTATCTGATACCGTCTCTCGCGTACTACGTAATCCTCTTTATGGGTGATCTGCCATCAGTTGCGTACTACGTCAGGTTTGTTTCTGTGTTTTCCTTCAGGCAGGTCTTATCAATGTACTCATCTAACCTCAAGAACTGAGCTGACAGTGGCGTATTTACCGGTATTATTAGTGCAGGCTGGTTCCCGTTTGGTAAGGCCCAAGGAAAGACAGATATACAAAATCCTGCCTGCTTTACGAACAATGGAATCAAACGGGGGAGGGGGAAGAAGCCAGTGGCAGAGATCCAACGGTGCTCGCCTCTGACGCAGAAGGTACCGGGTTCGCTTCCAGCACAGGATTAGGAATGTTCCCTAGAACCACTGGTATCTAATTATGTGACAAGTTCCTCCGATCTCTTGGGTAGTGAGATCGGATACCAAGCCTTCTGGGATGAGGGAGAAAAACGGAAAGTCTAGCGTGCAAGTTGTGCAAGTTAAGCCTGCTATCTTGGATGACATCTGTCTAGAGCAGTGGTTCTCAATCGGTGGGGAATTTCCCCCCCCCCCCCCGGGGATTTTAGTGTTTCCGGGGGGTGGGAGAATTAAGATAATTTCAAGATCCCGTTAATACAAGGACAGATTACAAGATATTGTTTTTCCCTCCATACTTTACAGTTCTGTACTTCTCGCACTTCTGAAATTTGTTTTATAGCGTAAGTAGACCCGCAAATCATGTATTATATCGACATCTAGACTTGTTCTAGTATGTTATTAAATTTATTAAATGTAGCTTTCATTTTTACATATACTGTGAAGGGACGGGAGAAAAGGTGGTGGGGAGGGGCGGTTAATTGGGAGGGGGGTGATGATATTCTGAACATATGGTGAAGAGGTGCATGGGCCAATAAAGGTTGAGAACCATTAATCTAGAGGAAGCAAATATGACTCACATGATGTCGAAGTCGGTAACACAGATCTTTGAGGTGCATAACTAGGTCAGACGTACTTCCCTCACAAGAGGAATGCACAGGAGGAAAAAGAAGACATTACGCAAACAAACACTCCAAGTCTTCATACAATAAAAAGTGTAAATAATTTGTTAATTGCTCTAACATTTAAAATATAGTTCATTAACCGCGCTTTTGTTAGGCCCGATGTACTGGAATACTGGAACTAATTAACCGATTTAGTGCTTACAAAGCCGGTCTCCTTGGCCTAGAAGTTAGGACTTTCTCCGTAATCCCTACATTCACGTGAGGAACTAACTTGCGCGAGAATCGGTAGGGGTTCTCGCCACGTTGGTGAATTACTGGGTATGTGAGCCGGCAGCTCAGAAAGCAATCACAAACTACTGAGCGTAATCTTGCCAAGAAATCATCCATCAGCTGAAAGATGCTGATGTTGACAGCGATGTTCTGTAAAGGATATGCGAACAAACAAAAAAGTGCTTATAAAAGTATGTTAGGACCAAACAGGGGATACAATCAACTGAACACGTATTATAAGGTCACTTTCCGTTTACTGAGCATTGAAAATTGCGGAAGATACCACGAAACAAAACAAATAACACAAGACCCTAGTATGACGATACATCGTATTTCTGTCCAAATGGAAGGTCACATTTCTCGATAAATTACCCTTCGGCGCTGAATCAGTTAAAAAAAGAACCATATTTCAAGCCATGAGACATACTGGGCGTATGCTGTCCTATATTTCAAGCCATTAGATATACTGAGTGTATGTTGTCCTATATTTCAAGCCATGAGACATACTGGGTTTATGCGGTCCCATATTTTTACACCAATCGTCACTTAATGTCTGATGAGGTCAGTATCATGACTGTTTTTTTTTTTAGTTGCATGTCCCTCACATGACGTAGCAGTCAACCCCAGTATTTTGGCTGTTCGTGATTCCTGGGCAAGTTTTACATTCAGTAGTTTGCCATTGCTTTCTGAACGACCGGCACCTCTACCTTTTTTCGAGAAAAAACCCAGCACCGCTGTGTTTCGAACCCGGGTATACGGGATTACGAATCGTGTCCATAACACCTTCGCCACGGAGCCCGACCACCTTTACTTTCCAGAAAATGTTCCAGTACCAAATTTAAGCTGGGAAGACCTTGGAGCCGAGAACAATGGGACCCCCCCCCCCCTTTCTACCCCCACCTCCCACCCACCCAGTGATGTAAATAGAATTCGAGTATATAACCACTGGGGCGACAGGATCAAATGTTAGCCACGATGTTACAGCCGGCACTTGATGTAACCAGCGAGATATGTAAATAGGCGTCAGTATACAGGAATACAAATATACAAGTACACTTGACGTACCTCTGTAAGATGGCTAGCTGAAATGTTTCAATTTGTAGCTGCTTGATAATAAGTGAACTGCAGAATCGAGCTCCTACTGTTCAGAGATTTGCATTAGTTTGTATATTCATCTAAACACAAAAGCCACAAACAAAAGATTGCACGATTTATTGCCTAGCATACTTTGCTAGCCGGTCTCCATGACCAAAGGCTTGCGAACGCGTTTCGTGAGCCGCTTACCAGGCGTTCGAAACGCAGCCGCGACCGATTTGTGCAGCAGTCTGTGTCGCGTTATGTTATAAAGTGTTGATATGGGAGCCGGTCGTTCAGAAAGCAATGGCAAACTACTGAACGTAAAATTTTCCTAGTACATCAACAGCAGCTGAAAAATGCTGGTGTTGACTGCAACGTCCTGCAAGGGATATGCAACATTACAAAAAAATATTTTGCTGCTTCTCAGACGCATGCTGCAGAGTTACATATCAATCGAGGTGAATAAATGAATTATACTTTGGCTGAAATACAGGGTGTATTTTTAATGACTGTGCAGTGTTTGAAAATATTGCCGGTCCAAGTTTTGTATTTACTTATTATGTTGCATGAACTTTTGAGAGGGTGAAATCAAAGCTTGGACCGGCAATATTTTCAAACACTGCACAGTCATTAAAAATACACCCTATACTAAATACACAGACACTGATATTTATCAAGTGTGTCATAAATTCGAGCATTACTGTGGAATAAAATGAACTAACACAAACAACTTTTATCCAGATAGCAGAATGAGAAGTAAGGAAGTATATACAGAAAGGTAAGACACAAAGATACGATTATTTAAAAAAAAAAACACACACACACACCCACCCAGCCACGCACACACACACACACACACACACACACACACACATACACCCACCCACCCACCCACCCACCCACACACACACACACACACACACACACACGCGCGCGCGTTAAAGCAGTTTAGTCGGAGAGCATGTCAACATTGAAAACAAAGCCAGTTCGGTGGGGATTCGAAAATAAAGTGGCCGGGCCAGCAGACAAACATGTCAGCCGTCTAAGTATCTAAGAGCTTGACGAAATCATTGAACAAGATCACAGACAGGCAATTGAAACACTCAGGACATTTAGCTCCGTGGTGAAATATGTGCTGAGGGAAGAGTGGATGTGAAAGCGTGCCACAACACTATACATAGGTGGAAAACAACATGATATGGGCCAGAAGAGGTCCATTTGAGTATACCATGAAGACACAAGGCCGCGAATCTCGGAGATGCATCACATCAGTTCTTTAGTGGGAAGATAGCACTGAAAGATTATGCGGATGGTGATGACGATGATGATGATGAAGAGAAGGATGTTAATGATACATATATTCTTGTTTAACTCGTTTTTTCTCTTGTGATTAAATCCTACCTTTTCAGCCAATGATTGCAGGTGTCTTCTGATCGTCTACCTGGTGTATTGGTTCGTTGTGAATCCCGTGGAAGGCAACTTGATTTACCTCATAAGTGCGATTGGAGGTCAGCACGGACGAATGAATAATAGCGCTCGTTCTTAAACATCCAGTGTGCTGATGCTGGGGTAGGCAGTTAAACCCCTACACTGGTCAGTTGGACTAAAATCTTGACTTCTCTTCTTCTTGACTTGAGGACGTAAATTACAAATACCTCTGCAGGATACTAGTAATAGGAAAAGCTAATTCACACGCAAAATTCAGTCCAGGTCGCTAAAAGTAGCTTGTATGGACTACGCTTGAGTTCAAAGCTAGAGAGCGCCAAAACAAAGTCCGATTCACGAAGTTCTGGTTGTCTCAGCAATGGAAAGGGGTCGCATGTTTCGGAGTGCGGCTGATGCAGAGACTTTTCGCACGACCAGGTCTTAGAATAGCACCCCCAACTGGTTTGTTGCAGAGATCTCATTCACCGCCCACGGCTAAACACACACACACACACACACACACACACACGCACGCACGCACGCACGCAAGTGCGCACGCGCGCACACACACACACGCACGCGCGCGCACACACATACACACAAAACAGGATGTGCAATACTAGAACTGGATTTTTCAGATCTGGTGGAAGCCAATTACGGTGTAATGAGGCCATATTCAGCCCAGCACATACGGAGGCTGGGATTAGGCCGAGGCTGACAATATATTCTTTGGGGGGCTTAGATATTTCATTGTCAACAGACTCCGAACCAGTGCCCACAGGGAGGCTTTTGATCCTGTTCAAACCTCAGTGTTCGTCAGGTGTTGTTGTTGCTTCTGTTGAGGTCGTCGTTGTCGTGGTTATTGTTATTTCTGTTAGAACCTAGTCAATACAGGTTGTTCATGCTTGTACGAATCGAAGAACTGGAGAATAGTGATGGTTTATTTCCATCCTGGTATGCAAGCAACACTCTCCTTCCAACTGAGCACTTCAGGCGATGTGAATCACTGCAGATTGTCCACTATTAGTATGGAGAATTGCTGTGACAATCTTGCAATCTCGCAGAGTGCAAAGATGTGTAGTCTTCGACAGGCTTCATCATAGAGGAGATCGTGATCAACCTCACTTCGTGAGTCAGATCAGTGTCTATTTCTCAGGATGCCTGGGTTGACGCGAAGAGAGGTCTTCGCCAGAATGGGCTACGACCATAGCACATCAGTGGCTCTGCATAATCATGTTCATCGCATATACTAGATAATGGCATCATAGGTGAAGTTACCACTTTCATTCATCTCGGCTTTTGCTCGAATCCCATTCAGGTTGGCACAGCCAAAAATTGATACCAGGCAGCTGACAGGCCCGATCCTAACCACATGCCCATCAAGTGTCGAGTGGTGTAAACGAATACCAGGTTAGCACCTTACACACAATAAGCTTCAAGACATGTAAACGAGTTCTTTACTTGTTCACCTGCATATTATATGTATTATAATGATAAATCAAACACCTGGTTATTACTGTACATCAGATAAAAACAATCCCGTCGCAGTTTCCCTGGAGGCGTGTTCAACAGGACGAGCCATGTTGGTACTGTTCTAGATGGAGAATGCAGATAGCTTTATACAGAGCTGGCTGTCTATAGTTAACATCTACAGTGCTTTAACAGATGTCAGAAAACTCAAAAACAAGCCGAAAGTGAAATAATGACACACTTTTGATCCTTTTTTCTGATAACAAACTTTTTGTGGATATTTTAAATCTTTTTGAAATACCAAATATACAAGTGCTACAAGTCTCTTTCTTTTCCATGTTAAAATACATTCGCATGCATTGAAATCATAAACATTACCGTTACTATCATCATCTCATCATCATCATCATCATCATCATCATCATCATCATCATCATCATCATCATCATCATCATCATCATCGTCATCGTCATCGTCATCGTCATCATCATCATCATCATCATCATCATCATCATCATCATCAATCATCATCATCATCATCATCATCATCATCATCATCATCTTTATCATCATCACCACATTTGAGTATCGCAGCCCTTGGAGTGATCGTGAAGCTTCGTGATAATTTCATTTCATCGCTGTCTGTCTTGTGCCGTTCTCTTTAAGTCCTTTATGGTTGCATTGAAAGTTTTGGGCATGTCTATTTTATAAATATTGTCCTTGGTCTACACCTTGTTTCAAGCAGTAATTCACCCTCTGGTACTCTCTTTTGTGTTTCTTCACGTCTCAATGTGTCATTGTTTTTTGACTACGTTATTAAACATTTTTTATTTTATTTTGCAGACCTTCTTTATTTATAAATTTTTCAATGTAGTAGGTTCTTGTCCTTTATTTGACAAACCTTCATCTCAAATCTCTCTACTGTATTGATGTGCACTCATACTCGTATAAGACGCAGGAAAGAATTAGACAAATAGGAACCATGCCAGAGAAGAGGAAAGGTGAAAACAAAATACACATCGGGATTTCTTAAATCAGTCGGGTGTCGTCTCCACAATGAAGGTTGACTACAATAGATCTTCAGCATTCTCTGCCCCTCAGTCATATTGTATCATCTGACAGACCGCTGTTCGTGCACATATTAACATCTTCTCACTGTTTCCTCGCTGTCTACGTCTTGCTCACCTGCCTTCATCTTGTCCCTCCACTATGGTTTATATAAGAGGGTTACGCCTTTTACTGTGGTTTAAATAGTTCACTTATTTCTTTATTTTGTCTGCCATCAGCCCTTATCATTCCCGGCCTCTCTAGGACCTCTTGGTGGCAAGTTTACTCGGCCACAACGCCTTGATTCCCTATACACATTAGGAGAACAATGCTGTTTCAATGCTGTCCTCTGTAGGCCACTAAGACAGGCATATGTCTAAGCTTAGTGACAACCTGTCCAGTTGTAACCCTTACAAATGTCACGTTAGCTGCAATTATCGTGCTTGAAA
>JACEFZ010022905.1:0-10000 GCA_014155875.1 Cepaea nemoralis
AGGGTCAGGTGTCTGGGGGTGAGGAAAATCAAAAAACACTCATCCAGAGTCTATTGCTCTATATAATTTGGGGCTTGCACCATATACCAAATACTCCTAAAGTCATGGAGTCCTTTACTTTTTACTTTTAGAGTAGAACCTTGTACCTTCTAGCTGAAGATTTTTATTTCATCTCCTTTGGATAAACATTATTATCTATAATGGAGATTACAGTTCATGCCTTTATCCATAACGGAGACTATAGTTCATGCCTCCTGATGTGCCGTGTGCGTGTTCATCTTGTGTAATCATTCTTGCAGATGATGAAGACGCATTGGATCTTATAGGAATGGCAACGCAGGCCTACACAAAAACTGACTTTGGGAAAGACAACCAGAAGGTGAGACATTCAATGATTTCATTGTCTTATTCCTCTTCTGCTGTTGCTTCTCCTGCTGCTTCCATGGTTTCTGCTGTTGCTTCTTCTGCTGCTTCCATGGTTTCTGCTGTTGCTTCTTCTGCTGCTTCCATGGTTTCTGCTGTTGCTCTTCTGTTCCATCGGTTTCTGCTGTTGCTTCCATAGTTTCTGCTGTTGCTTCTTCTGCTGCTTCCTCTTCATTCTCCTCAAATTCTTCTTTTTCCTGTTATTCTAACAATGATTCATTATCATCATTATCATGTGACTGCCATGAGGCGTTAGTCATCAGATTATCCTCACTGATTGAATCATTCAGTCCATAAGTTCTTGGATCGCCTCCTCAACTCCCCCATAAGTCATGTTGCGATCAACGACACCAATTCTGTGTTGTTGGGCTTCATCTTTAGCCCCTGCATAGCACTCTTGTCTGGCTTCATGCTTTTGACTTGGTATTCTTGCAGCCTGGTCAATGTTGCAGATTCGAAGTCGTCTCTTGATTTGTTTAACCGCCCTGCCTCTCTGACGGCATTCAACGCCACAAGTCATCCATGTATCTTAACAGATCTGACAGCATTGAAAACCGTGAGTCATCCATGTATCTTAACAGATCTGACAGCATTGAGGCATCCATGTACCTTAACAGATCTGACAGCATTGAGGCATCCATGTACCTTAACAGACCTGACAGCATTCAACACCACGAGTCATCCATGTACTCTTAACAGATCTGACAGCATTGAGTCATCCATGTATCCTTAACAGATCTGACAGCATTGAGGCATCCATGTACCGTAACAGATCTGACAGCATTGAGGCATCCATGTACCTTAACAGATCTGACAGGCTTGAGGACCATCCATGTACCTTAACAGATCTGACAGCATTGAGGCATCCATGTATCTTAACAGATCTGACAGCATTGAACACTAGTGAGCATCCATGTATCTTAACAGATCTGACAGCATTGAGGCATCCATGTATCTTAACAGATCTGACAGCATTGAGGCATCCATGTATCTTAACAGATCTGACAGCATTGAGGCATCCATGTACCTTAACAGATCTGACAGCATTGAGGCATCCATGTACCTTAACAGATCTGACAGCATTGAACACTATGAGGCATCCATGTATCTTAACAGATCTGACAGCATTGAGGCATCCATGTACCTTAACAGATCTGACAGCATTGAGGCATCCATGTACCTTAACAGATCTGACAGCATTGACGCATCCATGTACTTTAACAGATCTTTGTCTTTGGTGTTTGGATCATTTCTGTTGTTGATATTGTCCCATGTAACTCACCATCTTAGGCCATTCAGAATAATTTATGCTTTTTCCTCTTATACCACTGATCTTTCTAGTTGTCATATTTTTCAGTGTCTTCTCATTACATGTCAACAGACACTGTTGTCTCTTTCTTATTGCTGTATATAATGTTCTACTTTCACTAGCCTCTTCCAGGCAATAGATTTTAATTACTCTGGCAGTCCAAGGTATTTGCAACATTTGTTTCAGAAACCACATCTCTGTTGCTTCCAAGCTGTTCTTTTTGTTTGTTTGTTAACATTCCAAGATTCACTGGCATACAGCAGAACCGGTTCTGTATAACATTTCAGTATTTTCTTTCACAAATTTATTTAGAGTTAATTATTAAATAAAATGCTAGTCATCTTCTGCAATGCAGCTTTTGCTTGGTCTTTTCTGCCCACTCTTATTGGCATGACACTAATTGATGATTGTCTCCTTCATAGAGTGGCTTACGGAAGCCGTAGTGTTTAGACCAGCTGTCCTCAATGATTTAAGATCAATCACTGATGACGGCAGGATTAATTTCTGACCAGTTTCGTCATCATCATCAAGTGCCATGCCAGCTGTTGTAGGCATTCGTGGCTCTCCACTTATCTTGGTCTTTGGTGTTCTGGATTAACTCTGCTGGTGATATTCCTTCAACCACCGTCTCAATCCATCCAGCATCATTTCTCTTGTTTGGCCTCTGCCTCTCTTCCCCTTGATCTTTCCAGTTGTCACGTTCAAGAGAGGCCCAATGCCTCTCTTCTGATAACATGACCACAAAAAGCTGTTTGTATTTTTCTTATAGTTGTATATAATGTTCTAGTTTCATTAGACTCTTTCGGGCAATCGTCGTTATTTACTCTGGCAGTCCAAAGAATTTGCGGCATTCGTCTTCGGAATGACATCTCTGTTGCTTCCAAGTTGGCCAGTTTAGCCGAAAGAAATCATCATGATTAAGGCAAGTTACAGCCGTAGTAACATGGTGCGTAGACTCTTGCCTGCTGGCCCGATGGTCGTGAGTTTGAATCAACAATAGGGCAGATTTAAAAATAAATTGACCTGGGCTCCTCGGCTGGCCCAGCCTAAAATTGGTACCAGGAAGTTCTTGGGAAACAAAGGTAGCCAGTATGATACTAACCATACACATCAATTGCCGATTGGTCTATACAAAAGGCAGCCAGTATGATACTAGCCACACCCACCAATTGCTGATTGGTCTATACAAAGGCAGCCAGTATGATACTAACCACACCCACCAATTGCCGATTGGTCTATACAAAGGCAGCCAGTATGATACTAACCACACCCACCAATTGCCGATTGGTCTATACAAAGGCAGCCAGTATGATACTAACCACACCCACCAATTGCCGATTGGTCTATACAAAGGCAGCCAGTATGATACTAACCACACCCACCAATTGCCGATTGGTCTATACAAAGGCAGCCAGTATGATACTAACCACACCCACCAATTGCCGATTGGTCTATACAAAGGCAGCCAGTATGATACTAACCACACCCACCAATTGCCGATTGGTCTATACAAAGGCAGCCAGTATGATACTAACCACACCCACCAATTGCCGATTGGTCTATACAAAGGCAGCCAGTATGATACTAACCACACCCACCAATTGCCGATTGGTCTATACAAAGGCAGCCAGTATGATACTAACCACACCCACCAATTGCCGATTGGTCTATACAAAGGCAGCCAGTATGATACTAACCACACCCACCAATTGCCGATTGGTCTATACAAAGGCAGCCAGTATGATACTAACCACACCACCAATTGCCGATTGGTCTATACAAAGGCAGCCAGTATGATACTAACCACACCCACCAATTGCCGATTGGTCTATACAAAGGCAGCCAGTATGATACTAACCACACCCACCAATTGCCGATTGGTCTATACAAATATTGACCTAGTATGATGCCCTCCGGTGCTCCTGAAGGCACAGAAGCGGTTTCTTGACTTGCTTTTAAGACAAGACACTTCGCTGACCTTCACTCGGGCATGTTTCCTTAGTGACTCAATCAGTATGCTCAGGAGGATAGAGATGGGGTGGGTCTGAAGACAGTGGTTGGTGTGCTCCATGGAGCAGTCGTGGCTGGCAAAGATTACTTTCATTTCTGTGCCAGGGATGCGGGTGTTCAAGGAAATGAGCAGGCTGACAGGAATGCAGGTAAGGCTACTGTGAAGAATGGATAAGCCATGGACCAGGCTGATATTCTGAATGCTCTACGAGAAATAAGATATTTGGAAGAACCAAGTGATGGTTGTGAATCTACAACCATGGTCAGACTGCGAGAACAGCAAGTTAAAAGAGGTGTGTCCAAACAAGAACACTATGCAGGGAGCCAAAGAAGATTAATAAACCAACACAGAACTGGTGTCATTAGCCACTACACGCTGCAGGATTTACTGAGGAGGGGATCCGAGCATTTATGGGTTAAATGGTTTGATGTGCAATGAGGATGATCTGTCCCCTAACTAACAAGACACTTTGGTCACATCAGACAACAAAACATAACTGAAAACCGAAGCAGAGGGAGAAGTTGAAGGCAGAAGTAGCTAGACAGTGTCAAAGATATAGACAGACTTCAAAGATATAGACAGACAGCATCATGTTATGGTAAGGATACAGCCTTGCTGGATGTACAATTGAAGCTGAATTCATAAACTGCTGGAGATATTGACTGGCAACCGTAGCTGGCGGAGATGGCGCTGAATGAGATGATGATGCTGAATTCACCGAGCCACGTAACACCAGGAACATATAATGTTGTGGATTTCTCTAGGAAAGAAACACGATGGTGGAAAGGGGGCATGTTTTATTTTCTTGTTGGAGAATGATATGACATAGTAATGTTTATATATGAAAGTCTTACACTTCACTGTATGTTATATGTGACATACTTACACTTCACATTATGTTATATGTGACAGACTTACACTTCACTATATGTTATATGTGACAGACTTACACTTCACATTATGTTATATGTGACAGACTTACACTTCACATTATGTTATATGTGACAGACTTACACTTCACATTATGTTATATGTGACAGACTTACACTTCACATTATGTTATATGTGACAGACTTACACTTCACATTATGTTATATGTGACAGACTTACACTTCACTATATGTTATATGTGACAGACTTACACTTCACTATATGTTATATGTGACAGACTTACACTTCACTATATGTTATATGTGACAGACTTACACTTCACATTATGTTATATGTGACAGACTTACACTTCACATTATGTTATATGTGACAGACTTACACTTCATATTATGTTATATGTGACAGACTTACACTTCACTATATGTTATATATGACAGACTTACACTTCACTATATGTTATATATGACAGACTTACACTTCATATTATGTTATATATGACAGACTTACACTTCACATTATGTTATATGTGACAGACTTACACTTCACTACTATATGTTATATGTGACAGACTTACACTTCACATTATGTTATATGTGACAGACTTACACTTCACATTATGTTATATGTGACAGACTTACACTTCACTACTATATGTTATATGTGACAGACTTACACTTCACATTATGTTATATGTGACAGACTTACACTTCACATTATGTTATACTAGCTGACCCGGCCCGGCTTCGCCCAGGCCCTGGCGGGGATCTATCTTTCTATCTATCTATCTATCTATCTGTCTGTCTGTCTGTCTGTCTGCCTGCCCGTCCGTCCGTCTCTCCCTCCGTCTATCCCACCCTCTCTATCTATCGGGTCAGATCTATCTATCTATCTATCTATCTATCTATCTATCTATCTATCTATCTATCTACTTATCTATCTATCTATCTATCTATCTATCTATCTATCTATCTATCTATCTATCTATCTGTCTGTCTGTATGTCTGTCTGTCTGACTGTCTGTCTGTCTATCTATCTATAGCCAGGGGACGTATCCTAAGATATAGCAATGCTACTAAAAGTTATGTCCCTTTATATACATTTTCTTATGTTAAGTCATGTAATTACAATATTAAATTTTAGTAAGTGCATAGCTCATTGTACACTTAAAAAACTATGACAGTTGGCTGCACGGGTATGAAAAGAAAACTTGTATAAAATTTCATCTCAATCGGATGGACCGTTATCGAACGCATCAAATACATCCCTACCCACATAAATCCTTTTTTATGGATATAGAAGTGACAGACTTACACTTTACATTATGTTATATGTGACAGTCTTACACTTCACTACTATATGTTATATGTGAAAGACTTACACTTCACTATATGTTATATGTGAAAGTCTTACACGTCACTATATGTTATATGTGACAGACTTACACTTCACATTATGTTATATGTGACAGACTTACACTTTACATTATGTTATATGTGACAGTCTTACACTTCACTAGTATATGTTATATGTGAAAGACTTACACTTCACTATATGTTATATATGAAAGTTTAAACACTTCTCTATATATTATATGTGCAAGTTCCAATATGCTGCATGTGGTCTAAAAAGGAATTAAAACTCCTAAACATAAACACATAAGTGTAAAATATAGAAGTTACAAAAATTTCAACCAAAACGCATTTTTACAGGACTTGCTCAGTTCACCTCTAGACGATGTCTATCAACTTCCTGACCCGGATGATGCTCTGGAATTCTGGATGAAAACCTTTATTGATGGTTTTGACAGACATGTGCCAATCAAGGAAGTTCGAGTAAAACACCACGTCAAACCGCCTTGGATCACCCAGGAAATACTTGAAACAATGAGAGACAGAGATAAAGCGCATAAAAAGCGGGATTTCAGCACATACCGTACTCTTAGAAACAAAGTTCAATATACAATACGACGGGAAAAGAAAAATTACCTTAAGAACTTAGTAATGGATAAAACAAATAGTAAGGATATATGGAAGGCAATTAACACCTTGACAAACAAGTATAACTTCCGAAATTCTTTACCATCAAATCATATTACATGCGACCAATTCGGTAATTTTTCTCAAACTGACATAGACCAGTTGAAGGCTTCAATACCTAATTCTTCTTGCAACTTATCTTTACTGACATCGTTTTGTGAGAGTAGATGCTCCCGTGATATTCTTTCCGACATACCGCTAATGACAATCACTGAAGTATTCACTTACCTCAGTTACCTAAAAAACACAACCTCATCTGGGTTAGATGGAATCAGCAACCGGATTCTCCGTTGTGCTGCGCCAGTCATCTGTATATCACTAACCTATGTATATAATCAGTGTCTCACCAAAGGCCACTTTCCATCAGCTCTCATAATCGCTAAAGTGTACCCTCTTCTTAATTCTGGTTCATTGGACAATGGTCTCCCGAACAATTACAGACCCATTTCCTTACTATCATCACTATCTAAACCACTAGAAAAACACATCCATAAAGTAACATTACAGTATTTAGTTCGCAACAAGCTTATTGTTGACAGTCAATAGGATTTCGACCAAAATATTCTTGCCATACGGCCCTAACAAACATGATAGAAAATTGGCACCAGAATATAAACAACAACAGTCTATGTGGAACTGTGTTTATTGATTTCAGGAAAGCATGTGATATGATAGACCATGTTGTTTTAATTAAAAACCTTGAGACAATGACAATTGGCCCTAATGTAGTCACTCTAATAACATCTTTTCTATCAAACAGAAAGCAATTAGTATCACATAATAAGTCCCTGTCTCAAACCACTACCTTCAATATTGGAGTACCGCACGACTCTATTCTTAGCCCTCTATTATTTGCCATAAATATTAACGATCTACCTTTGCATCTTTCATCGTCCTGCGATCTATTAGCAGACGACTGTACAGTGTATTCAAATGCTGAAAACTGTATTTTGCTGGAGTCGTCTTTGCAACAAGAATGAAATAATTTAGTTAGGTGGAGCTATGTAAATCGTATGCAAATTAACATCACTACAACAAAATCAATGTTATTAACAACCAGACAACGACTTCAAACTCTAAACTCACACACATCACTTCAACTTCACATCGATAACATGCACAAAACATTAGGCCTAATCATTGATAGAAACTTAACCTTTAATTCCCACGTTCAAGCGCTCACTAAACAATCAGCAAAAAAAGTCTACCAACTTGCCAAAATCAAAAATTTGGTTGATGAGGACACAAGGAAAATATTCTATACTTCTCATATACAGACACATTTTGACTACTGCTCTACAATCTGGGACGGTTGTTCTAATTCAAGCACCAAGCGACTTTAATCACTCCAGAAACTGGCCATGAGTCTAATTTATAGCAAACATTTATCTGACAATCCTAGCCTGCATAAACGCCTTCAGTTACTACCAAACGCCTGCTTTTCAATAAGGCTAAATTAATTCACAAAATCCTACATCGGAATGCCCCAAATTACCTTTGGCCATTGTTTAAATATAATGCTAGACACAGTAAATGATTAAATATATTACACATTCCAAAGCCTAGGATTGACTTATACAAAACAAGCTTAACATACTCTGCAGCTCAGCTGTGGAACAATCTTCCACTAGAAATCAAAGGCATCACCAATCCCTATACATATAATCGCAAATTATTCGAACACTATCTCAGTACGGATTATCTTCCCCCTTAATAACACAAATACTAATAATAACAAAACCCTAGAATAACAGCCAGTCCCATTTTGGTATGCCAGTATATTCCACATGGCTAATAACAAGTGTCACACCATTAGCCAATATTACTAAGTCGTAGAAGTATTGATGTTTGCATTTTGCTCATGCCTTTATAATGCATGTCCTTTATATTGTTGCTGTTCTCTGATAGCCTTGAATGATGTGTGAATGAAATAATGTATGAAAGAGAGTTATAGAAGGGACAGAATGATAGACGGGCCTGCGTGCCAAATTCTTAACCCTTTGAAAATACAGTTTGTTCGTTCGTTCTTGCAGATGCATTAACCCAAGGATTTTTGCTACTGATCCTTTCATGGATGCTGTCATCTGTTGTACCAGTTATACCAGTTGTACTGTTGCCTGTTGAACCATCTATGTCACTTGTAATATTATATTGTACCAGCCGTGCAAGTTGTAAGGTTGCCTTTTGTACCAACTATGCCAGTTATACTTCGGGAACGATGATGACTTTTAGATTTGTCCAACATTTCAGAAATTCCATCACTATAGTGCACCTGTGGATTATAAAAACATATTGTCAATGTGTACTGAAACATACAAATATACCTATGTCTGCGAAAACGAGAGATAATACATCACATAGTCATTCCAACGCTGTGCTTCCAGTGTCTTCTTCTTCTTCGTTCGTCCGAAATGTTTGTTTTGGACGTAATAACCTTGTGACTGTTTACAGCAGAGCTGCGATATTTGCGGCTTTCGGCCGACACATTCGACTTCTACGGGTATTTTTTTTGGGTGGGTTACCCTTCCCGGGTGCTTGAGGTGTCTAACCTGAATATTATCCAAATCATAATCACCATCATCAGGTGCCCTGTCAGCTGGCGTTTGCGTTCATAGCTCTCCGCACATCTCGGTCTCTTGGTGTTCTTGATCGACTCTGCCGATGATATTCCTCCATGCCACCGTATCAATTCATCCAGCACGGATCAAAATCACACATACCCAAATTATCACCTGCGAGATGAAATGCTCGAAAAGTGCTGCCAATTTAACCATCCGAGTAAAAAAATCAGATAGACAGTGGGATCACCACCTTATGCTACATACATTGAATGGCAGAAGATCAAATCGTTCACCCATCTCGTTAGAAAGCAGCAGCATCAACTACCAGCACTGGCGCTACATAAAAGAAGATCTGATACGAGAGCAAGAGGACGCCCGAGAAGAAAATCAAGTGACGACATCAGAGACATTGCACAATAACAGAATGACACTATCCAGAATGACGAGGGGATCTGGCCGATGCTCGACGCTCAGAGGAAAGGCGAGACGGACATATAATCAGATTGCTACTGGAACTATTAGTGTTGGAACTCTTCGCTGGCTGCTGAGGATGGGGACGGAGCGCTTATGGGAATGTCCCGAATGCTGTGATGTCGGTTCCTAAATCAATCAATCAATCAATCAATGACACTATCCAATGTCACCCTTTGTGCGCTGCAACATCAACTGTCCACCTCGCAACGCTTGGCGTCAAAAGTGAAAAAATATCATGCCTTTATGCAGATCTAGGTGCAGTTTTATAATAAACTACTTTGCTCATAGGAGAAGA